>CM037874.1:49565768-49863268 GCA_021292105.1 Anadara kagoshimensis
TAATGACCGATTGGTCACATCGGGTAGATTTTTGTTCATTATGAAAAATCCATTAAGATTTCTATGTAAAAGAATATTTTATCATACTTATCAAAGCGTTAAGAGAAACTTGGTGATTAAAAAAATCTAACTTGATAAAACAGTATTTTAAAATACCTGTAACAAATTGTCACTTGCTTCCCGCGCCGTGTGGCATTAATTTAAAAAAAAAGAATTCAGAAAATTGGTGCATTAATTTTCATAACTTCAAAGCGTTTCTGGGATAATAATTTTTGCTTTCTTTTAAGAAATTTAATTTTTATCATCATCGCCACCAACACATGTTCCATAATCACCACCGGTATCATCATCATCATCATCATACAACCAATTAAATGTCCATGCAGCTGGTTGAGGAAGAATAACAATTCCATGCATGTTTCGTTTTATGCAAAAGAAAAATGGAGTATCGAGTAAATTTCAAAGGTGTAGCCACAATCAATGATATTAATCGTGATTCTTTCACTTAAAGTTAGTTCATCATCATCATCATCATCATCATCATCATCATCATCATCATCATCATCATCATCATCATCAACAACAACAACACCGCCATCATTACCATGGCTTTATTATTATTTTTATTATTATTGGTAGAGTGCTCGCTCCGTAAGCAGGAGGTTGTGGGTTCGACCAAGAACTCTGAAGTAGGCAGTTAGTGTTCTTTCGCGAAGCACTCGGCATTACCAAATATAAAAGTCACGATTCTTTCGGATGGAAACTTAAAATAAAACGTACGGTAGGCGTGGCACGATAAAGAACCCTACTGTATAATGCAATCAGCGCAACCCACAAGCAAAATTTCGGCGCTGTCATATATGACAGCGCCTTCGCCTATAGCTGGGGACGTCTCGATATAATTCTTGTGACTGGTACGTTAAACACCAATACTAAACTCACCCCAGAATATTTTTTTTAATTATTAATTATACTACATAATATACATAATAATTTATCATATGTTTGTGGTTTATATGAGTAAACATATCCGTTCCTTTAAAAAGGATGGCTTTGTGACGCACAATGTTTATGTTTATCCCTGTAAACACGCAACGGAGAGGTCATCGACCCTCTTCTAAAACCATCAATTTCAGCGAATCAAGTACTACCATTGAAAACGTATGATTGAAATCAACTGCTCCAACGATTAATTCAGTTATTGGTCTTAAAATTTATACCCTTTTTAAAATTTTCTTTTGTATTTTATATTGCTTCAGTTGAAATAGTTCGTATTGATGAAAAGCGGAGGGACAGAGAGAACAATATTAATGTCAGATTTTTTAAAATAAAATTTATGAAAACTGAAATTTTACGCATTTGGATTTACTCACTAAATACCATTTTGATAGTATATATGTCTTATGTCATTTTGGCAATTTTTAAAATGTATTAATTGTATTTATAATTCGCCTCCTTGATTTTAAGCCGTTTTCCAACAATATATATATATATATTGTTGAAGACCTTTAGAAGACTTCATTTCTTATTTCATTTATTTATGTATTTATTTATTCTCTCGCTCGCTCGCTCGCTCGCTCAATTACTTACTTACTCACTCACTCACCTTTTTACTTACTTACCTACTTACTTACTTATGGACACCCCAAGGGAAAAGACCTCGCGGAAGGCCATAAACCAACATGGCGAAGAAATGTAGAAGGTCAACTGAAAGATCTGCAGCTGACTTGGGGAAAGGCTGAGACAAAGGCAAAAAAAACAGATCTGAATGGCGAAATCTTGTATTGAGCTTATGCTCCACATGGAGCGAAGAGGATAGGTAGGTAGGTATGGGTGGCCTTTATAGACAGGTTTGACTGTACATGTATAAATGTTAAAAAACTAGACAAAAAGTCAATCCCAGAGATTCTGTTTATGTCATTCACCAGAGGATAATGCACTGTGGTTATATAATTATATACATGTATATATATATATATATAACCGTGTTACCATCGATTATTCTCAGACTTCCGGGTTTTTCTTAAATTTGAAAAACATCTATTTTTGTGCAATGATAATGGATTGAGCTTTAAGGATAATTTAATTCTTTCCATGAGAGAGATCGTTTATTTTAAGTTCACATCCAAAAAACAGTAAAGACTTTAAGTAATGCTGCGTGCTTAGCGAAAGAACAGTCATTCACTTGCAAGTCCGGGGTCGAAACCATAACCTTCTGCTTACAGACCGAGCACTCATGAGCTACCGTATTGGTTGTACATATGGATTCGGAAAAAATGAAGATTATATTGAACCGTCTCCAAGGAGACAGCTATTAATAAAAATTTAAAATTTGCTGATTTTATAAAAATGTTCAGCATGAGTCAGAAATTGAGACAGTAAGATGCTTGCTGTACATCAACGAAAAATGAAAGATATTTCTTGTTATAACAAAGAATTAAAAGTTTTTGATTAAAAAAAATAATTTCATTTCAAAGTATTCAGCATGACTCAGAAATTGTAACAAAAAGATGATTGCTATTACATCATCGGAAAATGAAAGATACCTCCTGTTATAATAATAAAAAAAATTAAAAAAATGATTAAAAATTTAATTTCAAAATATACAGCATGAGTCAGAAATTTTAACAAAAAGATGATTGCTATTACATCATCGAAAAATGACAAAGATACCTCCTGTTATAATAACCAATAATAATAATAATAATGAAGTGAAATAAAACAAAATAAATTAATGATTATAAAAATAAAATATTCAACATGAATCAGGAATTGAAACACTGAGATGACTGTTGCTACAACAACGTAATATTATCGATTTACAAAATTTGACATTTCTGCATAGATCTGTGTAAATTGCTCAGTATATATTTGTTAGTTCTAACACACAGAATCGGTAACGTTGTGATCTGTACATGTGTTGATCCGAGGTTAACAACCGAAGGAATCTAACGCATATAATCATAATTATTGTTTCTATTTTCGTTGTCGTATTTTGGCTATGTAATAAAGTGTTTGGCTTTGTTTGGTCCGATTTTCACCCCTAAATCAAGTTAGGCCAGCCCATTTTGACTCCCCATGTCTTGATTCAGCTCTATATATGTGAACGCGATACATCACTTTCAAAACCAAAGACTGTCATAGTCGGATAGAGCTACCGGAAGCTCTATTCCATCTACCTTAGGTACAGCCGAAGTGACTTATGGGACACTGTTATAACGAAATGTAATTATAATGGGAGTTACAATTGCAAGGGGAGGACTTCATGAAGGATTAATTTTAATTCGACCTGTGCTGAATGGCATGGGACACTAAGAAACATCTACCCCTAATTTTTTATATTTAGCCTATCTGAGTCTGCTTACCACTATACGATGGCTCAGTTGGTAAAGTGCTAGCTTCGTATGTGGGATGTCAAGGCACGAACCCCGGACGGGGTCTGACCAAAACTTGAAAATAGGTAGTGACTGTTCTTTCGCCAAACACTTGGAATTTAGAAATGTTTCATGTGCTGATTTTTATTTTTTTTATTAAAATAATGCATTCAAAATCAGCACAGTTGTCATGTGCTGATATTGTTTGCACTATTTTAATAAAAATTCAAAATCAGCACATGCCAGAAATGAAAGCCACGGAAGAGACCTTAAACACAGATGCATGCCTCGTGACACGACAATTTGTTCTCCAGATGTTTTTTAGGTTTATGAAACCTAGCTTTACTGAGTCTTGCTTTTATGTCTTTATCTGGGCCTTGTAACAACTCCTAATGAAGTCCGACGCCTAATGAAGTCCACAGATTGGGGCTCAAGACGAGAAGACTTTTTGATATTACCAAAAAAAAGTCTCAAAATTTTACGACTTCGATTTAGACCAACTAGCAATAGCAACGTACATTCAGGCACATACATCGTGTGCTTTGTCCAACCGTACCATACCCCGAAAAATTGTTTAGGGGGTATTTATACGAATCACCCTGTCCGTCCGTCCGTCAAAATATCGTGTCAGCTTTACATGTGTAGCTTCCATGTCTATGAATGGATTTTAATCAAACATGGAACCAAAGTTATTGTCCGTCTGTCCGTCCGTTCGTCCGCCTGGATGTTGGGAAAGGGAGGTATTTGTCTCTCCAAAACCGTTATAGTTTTAACTCTTTTTGGGGAGGCATAAAAGGTACCAATCGAGAACTATTGTTTAAATAATTGTAATCTAAGAATTTTACGGATGCAACTTGATTGCCTGATTGATTGATTGATCGATCGATTGGTTTGTTAAATGGTTTTTTTTTTATCTAGTCAAGAATATTTACTTATATCGAGACGTCACCAGCTATAGATGAAATATTTGAAGTTTTTGCCTTTGAGGTGCGTACAGTGTACAGGGAGGGTCTCCAACGAGCCATACTTTCTGTGATACATTGTTATCATGTGATGCATTGGTTCATCAGGTCTTTTCCGGAGGACCCCGTGACTTTCATTGCTACATGTAAATGACATTAGCAACACCCTGCTATTGTTTTGCATTTTACAATATTTTAATCTTGCGTGCATTACCATGCATGTAATAAGGTGCCCAAAAATAAAAATATTTATTTATTTATTTATTTATTCTTATTTTTATCTATCTTCTCCGCTAAATTTCTCAACAAGGTTTCTTAGAATCCATCATACGTACATGTATATGAAATCAAATGTGATTTTTCCCTCAAACTTCCGTGCTTACTTTATCATCTGATGGATTTCATTAAGCTTCGAGGCAACAACACAGCTAACGATGTCCCATACTATTTCATCTTATTAAAAGTCTCCGTTTTAATCATAGTTTTTGTGCAACAGATATATGTTTATTTTTATCATGTTAAAAAAGTTTTGCAGTGGCCTTTACATCAACTGTTTTAATAAGTTTAACGGGGAGGATCGTTGATATAGACAATATCTTGTTAGCAGTATTAGATTAAGTAGTAGTATACCTTTCTGAAGCTGAACTTCATTAGGCGTCGAGGTAACATAACGCCTAATGAAGTCCCTTACTATATCTTATTACAAAATAAATTTCATAAGGCGTGGAGGTACCTTAACGCCTAATGAAGTCCCTTACTATATCTTTGTACATAGTGGATTTCATTAGGCGTCGAGGTAATGTAACGCCTAAAGAAGTCCATTACTATATTTTTGTGCATAGTGGACTTCATTAGGCGTCGAGGTAACTTAACGCCTATTGAAGTCCCTTACTTTATCTTTGTACATAGTGGATTTCATTAGGCGTCGAGGTAACGTAACGCCTAATGAAGTCCCTTACTATATCTTTGTACATAGTGGATTTCATTAGGCGTCGAGGTAACGTAACGCCTAATGAAGTCCCTTACTATATCTTTGTACATAGTGGATTTCATTAGGCGTCGAGGTAACGTAACGCCTAATAAAGTCCCTTACTATATCTTTGTACATAGTGGATTTCATTAGGCGTCGAGGTAACTTAACGCCTAATGAAATCCACTATGTACAAAGATGTAGTAAGGGACTTTATTAGGCGTTAAGTTACCTCGACGCCTAATGAAATCCATTTTGTAATAAGATATAGTAAGGGACCTCATTAGGCGTTACGCTACCTCGACGCCTAATGAAATCCATTTTGTAATAAGATATAGTGAGGGACTTCATTAGGCGTTAAGTTACCTCGACGCCTAATGAAATCCATTTTGTAATAAGATATAGTAAGGGACCTCATTAGGCGTTACGCTACCTCGACGCCTAATGAAATCCATTTTGTAATAAGATATAGTGAGGGACTTCATTAGGCGTTAAGTTACCTCGACGTCTAATGAAGTCCATTATGTGATAAGATAAAGTAAGGGACTTCATTAGGCGTTATGTTACCCCGACGCCTAATGAAGTCCACTATATACATGTAACGAGATATAATAAGGGAATTCATTAGGCGTTATGTTACCTCGACGCCTAATGAAGTTCAGCTTTAGAAAGGTATACTACTACTTTATCTAATACTGCTAACAAGATATTGTCTATATCAACGATCCTCCGCGTTTTAACTCATTAAAACACTTGATATAAAGTCCACTGCAAAACTTTTTTTTTCATGGTAAAAATAAATATATCTGTTGCACATAAACTATGATTAAAACGGATGAAATACTATGGGACATCGTTAGCCATGTTGTTGCCTCGAAGCTTAATGAAATCCATCACATGATAAAGTAAGCACGGGAGTTTGGGGGGGGGGAAATCACATTGATTTCATATACATGTACGTATGATGGATTCTAAGAAACCTTGTTGAGAAATTTAGCGGAGAAGATAGATAAAAAAAAAAAAATAAAATAAATAAATAAATATTATATATTTTGGGCACCCTATTACATGCATGGTAATGCACGCAAGATTAAAATATTGTAAAATGCAAAACAATAGCAGAGTGTTGCTAATGTTATTTACATGTGCAGCTCGGCATTTAGCAATGAAAGTCACGGGGTCCTTCGGAAAAGACCCGATTAACCAAAGCATCACATGATAACAATGTATCACAGAAAGTATGGCTCGTTGGAGACCCTCCCTGTACACTGTACGCACCTCAAAGGAATAACTTCAAATATTCCATCTATAGCTGGTGATATCTCTATATAAGTAAATATTCTTGACTAGATCTAAAGAAACCCATTCAACAAACCAATCAATCAATCAATCAGTCAGTCTTTCAGTCAGTCAGTCAGTCAGTCAATCAATCAATCAATCAATCAATCAATCAATCAATCAATCAATCAATCAATCAATCAATAATTCTCGATTGGTACCTTTTATGCCTCCCTAAAAAGAGCTAAAACTATAACGGTCTTTGAAGTGACAAATATATCCCTTTCCCAACGTCCAGACTGACGAACGGACGGACAGACGGACAATAACTTTGGTTCCAAGTTTGATCAAAATCCATTCATAGACATGGAAGCTACATATTTAAGCTTACACGATATTTTGACGAGCGGGCGGACGGACGGACGGACGGACCGACGGAGGGACAGGATGATTTGTATAAATACCCCCTAAACATTTTGCGGGGGTATGGTACGGTTGGACAAAGCACACGATGTATGTGCCTGAATGTACGTTGCTATTGCTAGTTGGTCTAAATTGAAGTCGTAAAATTTTGAGACTTTTTTATGGTAATATATAAAAGTCTCCTCGTCTGGAGCCCCAATCTGTGGACTTCATTAGGCGTCGAAATTGTCAACGCCTAATGAAGTCCGGACTTCATTAGGCGTTGCAATTTCGACGCCTAATGAAGTCCGGACTTCATTAGGCGTCGGACTTCATTAGGAGTTGTTACAGGGCCTTACCCATAATATATATATATATATATATATAATTTTGAATTTTTATTAGGCGAGTTAAAAGAATTTGTACAGAACAATGATTTCCATTGAATTTTATAAGTTGGCGTTCCCTGGAAAAACGGCGTTGGTTACTTGTAACGTAAAAGTTTAAATGACGTTCCACACAAACGATGTTGATCACGTGGTATGCAGTTGCAAGTGAACAAGATTGCTTTGAACCTATACCGTTCAGACCTATCGAAAGTTAAACACTAAGTTAACGAAAAGTCGCCAAACGGCCGAGATTTGGATAGCCAGTAGTCGAGAAGTTGTCAAGAGGAACATAGACGCTTCCGAAAGGTTGAGAGAACGTCTGTCTATTCGTTGGCTTGTTGTTAAGCTGTAGACAAGTTTGTACTGTAAGTCATGTACCAAAATTAAAAACAAAACCATCTACTAAATCCACGAAACTTAATTCTAAAGCGGACGGGTGTTTTGTGTTTTTCGTTTAACGTATAGGTTGTCTACCCTTATTCTACGAAGAACATATTGCCCATGTTCAAATCTCAGTATGATGTGTTATGATTCGAGTCCGCTTGGCGAATTAAGGTCAGCTATTTTCTTACTAGAACGGCCCAGTTTCCTCTATCCTTTCAGAACTGATCGCCTCGATATAAACTATCAAATCATGACTGGGGCGTATAACATCATTACTCCACTTTCACTCTCGGTATAGACAAACGGCATTTACCTGTCCGCTTGACCTTCAAAAAAAAATTATAATGGACCAGTGCAATCATATTATATAGGTTAAATACCGTCTACGTCATGGGAATCACACCTTGTTTATGTATTAACAACACACCTTAACACTACCTAATGATATTTCATGGATCATTCCATGACTATTTCTAATGACGGGTCAAACGGACAGGTCAATGTTGTTAACCTATAGCTTTTTTCTCCCATACAAGATGCTCGTAAGTGAGGTTGTGTTTACACACGGTCAATTTATGTCAGATATTGATTCAAACACAAGTATCATGTCACTGACCTAAGCTGTACGTCTTTAACTCACAGTAAAACATATATTATACAGAACAGGTCTGCCGAAAGTTTAACACTGATCAGCTACCGAAAAAGAAACGAAGCCGGTTCGTCTGTCGAGGATAGCTAGTGGCTAAAAAACCTGTCGATTGATAGATGGGTATAAGCTGTGGAAAAGCTGCCTGTTGAGATGTGGCTTATGAGGGGACAAGGTGAGCTGCTGATTCAGCATTATTTTATTATTTTGTCAGCATATGGTTAAACTTTCGACAAGTCTGTACTGTACATCTGAAGACATCCTGGCGCTTAATCGCCATGGAAACCCTATTACGCGGGGTTGTCCAATATGAGTAGTTGATCTTACTGAATTTAATTTACAGGATGGTGAACCAAAAACTCTTTTTTATGACGCGTGGCTTTGTAATTACCAGAGAAGATGCAAAATACACAAAAAACTACATCAACGTACTTTGATCAGGGAAGTGAGCCGGGTGCTCCGGAAGGGTAAGCAACGACGTGTATTTTACCATCAACATCGTGTACAGCCTCTCAAGCGGGGTTGTTCTTGCGCGGGTGTTACATACACAACTGCCCTTAAAGGTTAAAGAACACACAGTTTCCTACTTTCAGATTTTCTCTGCACAATTTCGTGTTTTCCTACAGTTTTTCGGTCTTACGATTTACGAGAATCGATACCCGGTAGGAACGACAAAAGTATGTGTGAAAGCATTGTAACAACTTCTAATGGAGTCCGACGCTTAATGAATCATTAGGCATTGACAATTTCGACGCCGGACTTCATTAGGCGCTGGACTTCATTTGGAGTTGCTACAGAGCATTCAAGTGCTTTTTATTCCTGCAATGAACATTTATAATACATAACAGCTGAGCCCTTGCATAGAATGACTATATAAAGAAAAGTCCTTTAATCCTAAGCTTGTGATTCACGCCATGATTTTGACTTAATGGGGGTGGGTGGGTTGTCGTTTAACTGTTACGTCATAATCATGTAGTTATTTTTAATAATTTATATGCTGATGCGCATTATCAAAATTTAGGACTGGAAAAATCCAAATCACATGACATCTGTACAGTGTCGCCATTTTTTCTTTCTTTTTGTTTAAATGTCGACAGATGCCAGAACTTTGGCCTCAGATACTTTTAAGGATTTTTTGTCGTTTCCAAAAACTTATTGGAATAAAAAAGTATAAATACAGTACAGACCTGTCGAAAGTTTAACACTAAGTTAACCACACAACAGCTGATCTCGCCTCCTCGTTACCCATATCGTGGCAGCTTTTTGGCAGCTATGTCTCGGCAGTTTTTCAGGTCATGAGCTAGATCACTAGCTGTCCATATCTCGGTCACTCGGTAGCCAAACTTCCACTCTTTTTCGTTAGCTCAGTGTTAAACTTTGGACAGGCCTGTACTGTATGACTTGACAGTATACTCCATCGAGAGTTCGCGCCGTATGTGGAAAGTTGGGCGTTCGAACTCCAGTAATGTCCAGACAAGACCTAGAAATAGATCTTTACTGTTCTTTCGTCAGGCCAATCCGTAAGTATTAAACTAAATTGTAAAAATAGAATGAAAATAATTGAATTTACATAAAATATTGATTGAAACGTATTAAATTAATCAATTTTCTTTTTTCATTTTTTTCATCATTGTAAAATGACAACTGATGGAATATAGAAAAAGAATGATTACATGTCACTGTAATATCATTCTACACTTTTAAAATGACAAATCTGATATGTAGCTAGATTTTGTAATGGTTATTTTTGTATCGATACTTTTTATATATCTCTGATAAAATTAATGGAAAAAGCCCAACACAACAAAATACACAAAAAGTATAACATTTCAGGAGCAATAACCCCGACATGAATGATCATATTTTTATGAAACTTGCGAATCAGTTAGATCTTGTCATGTTGATCAATTTTGCAATTTATACTCTTTATTTATCTCAAAAATGCTCAAGACAATAGCAAAAATCTATGTCGTCACGAATATGTGGTCTTTGGATCCTACAGAATTTTGGCGGGAACGCTATTACGCTATCATTTAGAATATTTTCTGCATTCACAAAATATTATAATTCACAATATCAATTTTGAGTACGATTTTAAAGATATGGAAATTATAAAGATCTACACTGTTGAGGGTACAAGTCTTAATAATTTGAGTACACCGTTTAAAATTTGAAATACTGTATTGTATTTGCTGCTTCATGTGATTTTTTCGGTGGAATGCAGATAGTATGTTGCAAACTGACGATTCTTCAATAAACATACTGTACAATACATTTTCTTGGTGTAAGATTGACTATGCTCTTGTATTTGCGTTTCATTTTGGCGGCCTTGAATCAAGAATGCTTAATCAATATATACGAATTCTCTTTCCACTTTAATTTATTTGTGTTTGGTAACGGTTGCTATGGATACAGACCATATGATATTTAAAACTGGTTTTGTTTTGCACAACCAAAATAGCTCAAAATCTGTTTTTGTTTGTTTGTTAATACCAAACGAAAATATTGAGTTCATAATAGTATACTAGAACACAAATGGTAACTTCTTATCTAAGGAATAAGTTTTTTTTCTTGTTTCAGGATTTTGATGCAATTTTTTGAAAAAAAGTAGCTTGACGACACCCAATTTGTTGTCAAATCAAACTTATCTATCCATGTGCAATATATGTGAAAATCAGGGGTCGTATTCGACTTCGTTTTTTAAGTATCTACAAATTAACGAAAGGGTGTAATTTTTAGTTTTTCAGAATTTTAATGATAGGTGGCGCTGTAAAAAATCACCACGTGACCGGAAGTAAAATTCCATTGGTCCAAATAATTTTTATGAGATATTGGTTAATTTAAATACAAGACACTTTTGGTTTCAAAGCATGGCAAAAAATTATTAAAGCTTATTTGTTGACACCAGTGGTTGTACTTTGATCATCTATCCCGTGAAAATGACCACAAGGTGGCGCTTCAGAACTTCTTAAGTAACTCGAAAACCTGAAATTTTGGAATGTTGAATGGTTTATGCCCATGTGCAACATATCAAAATTTCAATATATGTTTTCAAGCGATTTGTAAGGTATGGAACTACCTTAAGGGGCAATAACTCATAAATTGTTTGCAGAGAACTAGAATTTGTCACGCCAATTATTTTTTTAAATGAAAAAAGTTATATAGCTTAAATATACAGCCTAAAACTCGAAGTTCGAAATTTAGGTCATGACGTTGACCTTTGACCTTTGACCTCATTTCGAAAGTCATGTCAAAATAACATCAAATCTGAAAAAGCCATGTCATTATTTGAACAATAGTAAAATAGAAGCCATTTAAAGCTGGTTTTTTTTTAAATTAAAATTTAACGCAAAAACGCGTTACCTGTTTTTCAACCAAATTTCGCGAAATGAACCAAGTTTAAGGTTAAGACTACAATGTATGTAGAATCCAAATAGCACATCAGTTTTTACCCCCAATGATCGGCTCAAGAGAAGTAGATTTTTTTAGGTTTTGTCTATTTTTAGTAACAGCGACCATCTTGGATATCCGATCGCCATGATTTGACTGTCAAGGACCTTACACAGCAAATTTGGTTTCAATCAGTCTAGTAATGACGGAGGGGAAGATTAAAGTTTAATGACGGATGTACGCACGCACGCATCGCCATACCATAATCTTACATGGCCTTTAGCCAGATGAGCTAAAATTACTTTCGTAAGAAATATCTAAATAAATTAATTAATTAATTAATAGCATTGGACACCAAAAGAAACATTCGTTTTTTCATAAAATAAAATTCATATCATTGTGGAAACATAGAAAGGTTGTAAAACTTTAAAAATTTAACTTAAAGTGGTCAATGATGGTGAAGCTATAGGAAACTAGAGTCCCGGGGAAAGTTCAGCAAGCGAACTGACAAACTATTCTCACAGAAGGATCTGTCTCTTGTAGGATTCAGACCTAGGCGATGAGAGGCGATGCGACCCGTATACGCTTTAGATTAAGATTACTCGACTAACGAGCCCACCCACCCCCACACCCCCCCGAAAAAAGGTGAAAATCAGCCGTGAGATATAATTGTTTTTGTGGATTTAAAAACCTGTCTGTCTGATGAAACATTGATCAAAAGGGCAATGATCGTACGGTTATTGACTCGTAAATGTGTTCTGCATATAAATAAGGAGGGAGAATTAAGGCATGCAATGACTTATTGTGATGTTTATAATATACTAGAGACTTAAATGCAGTTGTAATATTAAAACTTGAATGTTTTAAATATTCGGAATTAATAATAATAATAATAAATAAATAAATAATAATTATAAAATAATCATCATCATCATCAGCATCATGATCTTTATCAGCATCATCATTATTATTATTAATATTATATTAGCTCACCTGACCGAAGGTCATGTGAGCTTATGGCATAGCGCAGCGTGTGTATGTGCGTGCGTGCGTGGTGTGTGCGTGCGTCGTTAACACCTGTTTTGACTTCTCCTCTGAAACTACACGACAGTTTTTAATGACACTTTGTCAGAAGTATATATAGGCCGGTGCAATTCAGATTTGTTCGTGGCGTTGCTATTGCTACCATAACTAGGTCAATGTGACCTAGGGGTGCAAAAATCTTAAAAAATCTTCTTCTCCGAAAGTACTAATTGGAGAACAAATCTGATGTGATATTTGGCTTCTCTAGGGTCTTAAGCCTATAGTTTGTTCATTTTGTGAAATTCGGATGAAAAATAGGTTACGCGTTTTTGCGTTTAATTTTAAAAAAATCGTAAAATAGCTTCAAATTGTTATAACTTGACTATTTGACCAGATAATGACATGGGGTTTTCAGTTTTGACATCTTCCTGTTAGTATTAGTGACCTAATTTTTTTTACCTCTGATTATAATTATTATCTCGAAAACTATAAACTTTTTGTATAAGCATGTATATTAGAATGTTGTAGGTATTGATACAACGATCATTTTGATGTATAGAAAAAGGTCATGGGTTCAAAGGTCAAGGTCACAGATACAAAACAATACCGAAATGGTTAATTATCTCGAAAACTATAAACTTTTTGTATAGGCATGTATATTAAAATGTTGTAGGTATTGATACAACGGTCATTTTGATGTATAGAAAAAGGTTATTGGTTTAAAGGTCAAGGTCACATATGCGAAACAATACCGAAATGTTTTATTATCTTGAAAACTATAAACTTTTTGTATAGGCATGTATATTAGAATGTTGTAGGTATCGATACAACGGTCATTTTGATGTATAAAAAACGGTCATGGGTTCAAAGGTCAAGGTCACAAATATGAAACAATACTGAAATGATCTTGAAAACAATTAACTTTTTGTATAGGCATGTATATTAGGATGTTGTAGTTATCGATACAATGGTTATCATGATGTAAAGATAAAAGGGGTTTAGTATTTATGTTTTCTTTAAATCTATCAGCTAGCCATTAGTTACAGGTGAGCGTATCAGGCCCATGGGCCTCTTGTTATTATTATTATCACTGTACATGTGTGAAGTATTTATTATATGTAGTTCTATAAAATCAGCTTAGATTCTGACTAACACACACACACACACACACACACACACACACACACACACACACCATCCTTTATGTTTAATTTAAAAGTATTCTATGCTTGAAGAATTAAGCCAAAATAAAACCGAGATTATTTGATTGATTCAATAAATGTGGTTTTGCATTCCTCTATTTAACTTATATCGAGATGTCGCCAGCTAAAGGTGAAGCGACAGAATTCTTTACATTTGCAGTGCGCTAAGAACAATGTCCAGTGAGAGTTGATATACTGGGGTAACGTCTACCAATGTATGGGGCATTGGTTTTTAAGGTCCTTTCCGAAAGAACCTAATTTCTAAATTTTAAATTCTTGGAGAAAGAAGTTTCTACCTAGCTAGTCTTAATCAGGTCTCGACCTGGGTTCGAACCCATGCCTCCCAAGAAGCGAACACCCTTTCAAATGAGCTGCCGTAGTGAGTGTTGAAATATAATCGGGAAGATCAGACTCAATTTAATAAACCCCAAGTATCAAATTCTATGTATTTTTTTTTATTATTTTTAAATATTTTTTGTAACTTTATTTCTACGTCGTGGTGATAATACATGCACCCGTATTTCACGAATAGGAATCGAAGTTCGACTGCCGAGATGCCGAAAAATAGATAGTCAGTGACAGAAAAGCTTTCGAAATAGATAGTAGCTGCTGATATACAGTACGGACCTGTCGAAAGTTTAACATTAACACTGTGCTAACGAATTGATGCCGGAGTTAGCTGCTAAGTGGTCGGCATATGGATACCTGAGGCCGAAAAGCTGCCGTGAAATAAATACCAGCTGTGGAAATGATATAGCTTACTACAGGCCGAGATGAGCATCCTACTCGGTACTTATTCTTTATCTAAATGTTAGACTTTCGACAGGTCTGTACTGTAGCTAGCGAACGCTGCTAACTAGGTAGTGTTGAATTTTCGACAGGTCTGTACTGTAGCTAACGAGCGCTGCTGACTAGGTAGTATTGAATTTTCGACAGGTCTGTACTGTAGCTTACGCACGCTGCTGACTAGGAAGTATTGAATTTTTTGACAGGTCTGTACTGTAGCTTACGCATGCTGCTGACTAGGAAGTATTGAATTTTTGACAGGTCTGTACTGTAGCTTACGCACGCTGCTGACTAGGAAGTATTGAATTTTTGACAGGTCTGTACTGTAGCTTACGCACGCTGCTGACTAGGAAGTATTGAATTTTTGACAGGTCTGTACTGTAGCTTACGCACGCTGCTGACTAGGAAGTATTGAATTTTTGACAGGTCTGTACTGTAGCTTACGCACGCTGCTGACTAGGCAGTATTGAATTTTCGACAGGTCTGTACTGTAGCTGACAAACACTGCTGACTAGATAGTGTTGAATTTTCGACAGGTCTGTACTGTAGCTAACGAACACTGCTGACTAGGTAGTGTTAAATTTTCGACAGGTCTGTACTGTAGCTAACGAACGCTGCTGACTAGGTAGTGTTGAATTTTCGACAGGTATGTACATGCACTCTACAGTACAGACCTGTCGAAAGTTAAACACCGAGCTAACGAAAGGGAGTCGATGCTTGGCTTCCGAGTAGCTGTACTGTAAATACATACATGTATAGCTAGTGGCTGAAATACATATGATAGATAGCAGCTAACGAGATGCTGACATGAGGTGACGATTTATCACTTATTCGTTACCTAAGTGTTAAACTTTCGGCAGTTCTGTACTGTAAGAGTATCGGCGAACTTAGCAAACAATATATGTAATACAAGCGTAAGTAACCTTTAGAATAGAAATCGAAAAAAAAGTATTTGCTCGAAGCTTAAATCCAGCAAAGCTTTGTTTCCTTTATGCTTTGACACAGCTGCGAGCTAGTCAGATTTCACAATATATAATATATATATAATAGAATATAAGTATTTTTCTTTTGATCTATCAAATTACAAAGCAAAATGATAAATCGTTATCGTTCTTAACATTAAAAAGATTAAGAGGATGAAGAAAGATTTAAGACAAAGCGGTTATTGACATCAGTCGTGGCTGAGGGGAAAGTGTAGACTGGAAAAGACCTATGGGCTGGTTAAGACTCATGGAGTGGTCTTTCGAATTACAAATCCGTTTGAATGATCTTAAAAGATTAAGAATGGGAAAAAGAATAGGCAAAACGGTTATTGATATCACCCGTGGCTGAGGGGAAAGTGCAGACTGGAATGGTCCTATGGATTGGTTTAGACTCATGGAGTGGTCTTTCAAATTACAAATCCGTTTGAATGATCAAGCTTAAAAGATTTAAAGTTTAAAAGATTAAGCAGGGGAAAAGAAAAGACAAAGCGGTTATTGACATTAGCTGAGTATAAAGGCAAAATTAAAATGTAGACTGAATTGGACCTTTGGATTGAAAAGGACTTTTGGAATTTCTTTTTGTATCAAATATGGTTCTATACTTTATAAAGATTAAGAAGATAAAAAAGAAATAGGCAAAACCGTTATTGACATCAGCTGAGACAGGACAAAATGTAAAATATAGACTGAATTGGATCTTTGGATTGGACTCGACTCCTGGTGTGGTGTTTTGAATCACAAATATTTTATAATTATAAACGGCTCCATTCTTAAAGGATTAAGAAGGGGAGAAAGAATAAGCTAAGCTGTAATTAACATCAGCCGTGACTGAGGGCAAAGTGTAAATTTTAGACTGGAGTGGACCTTCGGATTGGGTAAGACTCTTGGTCTTTGGTATGAAAATGCAAAATGTGATTGAAAAGATAGAAAATGGGGGATTAAGCAACTCAACTCGGTTATTGACATTAGTCGAGACTGAGGGCAAAGTGTAGAATTTAGACTTGATTGGTGCTTTGGGATGGATTTGACTCTTGGCGAGGTTATTCGTATCAAATTACAAAATGTGCTTTAAAAGATTTTAAGGGAGGAGAAGAATAGGCAACGCGGTTAGCTGACATCAGCTGAAACTGACTAATTGAACTTTTGGTTCATAAGATTCGGAGCGTGGTCTTTTGTATCGATTTTCAAAAAAAAATAAAATAAAATAAAAAAATAAGAAAGAAAGAAAAAGAAGAAATACGCGACACGCAAAATAAAAACCGCAACAACGTAACAGCAAGCAAAGATGTGACATAAATATATAACACAAAGCAGCTCTATGTAAAAAAACGAACATATGAATTAAAAAGTGGAGATACTGCTGAATATTACCATTGAAATTCACACGACACGTGTTAAAAATAAACCACAAACAAAAAGCAGAAATCAGCCAACATATTAGCTAAGCTCCTTCCAGAACATGTAAGTTTAGTAGTGTCATCAAATGTTGTTGTTTTTTTTTTTTTTTTTTTTTTTTTTTTTTTATTTATTTACTCTTGAAATAAATATCGTAACTTTTTAAATACACATGTACTTCTTTCAGAAAATTGAAAAAATGCGACATGACAGTAATTATAAAAATCATAACGTTGTGTTTAAAGACACGAGTAATAAAATGCATAAATACATATTTTTTATACTAACACACAAAAGGACTGCACATGATCCCGACATGGCATGACCAAATACAGGTCATTTACTCTATGCATTTTGGATGACCCTGGTATCAACATTAATAAGTAATAAAAACACATTAAACATCACTTATAAACACATTTTTCTATCACTTTATCGCCTCTATTTCGTAAAAAAAAAAAAAACCTGGGTTTTTTACGACCAAGTGTGTGGTCTTATCGAACAGTATAGACGTGTCGAAAGTTTTACACTAAGCTAACGAACAGGAGTTGAATAATGGTGTTTAACGTCCCAATGAAAAATATTTCACTTATATCGAGACGTCGCCAGCTATAGGCGAATGTGCAGGAATATGTCTGTGCATTGCGCTGATGGCATTATACAGCAGGGTTCTTTACCGCGACACGGGACTTTGTTTATTTCAAATTCCCATCCGTAAAAACCGCGACTTTCATTTCGTAATGCCAAGTGCTTGGCGAAAGAACATTTACTACCCACTTTTAAGTCTTATTAGGTCAGACCCGATCGGGATTGAACCCACGACCTCTCACTTACGGAGCGAACACTCTACCAACTGAGCTACCGCAGTGGTTGCTAACGAACAGAAGTCGAAACTCGGTTGCTGAATTTGACTGAAATATATACTTAAAAAAAGTTAAGGACCGCATCAAAAACATTATTTAAGTTTGTAAAACGTAAATCATATCATTTCATATTCACACTTCTCATAATTTCATTAAGGACTGGAGATTTAATTTCATGCATAAAAATTTTACATTTACTTCATTATATCATTTGAAACAAGAAAAGAATAAGAACAAAATGCAGATGGATTTCACATTATTAAGTTTTTGGATATTTCAAATTTTACAATGTTCCCCAACTTTTTTGTTGAGTAGATATGGATAGTTAGTGTCATAAAAGTTATCGAGAGAAACACGGCTGACGAAAAGCTGTTGAGATAGAGATAAAGAGGGTCCAGATGAGCTGCCGATTCGGTGCTAGTTCTTTAGCTTAGTGTTAAAATTTCAACACGTCTGTACTGTATGTAAAGATGAGTGAATTTGACTTACTTACACGAAGAGACGATAACAATCATTATAATATTGTTAATGTAATAATGCTAGGGGTTTCAAAAACATTCAACATTCCACTTCGGGAACTTAATACAACGATGCAGGCTGCTTACCAATGAATTGTTGACGCGAGAATATTGCACGCCTAGGCTTATCAACGCCCTGGCGTCATCACGATATTGTTGATAAGCGTGATGTCTCTGTATAGATCTAAAGTTCCTCTGGCTATATTTGACGTCGCTTTTTATCATTTTAAAAATTTGATTGCACCTAAAAATATTTTGATAAAGAGCAACACTTACACAATGATTTTAACAAATTCACCATATGGCAAAATCATGGTCAGTTTGTTAATTTGCATAGCGGCCATATTGGATTCATGATGTGGTTGAAATATAAATGACTTTATATAGACCAGTAATGATAAATTGGCCCTGTACAAGTTTTCTCACAAGTAGGATAAAATTTGCTGATACATACTTTGACTGTACACCGCCTGGCATTGTTTGGGTGGTAACAACATAAATTTACTTAATTAAAAAACCGGCCTTTTCAAACTAAAAATTCGAAGCGTGTGATAATTGAGTTTTCATTATAAAACATGTCAATTTAATTCAAAATCTACATTTTCTGCGAATTCGAAGCACAATTTCAATTCTAAAACTAAAGCTCTTACTCGATTTGCTGATGACGCCGGTGACTACGGAAATTCTTCCACTAGAATATAATGTCCTTCTCATGTGAAGATTTGCCAATTTTTTGGCCCGGGTAAGTTAAAAAAATGGATAATTTGCGTGACCGGCATCACGTTTGAATGGCGGCGCGTTCAAAACTTTGTTCATGAATATTAATGAATCACGGTCACGTGATTGTTAGCTCATGAATAAATTGATCACCATTGTACCATATGCTTTGAGTCCTGTCCTAGAAAGGATAAAGAGAAACAATAAATAAATAAAATAAAATAAACAAACAACATAATACAATCAAACGAGAGTTTAAGATTCTGATAAGCACCAAATTACTTAATAAGTTATGTGTCAAATTAAACGGGAGAAGTCTATGATATAAAATGAATGCTAAAAGTCAAAATACAATATCTCCCCAACCGTAGCTAGAAATTACGGTGGCTGAATGAGGCCATGAAGAAAAAAATCTACGTGCGTACGTAGAACTTTTACGTTGAGATCTTTAATTCCACCTGCACATGTACACGTAAAGACTTTCACTTATAGTTCTACATGTACGTGTGCACGTAAAGACTTCCCCGTGTGCACGTAAAAGTTTTACATGCGCATGTAGAATTTTTTTCTTCATGGCCTCATTCAGCCACCGTAGGAAATTGATTAGTTTTGCAGATGACAGAAATTCTTTATTGCTTCCTGGTAAAATTATGAATATCTACCAATCATATCCGCCGAATTCTGCGAATAAATCGTCAAATCCCGGAAATGTGACAGAGTCAAGACTTTAATTAGACAGAGACAAGTAAGTTAGCCTATATAATTGAAAGGTCACAAACACTAGTTGTGCAGAAAAAAATACAGCAATCCCCCCTTATAATGCCCCTCCATAACTTTACCACCTTGCTTATCGTCACAATAGTTTGAAGTCCCAAAATATTTTCCTTCTATATTTTTCAAAAAGTCTTCTTTCGATGTATCAGCATGCAAACCTCTTTATAACGCCAAAATTTTATTAAACAATTAGTGACATTGAATCAAGGTTTTACTTTACATGTGTATGTCGGAATTTTTGTTTCGATTTACTCCTTGGTCACAAAAGTAATACTATGAAATCGTTTATTTTCGCGGGGACCAATTTTCGTGGATTCATGAAAAAACTAATCGTTTTGCAGGGCGATAAATTTGTGGTTTAATGATATATATCATTATATATTATTTACTTGACATGTAAATTTGTTGCTAAGGTTGTGTGGCATTAAAACAGCGAAAATAGGGACATCACGAAAAAACTCAATTATATCTCAGCATATGTCCTTGAAACTATTTCAGCAGTCATGCGCTACTTTTGACAGTAACCGCTTTTGGGCTTATTTGGCTCTTTTTCAGATAAAAACCTTTTTAATTGTAATCAATGGAGCTAAGATATGTTCTTGTTATTAACACGTTTACTACCTGCAGTAACACGATCAAGTTGAGTTGAGTAATGGTGTTTTACGTCCCGGTCAAGAATATTTCACTTATATCGAGACGTTGCCAACTATAGGCGAAAATACAGAAATTTTGCCTGTGCGTTGCGCTGATGGCAATATACAGCAGGGTTCTTTATCGTGCCAAGCCACCGTGACACGGGACCTAGTTTATTTCAAGTTTCCAGACAAAAGAACCGTGACTTTCATTTCGTAATGCCGAGTGCTTGGCGAAAAAAAAGTCACTACCCACTTTCAAGTCTTGGGTCAGACCCGGTGGGGGTTCGAACCCACGACCTTCCCCTTACGAAGCAAACACTACCAACTGAGCTACCGCAGTGGTAGTAAGATTTTCTTTAGATATCCGATATCTGTTTTTATCATAATTATCTTTATCTTTACTATTAACCATACAGAAATTCGAGCCAGCACATCCTTAAGCTCGGTGTCATTTTACTAAGTGTATCATATGAGGCAACACCTTGTCATTGGTGTTCTTTGATAAATTACACTTCGAGTCTTAAGAGATATGACAATATATTAATATTCATTGATAATAATCAACATTGCGGTAGCTCAGTTGGTAGAGTGCTCGCTCCGTAAGTTAGAGGTCGTGGGTTCGAACCCGCCCGGGTCTGACCCAAGACTTGAAAATGGGTAGTGACTATTCTTTCGCCAAGTACTCGGCATTACTAAATGAGAGTCACGGTTCTTTCGGATGGGAACTTAAAATTCGTCCCCGTGTCACGGTGGGCTTGGCACGATAAAGAACCCTGCCATAAGCGAAACACAAGCAAAATTTCTGCACCTTCGCCTATAGCTGACGACGTCTTGATATAAGTGGAATAAACTGGGACGTTTAACACCATTACTCAACTCATTCATCGATCATGATATGTACACAGTTTTCTGTGGTTACTCCGTTTTCCTCTACCATTCAAGGGCCGACTGTCTCGATATAAGTGGAATAATCTTGACGGGGGTGTAAAACACAGTTACTTCATTTCCATCATCCTTCAACTAATTTGAATTACAGTATAAAAAGATCTCTAACTGGATTCTAATATGGATTTATAGAGTTGGTTGAAATGTGTGGCAAACAGACGTTACAACAGTGGTCTTAATGGACGGACTGAGGTGGTTGATTTTTTGCTGAAATATGAAGCAAAGATACCTCAGCAGAACACTCGTTAAAATATGAAGCAAAGATACCTCAGCAGAACACTCGTTAAAATATGAAGCAAAGAAAGTGTAAAATAGTAGTTTAAATTTGCAAGTCGTCTTTGTAAATATAGGAGTTAATGAACAGAAGTGTTTTGTCTAAAATATGAAGTAAAATGACTTTAAAACAATGGTCTTAATGAGCAAGTAGTCTTTCTATGGAGGTTCGTTTTTAATTGGAATATGAAACACAGGAATCCTAAAACACTGATCTTAAAAGACAATTAAGTGGTGTTTTCAATTTATTGAATTGGGCGTTAATATTTTGGCTAGGAACTCCTTTTAAATCACAACAAATGTTTGTTTTAGTATCTCTACCCAAAACATCAACGTAAAATATTGAAAAATATTTTTTTAAAATGTTTAAAATGGCTCGATATTGTCATTTTAGCTTTTCAGTCATTTTTTTTATTTCAGCACGGGGGTTAGAAATGGAAATCTTTTCAATAATTACCTAGTAATGCCCACTTTATTCCGCGCTTAACAACTGTATATTGTGTTTTTGTTGCTAAATAACTGATAGTTTGATTTTGAGCTACAGTACGGACCTCTCAAAAGTTAACCACCATGCTATCGAATTAATACCGAATCGGCAGCTCATCTTTACAGCTTTGTGGCAGCTGTTTTCTATCTCTTGACAGCCTTTCTGTCACTAATTATCCATATGTGAGCCACTAGGCAGCCTAGCTACGACTCATTTTCGTTATGTTCAGTGTTAAACTTTTGACAGGTCTGTATGGTACAACATGCCACTGCTGCTGCTGACAACTTATACAATGTACAGTACAGTCCTGTCGAAAGTTTAACACCAAGCTAACGATTTAGTGCCGAATGGACTGCTCATCTCGACCCCTCGTTAGCAAGATCTTGACAGCATTTCGGCAGCTGCTATCTATATCGAGTCCTGCAGCTTTTCGGCCTCTATCTATCCATATCTCTGAACATTACTTGGCAGATGAAATTCGGCTCGTTTTTGTCAGTTCAGTGTTAAACTTTCGACAGATCTGCACTGCACATTATAAACATCTGTTACCGTTTTCTAAGAAATCATAAACTTGAAACATTGCATATATTCTAAAAAAAAATTAACAGCTTTCCTGTTGCTGCTTAATGATCAAACATAAATTTTAAAAAATTATGAGTAAACACTTAAAAATTTTACACGTTGAAGTTTTAATGTTCCATGCATATTGCATAATTATTGAAGTAGAATATGCATAAATAAGACATCTATATTCTGATAAATGTGATGATGACTCAGAGCCGTGTGCATATCATACACTATGCTATGTGCACGATGGTTCGACATTTCCCAACCACAACAGTAGCTCAGTGGTATAGAGTGGTTTATTATATGGAAATTTCAATATGCAGAGTTGATCGTAGTCCGACTAATCAGTCCACAAAACCCACATTTTAATTTTTGACTTGTTGAGGGTTTGTGGTCTGATAGCTTCAATTATTGAATTCTTGAAATTTCTGGCGAAAACGGCAGAAACGAAAACACATTTCGATAACTTTCAGTATTTCCCTTACCTCGCTCTTGCTGACAACACGTAACGCTTCCTAGATCCATGCCTAACTTTAAATTAAAATCCATCGACATGGTTGCCATGTTGCCAGCAAGTTCGAGGTAAGGAAATACTGGAAGTTATTGACTCGTGTTTTCACGGTTTCTGTCGTTTTCGCCAGAAATTTCAAGAAATCAATAATGGAAGCTGTCAGATCACAAGCTCTCAACAAGTCAAAATTAAAATGTGGGTTTAGTGGGCTGATTAGTCGGACGAAGTTGGTCGTATCATGTTTTACATTCTGTAAACACACGAAAAACATTCCATTACTCACATTTTGCCTCCATACTGTTTTTCAATTTATTTAAAGACCCTTTGTGGCCAAACCGAAACGACAGACCTGTCGAAAATTAACATTATGCTAACAAAAAGATCAACGCTGGACTGTCGAATGGCCGAGATTTAGATACTGTAAACATATTTATTTTCGCGGCGGTGTACTTATTTTCGTTTATTTCGCGGTCGTTTGTTTTGCGCGAATATTATTATCAAACGAAAATTATTTTATGCTTATTTTGTGTTATAGTGTATATTTTCAAAAACGCGAAAATTTTACTACGCGGATATGTCTAAATTTCCTTTACTCGAAAATAAATACACGCGAAATTAAATGTGAAAATTAATTAGCTGTTGTAGAAAAACTGTCGAGATATATAGCAAAAACGGAAGACCGAAATAAGCTGCCGATTCGAGGTTTGCCGTTCACGTTTTACGCAAAACTAAGTTATTCTGGGAATTCGTGACATAAACTTTTCCAGAATGTCCCGAACAAACGATAAGGGATTTGATCACATGATACAGCGGCGAACCCTATTCGTAAGCTTTGTGTTAAATTTTCGACAAGCCTGTAGGGCTGTATGCTCACGTGATCACGTAAGTCCACTACTGTCGTAAGATGATGAAATAGAATTATTATATCATGTAACTCCGTAAATACCGATATTTATGATAATCATAATTAAGGCCTATTATTATACCGCCTGACTTATTATTTACTTAAGTTCCAGACAAAATAAATCCTTTACGTACTACAGAATAATATATGTATGTTAAAATTGAATGCAACGGAACCCCTTTAGTACCATGGAAAAACATATTTTGAAATCGAACGCAACGGAACCCTTTAGTACCACAGAGTAATATATTTTGAAATCGAACGCAACGGAACCCTTTAGTACCACAGAGTAATATATTTTGAAATCGAACGCAACGGCACCCTTTAGTACCACAGAGTAAAATATGTTGAAATCGAACGCAACGGCACCCTTTAGTACCACAGAGTAATATATTTTGAAATCGAACGCAACGGCACCCTTTTAGTACCACAGAGTAATATATGTTGAAATCGAACGCAACGGAACCCCTTTAGCACCACAGAGAAATATATATGTTGAAATCGAACGCAACGGAACCCTTTTAGTAACACAGAGTAATATATTTTGAACTCGAACGCAACGGCACCCTTTAGTACCACAGAGTAATATATGTTGAAATCGAACGCAACTGAACCCTTTAGTACCACAGAGTAATATATTTTGAAATCGAACGCAACAGAACCCTTTTAGTACCACAGAGTAATATATGTTGAAATCGAACGCAACGGCACCCTTTTAGTAACACAGAGTAATATATGTTGAAATCGAACCCAACGGAACTCCTTCAGTACCATAAAAATTTTGAAATCGAACGCACTATTTCCAAATTGGACGTAAGACTTTGATACAGAACTTATGGCTTTGAAATTGGGAGCTGGATTTCAACATATATCATACTATGGTACTAAAGGGGCTCCGTTACTTTAGATTTCAACATATCAAAAAAAAACCCATATTAATCCATGTCCAAATAACATTCCTAAAGCAAAGTAAAAGCTTTGAAACTGAAAAATAAGGTTAACAAACACGTGAACTACCATCATGCATGGAAGTTAGGCCGGGTGCTCCGGAAGGGTTAACCAACCCCTGTCTAGCTAGCTACACCCGTGTGGAGTGAAAGGAACAAGGGACTATATTATTCAATGGCACAAGAGGGACTCGGTACTTTGTATTACTTTATCAGTTTATCTTTTGACGTCTGCTAAGACTTTTTTTTTTGTTCATCATGAAATAAGAAAATATTATTGTTTTATTAAAGACTCGTTTCAACAACTGAAGATACTAGACAATTTATTACGCATATTGTTATATGTCATTTTTAAAAGTAGCTCTTAAAACATACTGAGTTGAGGGTATTGTCATATACCATTTTCAGAATTTAATCATAAAATACATTCAAAAATGGTATATGACAATATATTTTTTAAATGTATTTTATGATTAAATTTTAAAATAAATGGTAAAGGACAGCAGAAATAGTGTTTTACGCCACACTTGAGATTTTTTTCACTTATATCGAGGTGGTCAGTATAGTGACAATGGTGGAGAAAACCAGAGTGCTCGGAAACAATTGTTATTAATGTAAACGAAAAAGTCTTTAATGTGAATAAAAAGGGTTAGCCCTAAAATACGTAAAAGTTCATTTAATTAAAATCCCTTCATTTTATTAAGAGTATCCGTATTTTGCTACGCTAAAATACATAATTTGATTAAATGATAACTTGGTCTATTCAACATTGATGACCGTTCTGTGAATATGCACCATATATCATCGGTAACTTAGTAAAGCTTTACCAGGTGAGCCTCAGGCCCTAATCCTAAGTAGACTTAGCACGTCCTGTATATTTGTTTTGGTTCAGTAATTTCCAAGTGAGCATCAGGCCTTAATATGCATCTATAGTTCAAATTAGCATAAGCAAATCCGACACATGTGCTTTGAATGATCATGTGAGCATCAGGCCATAATTCGCATTTGATTTATTTTGGTCTAAGCAGGACCTTAATTATTTTTGTTGAGCAGTTACCAGGCGAGCTTCAACCCCAAATGCGCATTTGGTTCAAGGTATTCTAAGCTTGACCTATAAATTTGTTTTGGTCGAGCAGTTACCAGATGAGCATCAGATCCTAATTCTGGTTCAAGGTAGTTAAGAACGCTCTTTGTGTTTGTTTTTGGTTGTTGAGAAGTTACCAGATGAGCGTCAGGCCCTTATAAGCACGACCTATTTGTACTTATGACTATCATTACATTATATTGACCTAATTGATTTATAATGATTTATATCAGTTTTCCTGAGTCTACAATTACAAACGTATAAATAACGGCATGGGTATACCTCTAACTTCCTTTAACAAACATGTGATATTATCTTGTTCAGGTTATATAATGCCTAAGTGGTTTGTACTTGAAAACAATCAAGATGATTTTCAAACTAAAACTGTCGATCAAAAATTAAATAAAAAAATCTTTCTAACAAAAGAGAAGTTTAAAAAATGCTTGGTAAATTAAATTATAACCATTGATATTAACTAAATAACTTATCATATCTGGTTTTATTGGAGATGTTCAGCTAGTTGGTCACTATGAAATCTTCTAGATACCTAGGCGCCTTCAATAACAAGCAACTTCTCATTGTTGAGCTGGAGTGTACAGTCTATCTACCTCTATATAAAGGCCACCTGCTTATAAAGGCCAGAGGAATTTTATCCCAATTGTTCTTTATTCATATTATTAGCACCTGTATATAAAGACCACTTTTACTGGTTCCCTTGGGTGGCCTTTACATATAGATAGGTTAATATGGAAATAAACATTCAGTATATATATCCGTCTTGAAACTCTCTGAACACAAACGTGAATTGCACAGACCAGTGTGCGAAAGCTTGTTCGTGCCACTTTGTAAACTGATTTTTTTTTTCAAATCGTAGGTATAATTTTTTAAATCGTACCTACGAATTACAAAATGTATATTTGGCCCATCCACGCCGCCGTAGAAACTATACTTTTAGGGCAACATGGATTACAGCTCAAAAATACATTGCCAGTTCACTTGCAGAAGGAAGGTTATTTTCTCTCGGCACTCCAGTTTCCTTGACCATCCTTAACTGACTCCTGGTAATAAGAGAAAGAGTCTGGACCGGGGCGTAAAACGTCATCACCCCAACCCACCCACCCGCTCCTTTGTAGTGCACATTTGCCGTATATTACCCAAGTTATATATACAGTCCAATCTGCCTTAAAGACCTCCTCTATATAAGGACCACCTGCTTATAAAGACCTTAGAATTTATTCCAATTGTTCTTTATTTGTTTTATTTGAACCTGTGTATAAAGGTCACCTGCCCATAAAGGCCAGTTTAACTGATTTCCTTGGGTTGTTCGTATAGACAGGTTTGACTGTAATTACAAAATTAGAATTATCTTATTACTGACGTTTTTAATTTTTATGGGCAACAAATACATGCCTTATTCTAATGTTTATAGAATATTTGTTGTAGAGTATGTGTGATGTTTAGGGACTATAATAGTACAATCACCACACCACTGGACGTTAACTGAAGTGATGTTCCAAAGTCAGGAGTTTTATAATCAATGATCCCAGGATGAACCCCAGTGCCCCTATAAAGTCAGGAGCTATATAATCAATGGTCCAAGGATGAACCGCAGTACCCGTCCAAAGTCAGGAGTTGTAAAATTAAGTGTTAAGAATAGTATCATAACCACACCACTGGACATTAACTGAAGTGACGTTCCAAAGTCTGGAGTTTTATAATCAATGGTCCAAGGATGAACCCCAGTGCCCGTCCATAGTCATGAGTTTTATAATTAAGTGTTCAGAATAGTATCATAACCACACCACTGGACATTAACTGAAGTGGCGTTCCAAAGTCTGGAGTTTTATAATCAATGGTCCAAGGATGAACAGCAGTACCCGTCCAAAGTCAGGAGTTGTAAAATTAAGTGTTAAGAATAGTATCATAACCACACCACCACTGGACATTAACTGAGTGACGTTCCAAAGTCTGGAGTTTTATAATCAATGGTCCAAGGATGAACCCCAGTGTCCGTCCATAGTCAGAGTTTTATAACTAAGTGTTCAAAATAGTATTATAATCACACCACTGGACATTAAAAGTAGTGACGTTCCAAAGTCTGGAGTTTTATAATCAATGGTCCAAGGATGAACCCCAGTGTCCGTCCATATAGTCATGAGTTTTATAATTAAGTGTTCAAAATAGTATTATAACCACACCACTGGACATTAAAGGTAGTGACGTTCCAAAGTAGGAAGGTTTACAATCAATGGTCCCAGGTTGATCCCGGTGCTCGTCAAAAGTCTGAAGTTTTATAATCAGTGTTTCCAGTGGTATTATAATCACACGCCGAACATTGTAACCCCAGTTCCTGTTCAAAGTCGGGATTTAATAATGAATGGTCCCAGGATAAACCCCAGTGCTGTCCAAAGTCGGAAGTTTTGTAATCAGCGTTTCCAGTGGAATCATAGCCACACCACTGGACATCAACCCCAGTGTCTGTTCAAAGTCTGTAATTTTATAATGAATGGCCCCAACATGTCTTTTCTTCTTGCCTCGATTGATTTTTTCCATTGACTTATACTTTGTTTGTATACCTGGTTGTCTTGACTGGTGTCAATGACATTTTAAGTCACGAATTCCTTTCTTCCATTCATGATATAAAGCTCAGACCTGTCGAAAGCTGAACCTTGAGCGAACGAAAAAGAGTCTAACCTCGGCCGCCGAATAGCCGAAATGTGGATAGCTAGTGACCTAAACGCAGCCAAGAGTTAAATAACAGGTGCCCGATATAGCTAACGAGGGGCCGGGAGATGAGCTGCACTAATTTGTTAGCTTTGTGTTAAACCTTTGACAGGTCTGCACTGTGGATGATAGTATTATAACCTTAAAAATCTGTTAACCCTTTCCCTTTTTAGATAATCAGTTTCTATACAAATTCAGTATAATTTCATCCTTTAATATCCTCTAAAGGTAATATATAATATAGAAAGATGCTCTTTCAGTAAACAGATAATGTTGATATCAAACACGATCGTGAAAAAGCATCTTTGATCAATCAAATCTTTGAGTCATTAAATATGAAATATGACAACATGTTACCTAAAGAACAATTATCTATTTTTCTGGTTCAGATTTCAGACGTGACACGATACAAATTCGCTCTGATGTAATTGCTAATTACAGTACAGATAAGTCGAAAGTACCCCGTCTCCTCTCTCTCTCTCTCTCTCTCTCTCTCTCTCTCTCTCTTCAGTCATACCCAGAATAACGCTCTCTCTACTGTTTGTGACATTCCCTGCACTACTGTTTTTCTGTTCTTTCCCATAACTCCCAGGCTGACAACATTTTCCATACTGATTATGCAGGAAATCCTCTGCAGCCAACCTCCACTGAATAATTCCATGTCCTCCATCCCTTTCCTTAACATTCTGTCAGCGGCTCTTTATACCTGGTAAACATTTAATACAGACACAGGTAAGAGCATTTTTGCAAATGAATGTATTACAGCCCAGCCTGTCTTAAAGGCCACATCTATATAAGGGACACCTGCTTATAAAGGTCAGTAGAATTATATCCCAATTATTTTATACTCATATTATTTGAACCTCTATGTAAAGGTAACCTGCCCACTTTTACTGGTTTCCTTGGGTGGCCTTTATAGACAGGTTTGACTGTACTTAATATTTTCATTTCTTGTTCATTTGTCAAGCCAAAATAAGATCAGATGATAGAGTACTGGCGTTGTATAATGGAGCTCATAGGTTGGTCACAATATTCTTCGGAAGAGACCTAAATTTATTTTTTTTCTTTATTATTTATTTTTATTTATTTATTTATTTATTTATTTTGTCAATGTACTTTTTGTTTTTGTAAAATTAAAAATGTATCATATTTTGGACAAATGGAAGTAACATGATATTGATCTTCAACTGAGTTATCACAAAAATAGCACGAACTTTTGGCCAAATGTCAAAAGTGGTAACATCTTCATAAGGCCATGCAAATTTAATTTGTAGTTCGTCGGACTCTCTCACTTATAAAATTTAGATTTAAAAAAATCCGTTTAAAATCGTTTTCCATTCGTCCAAAATTTCCAATAAAATCCCTCATTACAAGTTTGGTCTATTGTTTCTCTCCGTGATGTAGAATTGTTCAACACTGTTAGTACGTTTTGGCTGTAGATGTATGTTAAACCATGCCATTGTTTGTTGCTTCGGCAAATTCCATCACTGGGACTGCATTTGCATGTTTTTCATTTCCCTATATAAAATGGGAATTTAATATGCCAGAACAGCATATCTTATACTCTTGTGCGAGTTATCTTTGTATAATTTATGCCTGAAGAAAAACACGTTTTGAAAAAAAATATATATGCATGTAATTTATTTTTATCGCTCATTCGTCTCTCTTTTATTTACCCAACCACTGAGGTAGCTCAGTTGGTAGGTTGCTCGCTCCGTAAGTGGGAGGTCGTGGGCACTTTAGCACTCGGCATTAAGCCTGTCACACATAACACGTTTGGGCACACGGTTCCAATACGGTACACTCGGTTATACACGGGTTGACTGGTACGAGTATTGAGCTCCAACCGTGTCTGGGGATGAGTTGGTACGATTTAGACTCGAATGTAGCACGAGTATGTACGAGCAAAGCACGGATATACTCGGTCAAGCAAGGTTTGTCACGGTTTGAACACGATTTGCAAACGATTTTCATACGATTGTTGTACGTTTCCAAGTACGGTCTAGTACGGTCTGTTACGGCCTAGTACGATTAAACACGACTTTTACTCGATTAACTGGACATTTACAGGGTTTACATACGGTCCCACCTACTTTTGTTCGAGTTATGCTCGAATTTTCACACATTCGTGTATTTTTTTATATAAATTGACGTCCTACATCCAACACCCGGATTAACACTCGAATGTCATACGATCACCGTACGATTCACACGAGTGTACACGCGGTTTTATACGACCAATACGGTCTCACACAGTCTTGTACGATCGCGAATACGATCATACACGGACATGGCACCCGTGCCAGTTTTTTAAAAGTTTTAAAAATCATACACGGCTTTCACGGATACACTCGAATGGCCCGAGTGTAAGTCGAATAGGGCCACGGTTGGTTCGGTTGTATGTACGGTTTACACGGGTGGCCAACCGTATAAGCCGTGTGTTCTGTGCGAGACAGGCTTTACGAAATGGAAGTCACGGTTTATTCGGATGGGAACTTAAAATAAACGAGGTCCCGTGTTACGGTAGGCTTGGCACGATAAAGAACCCTGCTGTATAATACCATCAGCGAAACGCACAGGCAAAATTTCTGAACCTTCGCCTGTAGCTTGCGACGTCTCGATATATAAGTGAAATATTTTTGACTGGGACGTTAAACACCATCACTCAACTCTTTTATTTATCCGTAAACTAAAAACTAATTTGTTGTGACTTTATAAAATAGACGTACGGATCCGAGTAGTGTGGCGTGGATGTCTTGCGTACCAGAGTGCAGTGGCTAGCTTGTTAAAGCCTCATACCAACAACTAAAAACAGGTACACTGTTACACATACTTGTACAGTCAACCTACCTTAAAGGCCACCTCTATATAAGGGTCACCTGCTTATAAAGACCAGTAACATTTTATCCCAATCACTATGTATTCATATTATATGAACCTGTATATAAAGACCACCTGTCCATAAAGACCACTTTTACTGGTTCCCTTGGTTGGCCTTTACAGACAGGTTTGACTGTATATGTTGTTTTGATAATTATTATTATTATTCTCATAAAAAACATTATGAATGAAGTGAAATAATGGTCTTTCAAAAAGAACCAGTCAAGATCCTTTTACTTACATCAAAACATTTAATTCTTTGGACGGTGGAGGAAAATGGAGCTGAAGACAACCTAAGACCTTCGTCAAGCAAAATAGTATATTAACACTGGGATCGTAACGAAACAACCCAAGAAGTGATGGTTATAACTAACCAGCTTTATTAGATCCTGGAGCAGATGTTGATGTAGTGATGTGTGTTCTGTGATGTGTGTCCCGTCCTGGTATTCCAACAGCCTTAGAGTGCGGGTCCTAGAACTGTATTCAGTCTTGTTGTCTGCGTGTCTTAGAGGCTGAATGCTCGATTGGTACCTTTTATGCCTCCCCAAAAAGAGTTAAAACTATAACGGTCTCTGGAGAGACAAATATCTCCCTTTCCCAACGTCCAGACGGATGGACGGACGGACGGACAATAACTTCGGTTCCAAGTTCGATAAAAATCCATTCATAGACATGGAAGATGAAGATGTAAAGCTGACACGACATTTTGACGGACGGACCGACGGACAGAAGGTCAGGGTGATTCGTATAAATTCCCCTAAACATTTTTTGCAGGGGAGTATGGTATAGTAGCCAGTTGTACGTTTGTACGGATGGACAAAACGCACGATGTATGTGGCTGAATCTACGTTGCTATTGCTAGTTGGTCTAAATTTAAGTCGTAAAATTGTGAGACTTTTTTTTGGTAATACCAAAAAGTCTCCTCGTCTGGAGCCCCAATCTGTGGACTTCATTAGGCATCGAAATTGTCAACCCCTAATGAAGTCCGGACTTCATTAGGCGTTGCAATTTTAACGCCTAATGAAGTCCGGACTTCATTATGCGTCGGACTTCATTAGGAGTTGTTACAAGGCTGAGAGAGTGTGTGTCTGAGAGTCCCAGGGTTTATATATCTGACTTGTTTACCAACAACCTGGAGATGACCAATAGAATAACGTCATATTATCCTGTTTTGTTTATTACCAATGTTTACAGGATTTGACAACGAGATGTCATTTTATGAATCGTTAATTACTAACTAATTACTACTAAGTTCACATAAATACATTTTATAAAAGTTTACCTAATCCTAGATGACTGAATGTAAGAATCTATTTCATTACAGGATACATGCTTCCTATTTAAGCAGTGAGAGCGACACGTTGATCAGTAAGTTCTTTGTTTACACCACTCAGCCAACGACTAGTACAAGGGGGGATTAAAGCGAAATAATAGTGTTTTAGGCTCCGTAAAGATTTGTTTCACTTAAACCGAGATAGTCACTTGTAGTATGGTGGAGGAAGCCGGAGTACCCGGAGAAAACCACCTACCTTATGTAAGTGAACCGACATGAGACTTTTGTCCCGACTGGGATTCGAACCGAGGTATAGTTAGAGGCGATATTATCCTTGAGCGTATGCTGCAGACCACTTGGCCACCGAGGCTACATATTGGTTAAATTGTTCGAACAGTTTTTTGTTTTGCTTTCATTTCCTGGTACAATTACTTGTTCATTTATTGCCAATATCCCGTACACCTGTTCGCAATTCCTAGTACACCGTGTGTCATCTCCCAACGTATGTTGCGTCTTTATTTAGCCGTATGATGATCTCAAATTGTGTGAACTTGTAGTGTTTAACATCCTCAACAAATCACTCAGAATTTTAATTATGAAATGAAAAACATTAGAAATAAACTCCTAGCGACGTCAAAATCATAAGTGGTGAAATTATATCCAATTTTTTTAAATTTTCGAGTTTATTTTCACAACATAATTGAAATTATGAAAAATTAATTTTTTTTGCTAGTCAATTGATTAAACTAATCAAGCTCCGAACAACTGACCCTTAGTACATGTAATTGTTATTCTCAATTCATATTTTCAATTCTTTATGTATCTTTTTGTATCGCGACTAGCGGTAACCAGATGAGCACCAAAGGCCCAAATACCTTTCTGGCTCAAGGTGATCCAAACACGACCTATAAACATCTATGTTTTGCATTGCTACTGCATAACTGTAATTATTGATGTAACATTTCACCTGTACTATAATGGGCGAATGTCATATGCATTTATCAACAGACATGAATTACCAGTAATCCGATCTAGAGCTTATAGTCATGGAATCAGCGTGCTCTTAAGACAATGCCAATAATTAGGACTTAGCATGCAACTGAAGATGAACGTGACTTCTTAACGAAACGGTTGGTTGGTTGAATGTTGCTTAACGTCGCATCAGCAATTTTTTCAGCTATTCGCGACGAGAACTATTTTATTAATCGCCATTGATTATTCGTGTATGCAGGTGAAGTGCGAGTGTGCTGTATGGTCTGTCTTGTACTAGCGAACACTCGGGACGACTTTAACGTGCTAGCTCACAAGAGTCAGTACGCGGCAGACAATGGTACCGCTCCCCCAGTCACATTATACTGATACCAGGTGAACCAGTAAAGGGAAACGACAAGGAAAATTCACTTTCCCGCATGTGGTGTGAGCGAGGCTCGAACTTACAGCGGTGAGAGACCCTGGATTTGTAGACTGACGTCTTATCCAGTAGGTCACCGCAGCCTCTCTTAACGAAACGACACTGCTTGAATCAACTAATCATTTAGTCCCTGCCCCCGGTTTCACAATTTATTTCTCAACTAACCTTTTCCTTGAGTTTTGCTGATTTTAACGATCTTACTTTAAAACTTATGTCAAACATTTTTCAAAAATAAAAATAACGACAAAAATTATTACGGTATCAAAAATTTACCAGATTTAGTTAAGGGAAATCTTAGTTAAGAAATGATTTTGAAACTGAGGCCAGAATATGATAGACAAAGTATAATTAGTCATTTCGTTAAATAGTCAAGAAAAGTCAAGAAAAGTTCACTTATAGACGAAGTTGCGGAAAGTTTTACTTTAGCAATACACAAGTGCTAAAAACAATGTACTGAATGCGACTTCTTAACGAAATGAATTTATTGATTAAATGTATTTTTACATTCCAGTCAAAAATATTTCAATTAACTCCAGACGTAGGTGAAGTTGTAGAAATGTTGACTTTGAACAAATTGTGTTCAGAACAATGTGTAGCCAGACAGGACTACATTAAAAAAAATAAAAATATAAAATAAAAAGAAAACAACTGAGTTACAACTACTTTTAGTAAACATAGCCTGAATAAAATCATGGTCAGAGTAATGCCATATACGACTTTTTTCATTCAATCATAAAATACATTTATATTATCATATACCACTTTCTGAATGTATTTTCAATTATGATTATTAAATTCAAAAAGTGGTATATGACAGTACCTTAAAAATTCAATATGTATGAATATTTCATTTTGGAATAAAAGCTTTTCAAAAATGAATTATTATAACGTGCCATCTACATGTTAGTAAGTGTAAGTAAGTAAATAAGTAGGTGGATAAGAGAGTTAGTAGGTAGGTGAGTAAGTAAGTAAGTTAGTAAGTGGGTAAGTAAGTTAGTAGGTGGGTTTGCAATTTATTAGGTGGGTAAGTAAGTAGGTAAGTAAATAAGCAGGTGGATAAGTAAGTAAGTAGGTAAGTAAATAAGCAGGTGGATAAGTAAGTTAGTAGGTAGATGAGTAAGTAAGTTAGTAGCTGGGTAAGTAACTTAGTATGTGGGTTAGCAATTTACACTAGAAGGGGGTTTTACCGGAATAATTGCGAAAATCCGGAATAATCAGACCAAATCCGGAATAAACCAAATTGATCCGGAATAATCAGGTAAAGTCCGGAATAAACCGGTAAAATCCGGAATAATCAGGCAAAATCCGGAATAATCAAGCAAAATCCGGAATAATTGGACTATTTTGTTACGGTAAGTTTTCCGTAATCTAAAAATTACGGTAAGTGTCTGATTATTCCGGAAAACGACCGATTATTACGGAAAAAGTCTAATTATTCCGGCAAATGTCCAATTATTACGGGAAATTTTCTAAAAAATAATAATTTAAAAAAAAAATTTTACCGTAATAATTGGACATTTGCCGGAATAATTAGATTTTTACCGTAATAATCAGTCTTTTACCGGAATAATCAGACAAGTTACCGTAATAATCAGACACTTGCCGGAATTTTTAGAATCCGTAAAATTTACCGTAAAAATATTCTTATTATTCCGGATTTTGACTAATTATTCCGGATTTTGTCCGATTATTTCGGATTTGGTCTAAAAATTCTGGAATTGATCTAAATATTCCTGATTTTCGCAAAGATTACGGAAAGTGTCTTACTATTCCGGAATTTCGCAATTATTCCGGTAAAACCCCCTTCTAGTGTTAGTAGGTGGGTAAGTAAGTGAATAAGTAAGTTAGTAGGCGGATAAGTAAGTTAGTAGGCGGGTAAGCAAGTAAGTCGATGTGTAAGTAAGTAATTAGGTGAGTAAATATGTTAGTAGGTTGGTGGGTAAGTAAGTTAGTAGGTAGGTAAGTAAGTTAGTAGGTGGGTAAGTAAGTTAGTAGGTAGGTAAGTAAGTTAGTAGGTGGGTAAGTAAGTTAGTAGGTGGATAAGTAAGTTAGTAGGTAGGTAAGTAAGTTAGTAGGTGGGTAAGTAAGTTAGTAGGTAGGTGAGTAAGTTAGTAGGTGGGTGAGTAAGTAAATAAGTTAGTAAGTGGGTAAGTAAGTTAGTAGGTGGGTGAGTAAGTTAGTAGATGGGTAAGTAAGTAAGTAAGTTAGTGAGTGGGTAAGTAAGTTAGTAGGTGGGTAAGTAAGTAAGTTGGTGGGTAAGTAAGTTACTAGGAGATGGGTAAGTAAGTAAGTTAGTAGGTGGGTAAATATGTTAGTAGGTGAGTAAGTAAGTAAGTCAGTGGATGGGTAAATTATATTTAGTAGGTGGGCAAGTTAGTTGGTGGTTAAGTAAGTTAGGAAGTGGGTCAGTAACTTTGTAGGTACGTAAGTAAGTTAGTAGGTGAGTAAGTAAGTTAGTAAATGGATAAATAAGTAAATGGGTAAGTAAGTAAGTAAGAAAGTAAAAGTCTCTTTCCATAAAATGCAATAAAATACTAAAAATATTTATTACAATATACATAAAACTGCTTATAGATTCAAGTCATCTTTGACTTATATTTTATCAGACATTTAAACATAAATAATGCCTACATTTGTATTTTCACGCAATATATTTACATTTATCATAAAGTTCATTATAATTTAAATTTATATTTTGAACTTAAACTGAATTTTGTACTTTTTCTTTCTTTAACACACTTGCTAACAGTGATTGTACATAAACCCAAATCAAACATATCATTGCTACTTAAAACTATAAGAACCCGGACAAGATACAAACAATTTAGATAAAAATCATCACGCGTGTTAAAATAAAAAATTACATAGTCATTAAACGATAAAAAATGGTATTCGTTTTCGAGGAAGTAGAGTGTACGATTTCTAACTGTGTCTATGATCACGTTTTCATAGTTGACACAATAAATTATAAATTAAGTATATTCAGCAGTGTCATGTCGAAACTAACGAATAAATGTCGCATTGTCAACTCATTTCGATCTCTCGTTAGCTACATTTTGTGAGTTGCTATCTGTGCTATCTCACGGGATTAGAATTCGGTCACTAGCTACATGTTTACAAGAATAATAATAACTTTATTGCTCAAACACAGTACAGGTAATGGCAAATGACAAATAGATATACAACAGTAACATACATACAAAAACAGATGCATAAAAAGAAATGTAATAAATTTCATATACTTGAAATTGTGAGTTTTTAAGCAACATCCCTGGGTTCAATTACTTAAATCATGTTAAAAGAGAATTTCTTATATCATAACAGGTACTAATATATTGCACAATATTGTGAAGCAAATCAAAATTATTATTATTAAGAACAAGTTTTAATTCAGTAAAATCTGAGCATTTGTCAAAGTATAAATATTTCTCTTTCATCTTTGAGAATAAGTTTTGTCTTTGTGTGTCATATTTTTTACAGGTGACAAGGTAGTGGAGTCTGAATAACAACAAGGACAAATTCTGTCAGCTATTTTAATATTTGTGTATCTACATGTATTCATAATTCGGTCATTCACGGCAACAGTCGAGCTCAGTGTTAAACTTTTGACGGGTCTGTACTGTATTTTGTTTAAGTGGCACGTGCTAATAAGCATATTTCTAAAATACATCAGATCTGGACCACGTTTACAAGTAGTGGAATGTGTCAGTGTAGTATTGGTGTTTTACGCCCCAGTCAAGATTCTTTCACTTATATCGAGGCTGCCATTTCTGAATAGTAGAAGAAACTTGAGTGCTCATAGAAAACCACCTACATTCGGCGAGCGAACTGAGCAACTTTCTAATACAAAAATAAACCCTAGCGGGATTCGAACATAGACAGTGAGAGGCTGTGAACATACCGCCTAACAACGTTTACCCACCCACTCCCACCCCTTTGTTTTAACATATATGAGAACATGCATAACTACAGGTGTTTAACGTCCGTTTGGTTTATAATCTGTATCTCCTCGCTTTCATGATTTTCGTTCCGTTTCTCGTAGTTGTTCCGTGATATTTTTTTTTTGTACGTTGTTCTACAAAAGCTTGTTCGTGCCACTTTGTAATCTGGTTTTTTTTTTCTCAAATCGTATGTACGAATTAAAAAAATCGTACATACGAATTAAAAAAATCGTACCCACGAATTATAAAAAAATCGTAGCTACGAATTTAAAAATCGTACCTACGATTTTTTAAATCGTATATACGATTTTAAAAGTCGTATATGCGATTTTAAAAATCGTACATGTCTACGATTTGAGAAAAAAAATCAGATTACAAAGTGGAACGAACAAGCTTTCGTATTGTTCAGTAGAGACCTGTCGAAAGTTTAACATCCGGCCAAAATATGGATAAGAGTTGAGTTGAGTAATGGTGTTGAACGTACCAGTCAAGAATATTTTACTTATATCGAGACGTCGCCACCTATAGGCGAAGGTGCAGAAATTTTGCTAGTGCGTTGCGCTGATGGCATTATACAGCAGGATTCTTTAGCGTGCCAAGCCCACCGTGACACGGTAGTGACGGGACCTCGTTTATTTTAAGTTCACATCCGAAAGAACCGTGACTTTCATTTCGTAATGCCGAGTGCTTGGCGAAAGAACAGTCACTACCCACTTTCAAGTCTTGGGTCAGACCCGACCGGGGATCGAACCCCTGACCTCCCACTAACGGAGCGAGCACTCTACCAACTGGTGGCCGAAAAAGTTGTCGAGGGATAGGTAATAGCTGTCGACAAGCTATATACAGTATAGACATGTCGAAAGTTTAACATCTGACTAAAATATGGATAGCTGGTGATCGAAAAAACTGTTAAGGGATAAATAAAATTAAAAACTGTCGAAAAGCTTTATACAGTATAGACCTGTCAAAAGTTTAACCCAAAGATAACAGGAAGGCGTAGAAGAGTCCAAGCTCGGCTGTTAAATTTGGTCGAGATTTGGAGCGCTAGTGACCGAAAGCTGCCAAGAAATATCAGTTGCCAAAACGTCCTGAGCTGTAGTTGTCGAGATGTCCATTTTGGTACTAATTCGTTAGCTTAGTGTTAAACTTTCGACAGGTCTGTACTGTAGTTGTCGAGATGTCCATTTTGGTACTAATTCGTTAGCTTTGTGTTAAACTTTCGACAGGTCTGTACTGTAGTTGTCGAGATGTCCATTTTGGTACTAATTCGTTAGCTTTGTGTTAAACTTTCGACAGGTCTGTACTGTAGCTGTCCAGATGTCCATTTTGGTACTAATTCGTTAGCTTTGTGTTAAACTTTCGACAGGTCTGTACTGTAGTTGTCGAGATGTCCATTTTGGTACTAATTCGTTAGCTTTGTGTTAAACTTTCGACATGTCTGTACTGTAGTTGTCGAGATGTCCATTTTGGTACTAATTCGTTAGCTTTGTGTTAAACTTTCGACAGGTCTGTACTGTAGATGTCCAGATGTCCATTTGGCACTAATTCGTTAGCTTGGTGTTAAACTTTCGACATGTCTGTACTGTAGCTGTTCAGATGTCCATTTGGCACTAATTCGTTAGCTTTGTGTTAAACTTTCGACAGTTCTGTACTGTAGTTGTCGAGATGTCCATTTGGCACTAATTCGTTAGCTTGGTGTTAAACTTTCGACATGTCTGTACTGTAGCTGTTCAGATGTCCATTTGGCACTAATTCGTTAGCTTGGTGTTAAACTTTCGACATGTCTGTACTGTAGCTGTTCAGATGTCCATTTGGCACTAATTCGTTAGCTTGGTGTTAAACTTTCGACAGGTCTGTACTGTAGATGTCCAGATGTCCATTTGGCACTAATTCGTTAGCTTTGTGTTAAACTTTCGACAGGTCTGTACTGTAGCTGATCAGATGTCCATTTGGCACTAATTCGTTAGCTTTGTGTTAAACTTTCGACAGTTCTGTACTGTAGCTGTCCAGATGTCCATTTTGGTACTAATTCGTTAGCTTTGTGTTAAACTTTCGACAGTTCTGTACTGTAGCTGTCCAGATGTCCATTTTGGCACCAATTCGTTAGCTTTGTGTTAAACTTTCGACAGGTCTGTACTGTAGATGTCCAGATGTCCATTTGGCACTAATTCGTTAGCTTTGTGTTAAACTTTCGACAGGTCTGTACTGTAGATGTCCATTTGGCACTAATTCGTTAGCTTGGTGTTAAACTTTCGACAGGTCTGTACTGTAGATGTCCAGATGTCCATTTGGCACTAATTCGTTAGCTTTGTGTTAAACTTTCGACAGGTCTGTACTGTAGCTGATCAGATGTCCATTTGGCACTAATTCGTTAGCTTTGTGTTAAACTTTCGACAGTTCTGTACTGTAGCTGTCCAGATGTCCATTTTGGTACTAATTCATTAGCTTAGTGTTAAACTTTCGACAGGTCTGTACTGTAGCTGTCGAGATGTCCATTTTGGCACCAATTCGTTAGCTTTGTGTTAAACTTTCGACAGTTCTGTACTGTAGCTGTCCAGATGTACATTTTGGCACTAATTCGTTAGCTTTGTGTTAAACTTTCGACATGTCTGTACTGTAGCTGTCCAGATGTCCATTGTGGCACTAATTCGTTAGCTTTGTGTTAAACTTTCGACAGTTCTGTACTGTAGCTGTCCAGATGTCCATTGTGGCACTAATTCGTTAGCTTTGTGTTAAACTTTCGACATGTCTGTACTGTAGCTGTCCAGATGTCCATTTTGGTACTAATTCGTTAGCTTAGTGTTAAACTTTCAACAGGTCTGTACTGTATCTACTGTCGATCTTTCTTTCTTTGTGTATTTGGTTGATTTCACTTGGGGTCGACAGGGACTGAACGCTTAAATGATGATCTCATTACATGTTTGTACCGCGATACGCACGGATCATTGGCTTTCAGTCCACTTACTTAACTAGTAGTGCTATGAACATAATATAGAGGTTTTACTGTACTGTAAAGATGACATTAACATTTCCCAACCTGTCTACCAAGACCACTGAGATTATTAATATCTGTTATCTGTCAGGCCTGTGGGTAAGTATTTTGCATAGGGGATGGCGACTTTGATTACTCGCGTAGGACGCACTAGAGGTGCACGTAGCTGCTGGCGACTTTGATTACTGGCGTAGGACCTACTAGAGGTGCACGTAGCTGCTGGCGACTTTGATTACTGGCGTAGGACGCACCAGAGGTGCACGTAGCTGCTGGCGACTTTGATTACTGGCGTAGGACGCACTAGAGGTGCACGTAGCTGCTGGCGACTTTGATTACTGGCGTAGGACGCACTAGAGGTGCACGTAGCTGGCGACTTTGATTACTGGCGTAGGACGCACTAGAGGTGCACGTAGCTGGCGACTTTGATTACTGGCGTAGGACGCACTAGAGGTGCACGTAGCTGATGGCGACTTTAATTACTGTCATAGGGCGCACTAGAGGTCACGTAGCTGCTGGCGACTTTGATTACTGGCGTAGGACGCACTAGAGGTGCACGTAGCTGGCGACTTTGATTACTGGCGTAGGACGCACTAGAGGTGCACGTAGCTGATGGCGACTTTAATTACTGTCATAGGGCGCACTAGAGGTCACGTAGCTGCTGGCGACTTTGATTACTGGCGTAGGGCCTACTAGGTGCACGTAGCTGGTGGGCCTGTGGTTGTACTACTCCACCAGCGGTTTTTTTTTTTTTTTTTTAGAATGAAACAAATTGCAAAAAAGCGCTTTTGACACGGTTTAAAATTATTGTTTTCAAAGATTTTAATGATTTAACAGTAGTAAATGATTTTAACGAGACTACAATTAACATTTTTACAGGGGGCGCTTATGTTACTCCTTGCAGCCTAGCCCCTAACATTTTTACAGGGGGCGCTTATGTTACTCCTTGCAGCTTAGCCCCTAACATTTTTACAGGGGACGCTTATGTTACTCCTTGCAGCCTAGCCCCTAACATTTTTACAGGGGACGCTTATGTTACTCCTTGCAGCTTAGCCCCTAACATTTTTACAGGGGGCGCTTATGTTACTCCTTGCAGCCTAGCCCCTAACATTTTTACAGGGGGCGCTTATGTTGCTCCTTGCAGCCTAGCCCCTAACATTTTTACAGGGGGCGCTTATGTTACTCCTTGCAGCCTAGCCCCTAACATTTTTACAGGGGGCGCTTATGTTACTCCTTGCAGCCTAGCCCCCACCTCACCGTTTGTTGACTTCCGTATAGTTGTATAACTGGATACGATATTGTATTGATTTTCCGTGACATAATAAAGAGCTGTAAAGACAATGTAATTCATTTGTGTTGATTTTAGCCAGTAAATGCTTAAGTAAAGAGGTCGACGACCGAGAAACGGTGCGTTAATTATGATACGACTAAAATTATTGTTTATTTTCTTTCCCATTGTTTATATCTTGATCATTTGTTACACGTGTGTCACACAAAATAGTTCTCTCTGATTACTTGAACACTTGAAGTCTACTTTGTTTTCAAGTGTCTCGGTTTCAATAAACAAAATTTAAACATTATGTCAAAATTGTCTTTCAAATAGGAAGCTAAGTAAACTTAAAATTAGCTCACAAATTTACAAATTTAAAGTAAATATTTGTGAGAGAGAGAGATAGAAAGAGAGAGAGAGAGAGTGTGTGTGTGTGTGTGTGTGTGTGTGTGTGTGTGTGTGTGTGTGTGTGTGTGTGTTTAATAACTCGTTCAATGGTTAACGGGGAAGGGGGGTTGATTAGTCGATATTACAAAATTTCAGTCACGTTTCCATCAATTTTCATCGTTATTAAAATGATAGCTATTATTTATTTATTTATTTATTTATTTATTTATTTATTTATTTATTTTATATGAGCAACACAAGAGTTCATTGAAAATACACTGATTTTCGACAACTATACACTTGGTTATTTCCAGCTATTTTGACTTATGAGACACTAAAATAAACAGAGTTCACTATTTAAGAGAGGCCGCGGTGGCCTAATGGATAAGACGTCAGTCTACAAATACAGGGTTCTCCCACCGCTGTGAGTTATAACCCCGCTCAGACCACATGGAGGGAAGTGAATTTTCATTGTCGTTGGTCTTTACTGGTTCACCTGGTATCAGTATAATGGACTGGGAGTGGTATGCTTGTCTGCGGCGTACTGTCTCTGTGAGCTAGCACTTTAAAGTCGCCCTGAGTGCGTGGTAGTACAAGGCAGACCATAAAACACACAAATGCATATATACACGAACTTGTTCATAGATTAATCCATAGAGATAAATAAAATAGTTCTCGTCGCGAATAGCTGAAAAATTGCTAATGCGACGTTTAGCAACATTTAACCAACAAACCAACGTTATACTTTAAAACCGTACTATTTACTAAATTGTTAAAATATTGCTGTCCATTTGTTCTATTTATTATTTCAATAAGTTCTAATGAACCTTTTAATGTATGTAAAATTAAAAATTTTTATCTCGCATCCCATATTTTTAAGTTGCTAACACAATTAATTCCATGACATGTGTTGTGCAAGAGTGGACTGTTGATCTCTTAAAAACACATTTTGTTATGCACGATAGTTTATTCACAGTTTTGTTTCGGGTAAAGAATATAACCTGACTTTCGTTTTAGCCATAAGCGCATTATAATAAATTTATATGAGAAAATCCACCGGTTCATTTGTAGTTCAAAGAAGAAATTAAATACTGAGTATACGTGCCTTGTAGTTAAAATTGATATAAAATATGTCAATTATCTCCCTTTATTTATTACGCGTAGTGTCATAAATACATACTGATCGGGGTCAAGCGTGCAAAAACCGCAAAAAAGCAAAAATGCCCCCCAAATATGCTGACGATACTCCCAAATTCTTCTATTCAGAAAAAAATAAGTTGTCTGATTTTTTTTCCAAAGATTAATAAAATAAAATTATTATTAATTTTTATATAATATTTCAACGCTCTTATTTTTAAAATGATGTATGAAAAATAATAAAAATTCCAAAATAGATTATATATATTTATTTTTCACGGTTACGTCTTCTTATTCTATAGTGGCCTGTTCCGGAGCAACAAAAGTTCGAGCGCGGACGTTGCCTGATTCGCCTGTTTGTTTTTGATACAAGGTGAGGATATTCATCTAGTTCATGAACGGGCATTGACCTAGAGTTATAAATGGAAAATTGTGTCGTCTAAGCATGCGCAATAGAGTAAAAATACAACAAATTGAGGTTACATCAAGCTGAAGAATTACTAAACGATCGTGTTAGCTAAAAGTTTTGTTATTATTCTAGATGACATGTATAAGTAAATGAACTAAGAGGAAGCTTGGAATTTTTTACGGTAAGTTTTATTGTTGTGAATTGAATATTGGAATTTTTAAAATGATTTTTCTCTCAAGTTTTCAACCACCACCGGCATATTACACGTTTTGTTTACTTGTTGACTCAACGTTGAATAACCAAATTCTTTTGGAACTTATGTTTGGATTTTTAGGATTGCATTCAGGTATGATGTTATGAATCTGAATTGGAATTGTATATTTTGAATTAATTATTTAAATAATTTTATTCTAAATGCTAGATATCTCACTCGGAATATATATTCACTTGGATCTCGGTTAGCCTGGATATATAATCGAACAATTTTCGCTTTTGAAATTTTAAAAAAAAATATACTTCGAAATTTGATTGACCAGAACCAAATCGAAAATGGCTTACCATCTCAGTTTCATTGGAAATGGTCATCTAGTCGGTAACAATGCCGTTGACACTCTACATAAATAACTAACTCATATAGGTTAAGATTCTTGCTGCACAAGAGGGTATTCCCAGCATGTTCAAATATTTTTCCACACTTTCAGAAGAAAATATTTTCAGAATTTTATTTATTTTTCAAAATTGATTTATTGGGCATCATGTTAGTTTTTATACATGTGTGGATTTGCATTCATCAATAAGAGGGAAATTGTGAAACTTATGAATTATTTGGCCATATTTATGACTTTTAATAAATTGGACGAGTTATTCACGTGTTTATCGATTTACACAATAGTTCCACTATATCCTGATTTCTTTTGATTAAAATTTTATTCAGAGCATGACCATTAATGGTCCGACACACAACGGTCAATTTCAATTACGATGATGTCCCGTTATTTACCACCAATGATATAGATTCCAGTTTATTTATTTATTTATTTATTTATTTATTTATTTTTTGCCTGATACGATGAATTTTACCGTTTCATAAACCCCACCCCATATAAATACTAATTATTTAATGCTGTCTGCATTATTCTGTAATATTATTCTCCAGTGAAAGGGAGACAACTTCCAATCCATATAACGAATGGAAACTAGCGCGAAATTCAAACTAGTGCCCCGTTTTTTGGACGCATTGAAACAATAAAGATTTAAATATTCTTCTGTGTAGATTTTGTAAATACCTTTATACTTAGGACGGTGGGGGAGAGAGAGAGAGAGGTGGGGGTTAGGAGAGAGAAAAAGTTTAAATTTTTCATATTGTGACTGAATCATAAGTTTTTTTGTTTTTTGTTGTTTTTTTTGGTGTCTAATTTTCGAGTTTTCGTGTATACCCCGACCCACGAATTAACATATCAACGAAATAGTATATTTTGGTATAACCTTCATTTAAAAGAAACCACTAACAACGAATTTACCACCAACAAAAAAGTATTTTTCTTAGAGCCACAAAAATAGATGCTTTCACAGTACATTTAATTTTTTCCTTGAAAATCCATTAATCTGATTTCTTGATGTTCCTGTTGCGTTGTTGTTTTATGTGTTACAGAATAAAATTAGAATATAACTTTATATTAAATTATGAAAATGCAACAATTTTAATCAGAGCTTTAAAACCCAATTGTTCCTGATGTAAAAAGTAGTGGTATTTTTCATGAGGGTGTCTTAAAGGTTCTGATCATTCTGGACAACGACTAAAGAGAAGTTAAATTCTTTAAACGTTTAAGTTAAAATCGTTTATTTAATATTTGTTAAAGTTAAAATCAATCATTTGATTAATTTAGACAGGACATATTTTAATACACGCACCCATAAAATTCTATGTTAAAATTTTAAAAATGTATTTTTGAAAATGACAGAATAAAGGGATTTTGTTACCGTGTTCGTAACAAAATTCCTTTATTCTGTCATTTTTAGACTATTAAACAACACTAAAATGTTATTGTAATTTTCAATAAAAGTCTTCCTACGCTCTATACATAGAAACCTGAAAACAGATTTGAGCAAAACTTCCATTCATTCATAATGTATTTTATTAAAAATCGACTCTTCATATGTTGTCCAGAAAAATCAATAAGTCGCCAACCGCTAGAAAGAAACGTTTTACTTACAAATCTCCCATTATTTTTACTGGATTGCTGATAGGATAGTCTCAGCGTGACGTCATAAAGATTTCACTGTCTTTGCAAACACATTCATTAAATATTCAAACCTGTGGGTAAACTCATGAATAATGATTAGAGATAGGATAATGTTTTAGTAGAAAGACGGTTCAAGCCGGAATCACGGATCATATAACAAAAACATACAGCTCCATTGGCGATTGTAAGTAAAAAAAAAAAAAAAATTGATCAGATTAATTTAACTTTTTAGCGATGATGCAAAAATTGCAAAATTTGTTTTTTATTTATTATTTTTACTGTTGTTATTACTATCATTATTTACTTATTTTATTTTGTATTTTTCGCCTCATTCATTCCGTTTGTTCATCAAGGTCCGGTTGTTCTTGACCATATTTGGTAAGATGATTTTTTATTACCTGGGTATAAGTCAATTTTTTTTAAATTTCTGTAAAAAAATTTGATGCAAGCAAATTATATAAAGTCAACAGTCATTTTTTTAATCTATAGATACTAATATTTTAAATTTTATTGACATTGACATGTGAAGAATTTTATATTTTTACCAAAAGAAATGTTCAAAATTCTGCGCATGACAGTTTTCTGAATTTTTTACCTAACATTTTGATAAGCTAAGGATACTTTGAATAATGGACCTTGTAGATCTACACGTAATATTCATCAAGTTAAAATTCATAACGCCACTTCGATTTTTATTTTACTGGTCTTAACTACATATTGAATATACGTCGTTAATTATTTTAGCTAATCACTATTTTTGAAAAAAATGTAGTGAGCTCTAAATTAACTAATTACAAATTAAAAGCGCGTTTGTCTTTATAAGGTTTTAGATAATGCATTGACTTCAGTTTTATTTATTTATTTATTTATGTATTTACTTATTTATTTATTTATTTATTTATTTATTTATTTATTTATTTATTTTTATAACATGATTTTGTTGATTAAAAATTAAAAATTCATTTCAGGATTATCAAGAGATTAACCGATATTTAAATAATTTAAATCTAAAATTGAACTGTCCTATTTAAATCCTATTTATCAATGTTGTTTCTATAACTTCAACAGAATTAAGTAAAACAGCAGCGTTAATATTTACAGTGTTTTAGAGAGAGAGAGAGAGAGAGAGAGAGAGAGAGAGATGCTGTACAGAATCGGACAATGTGGGACAAGGGAGATAACTCGAAAACACTTTCGTAATTTTGTGATACAGCCATAGACGATGCATTTGTTGTCCCGAAAGACAAGCATTGAAATTGCTTTCATGCGCTACGTTTAAATTGTTGTGAAAAAATGCATTCAACAGTAGCACATAGCATAGCGGTTACTTGGTATTTGTTGGTGATAATTGGGCAGTCCGATTACTTAAACATGTACAGTCAAACCTGTCTATAAAGACCTATCAAGGAAACCAGTGTGGTTAGATGACCCATCTAATCTATAGAGGTTCAAATAATATAAATAAAAAAACAATAAGCATAAGGCCTTTATAAGCATGTGCCCCTAATATAGAGGTGGCCTTTAAAGCAGGTGGGATTATATGAAAACGCGAGTAGGATGGGGAGAAACGGTGTAGGATATGGTGCCACATTGTAGGGGTGATAATTGTTCAAATTCTTCACTTTTGCCTGAAGAAGTTTTATATTTAATGCCAACCAGTCAGATCAATAATAATATATAATAATAATAATAATAATAATAATAATAATAATAATAATATAAATTTTACTACCAGTTATACATTATCAAGATGTCGCCATAAAAGGAAAATCATGTTCTGAAAGATTGTCTCCATTTTTGGGATGATTTGTCAATTCTCGAGTCATACTTGATTAGTATCACATTTTAATCTTTAAAATTCATAACCCAAATTTTATTATTTAAAATTAGTCAATAAGAACAATTTGAAGAGAACTGTAGTAGAATCTCACTTTCAAATGAAAACAGTTACAGGTGCCCTGGCGTTCAAAATCATGTTTTATATTGGAAGATCTAGGACCTTTTGCCCCTAAGGGACCCAATGTAAAATTAATAGGTCCTGGACCTTTCATTTGGATCCAGGGAATTTTGAACCCCTTGGCTCAATTCATAATCCTGGGAATGTTACAGGATTGTCATAGAATTGAGAAATAATAAACTAATAATGTCTAAGAAACAACATTTTAAACGTTGCATTTTTCATCTTACTTGCAATTGGCTGGTTTTCATGATATATGGGAATGCACGACATATGGCTTCAACAAGATTTCTTTATACCTGATTTTAATATGTTAAAAACAAGATTAAATGATCAGTACATACAAGAATGGTTTGGTAATATGTCTCATTATAATAAATTATATTATTATCAAAGGTTTAAAAAAGAATTTGAATTTGAAGAATATTTAAATGTTATTACAGAAAAAAAATTAAGAAGTGTATTGACTCGTTTTAGAATATCTTCACATTGTTTAGAAATTGAGAATGGTAGGTTTTATAATGTGGAAAAGAGTAGTAGACTTTGTAATTGTTGTAATATGAAAGTTCAAGAAAATGAATATTATCATTTTTTGTTAGTGTGTCCTGTTTATATTGATTTACGGCGAAAATATTTTTCTACTTATTATTGTAACTGGCCTAACATACAAAAATTTACAAGTCTTTTGTCTTCAAAAAATGCTTCTTTAATTAAGAAAACCTCAAAATATTTATATCATGCATTTAAATTGAGGACGAAATATTATGTTTAATATAATCTACACTTTTTTTGACAAATGTGTAACTTATTATACATGTAAAATGGAATTATTATATATATATAATATATACATTATTATTATTATTATTGTTATTATTATAATTATTATATGTGATGCTCTCTTACCATATTGATTGTTTCTCTTTGTATTACATGTAATTTGTAACATATTTTGCCACCAGTTATGTAAAATATATTTGTGGCAAAAAGCATTTGTATGCTTAATGCAATAAAGATTGAATTGAATTGATATGGGATGGACACTGTACACCCCCTGACCAGCAAATTTTTAATCTATCCTTAATCACACATCTCTATTATTATTATTATTATTATTATTATTATTAATACTAAATAATAAAAGCTATTTATTTTATTATGTTGAAAAATGAATATTCACCACGACTCTTGTGTTTCAGGGTGAAAATTTTTTAATTGACATTATTATTATTATTATTCAAAATAAAAATAAATGAAAATTGTAATTTTTTAAAATTATGTTGAAAAATTTATATTCACAAGTGTTTTTTTCAGGGTGAAAATTACTAAATGGCTTTTTGTTATTACATTAAAAAAATCGAAATAAAAAAAATATTTTTATTATGTTGAAAAAAATGAATGTTCATCATGAGTCATATATATAAAAAAATATATTATTACTAATGATATATCAGACATTCTCAGACAGTGCGGACGGTGATAAATAGAACTGTACTAAAATGACGTCTGTCTTTATAAGCTGAAAAACGTAATAATTGAAATATAAACAGACTGTTATGGACAATAGCCGGGCATATTTACCATCCCGAAAGGTGGAAAGTGTAACTCCGGTCAATCACATAGTACTTAAACACACATAGTATACATACCGTTCATCGACCAGGGTCAACTTGAGGCGAAGCTATATTGAGTTACGTCTATGGCGATTATACGGTATTATCTACCAGCTGATCACAGGTGGTCAGAGGTTTTTTTTAGTCTTTTAGTCTCATACCTTACCTTGGCTAACCTTAGCTTTGCCTATTTATTGTAAAAATCGGTTATTGATTTAAATGGCTTTATTACTCGAGTTATTTGTTATACATGTATACATAATTCGCTATATAGTAATTTATAGTTGCATCTGGTATGTTGGATTACAAAATATGGGAAAATTTAAAATCACCGTACGTTAGACCGTCTTTTAATAGCTCAATTGCTTGAAAAATTTTAATCTCTCTCTCTCTCTCTCTCTCTCTCTCTCTCTCTCTCAAAATAAATTAAATTGCTTTGAAATTTCTGGATAATCTTCTCTCTCTCTCTCTCTGTGCTTTGAAAATTTTGAATAATCTCTCTCTCTTTATCACATTGTTTTAAAAATTTTGAATAAACCCTCTCTCTCTCTTAAAATAATTCAATTGCTGTGAATTAACCCCCTCTCTCTCTCTCTCTCTCTATCTCTCTGAAAATAATTTAATTGCTTTGAACCTCTGAAAATAATCCCATTTCTTTGAATATTTAAGTTTGAAGAATCACACACACACACACGCACACACCACGCGTATTGATTCAGATGAACTTATGTAAGGATACTTAACCAGTGTGAAATGTTAAGATAGGATATTGCCATTATAGTGACCAGCAATCAATTATACAGCTGAACTTGATTGTCAGTCAAAAGCGAATGAACTGTAGTTTACATCTAATATTTTGTTGTTTTTCAAATTAGAATTTTGTTATACAGTATGGCGGTTCCATAACCATTCGGCAAATCCCGGTAAAAGTCGTGATTGCATCACTTATTGGAATTACGTCATCATGTGATGTTCTATCCATAACAGTCTGTTTATACTTCAATTATGTTCTACCCCCTGCAATTTAGAATACAAGAATAATTTGTAAATAAATACTAGTATTATATTTTTAATACAAATTTAATTATTCTTTCTTTATATTTTCAGGTTATCCAAATACATCGGGTAACTGGACGTAAAATAATCTAGTCTTTCAATATCCTTACTCTTTATGGAGCACCCATTGGATCTCAGTAGTCAAACAGATATGGATGTATCCAAACAATATCAAAATAATATGGACAGAGATGAGGACACTGTTTGTCAGTTTCAAAACTGTTCATGTCCAAAGAAACATTTAACAATCCTAGAAAGTCCCAAAGTTAGTTCACAAAATAAGAAAGTTACAAATTTTAGTTATGGCTCCTCCGGTTGTTCTAGTCAAATCCCTCCGATGGAATGCGGGAGCACCAATAACTACAAGAGAAGTCGAATGTCGCCTGATACAGTCAATGCAAATAATAAGTTCCATCCAAAGAGACGTAAAATAGAACGCGTAAAACAAACATTGGGAAAATCCGCATCTGAAACTGATCTTCAGTCTCACTGTTCATATGCAGTCGATCAGCAAATGGCGGACCCACAACAGTCATACGGTCACACATATTCGTCTAGTCAAGGAAACTGGGACCGAGATACCGACGATCGAAATCACGAAGACGTATATAATAAAAATAGAGAGATGGAACATTCGGTTTATTTTGATAACCCAATGGCGAATATATGGAGGAACAAAGATGCGGACCAACAGCAACAACAGCGTGAAAGGAGCAAAACTGTTAGTCATATTGAAAGATTACCAAAGAAACGTGCGTATGTCAGGAACTTCTCTGTGGAGAATAATGGCCACAAAAACACATCAACAAATGGTGCTACCAATGGGACCTCTAGACGACAGTTGCCTAGCAACAACTCAAAGTCTGAAAGCGCACAATCTCGCGATAAACGTTCTCAATTTTACCAAAGTGAAGTGAACGATTCGTCTTCAGTTTCATCCGACGATTCCATTACATTGGATAATGACAAAGCTCCTGGAAAAGCGCGCGAAATGACGGAGAAGGAGAAGGCGTATATACTACTAAAAGCGGATATAATGAAGGAGATAGATAATGACAAAGACAAAGAGGAAGACGTATCTTCGTTCCGGAAAAAGTTATTTCAGCGCGCAATGGGAGCGGCAGGATTAACATGTGGTCCAAGCAAACCACAAAAAACCCTTGAGAATAAAGAAAAAGAGGAACCGTCCTCTGAAAGCCCCGGTGAAGGTCGTATAACGGCCCTGGATTATCTTATGTCTAGAAAACTGCTAGAAACCGAAGATAAAGCATTTAAACCTAGGAATCATCACATTCATCAGATCATTAACGGAGAAAAACCAGGTCGGTTATGCTTAATGGACATCGTAGAACTTCAAGTTGAAGTAGGTTTGGCCTGATTTACATACTGTTACTATATTTAGTTTTCACGTGATATGTTATTATTTAGTGATCATGTGATAGGAAATATTTCAAAAGAAAGGGTGGACAAATTATGTTGTAATGTTGTGTTTGTGAGTTAAGATTTTAAATTCAAATTTTATCAGCTTAAAGCTAGTCATGTTGGTGATATAAACAGAATTTTGTAAGGATGTTAATATGGTTACAAAGAGTACATGTTGTCCTTGAACTTTGAACTTTAAGAGAATTTTGTAAGGATGTAACAATGGTTGCACACAATACATGTCGTCCTTGAACTTTGAACTTAAACGTTCTGTCTCTGTTTTTTGACAATATTTTATGAATATTGATTGACTTAAAACTGATAATAATTGATAATAATTATTGCATTAATATTTGAGTATATTTTGATGTTTAAAAAATCTGTTTGATATTTAATCTTTGCTATGTAAATTGTTAGTAATAATTCATCAATAGTAATCAAGCTCAGCAAACATGCTCTTACCAGCGTTGTCCCTCCATCTGGGATGCGTGCATGCTCTTACAAGCAGTGTCCCTCCATCTGAGATGTAAGCATGCTCTAACCAGCGGTTTTACTCCATCTGGGATGCGTGCATGCTCTTACCAGCAGTGTCCCTCCATCTGGGACGAGTATGCTCTTTCCTTCTACCAGCGGTGTCTCTCCATCTGGGAACGAGTATGCTCTTACTAGGGGTGTTCCTCCGTTTTAGATGCGAGCATGTTCTTGCCAGCGGTGTTCCTTCTTTTTGGATGCGAGCATGCTCTTACCAGCGATGTCCCTCCATCCGAGATGTGAGCATGCTCTTATCAGCGTTGTCCCTCCATCTGGGATGCGTACATGCTCTAACCAGCGGTGTCTTTCCATCTGGTATGCGAGCATGCTCTTAGCAGCAGGTCTCTCCATCTGGTATGCGAGCATGTTCTTACCAGTGGTGTTTCTCCATCTGGGATGCGAGTATGCTCTTACCAGCGGCGTCCCTCATCTGGGATACGACCATGCTTTTACCAGCAGTCTCTCCACCTGGTATGCGTGCAAATGCTCCAATAATCTTAATTCTTGCTAAGCTTGCGTTATCAAGAAGCGAAACAAGGCAAATGATGTCTTGTTAAACAAATACAATACTTTGCATAAAACTCTCTTGGCCTAATTAAACTACACACTAATGTAAAGTAACTGATTTTCTTAAGTATTAAATTTTTGTGGCTTGAATCAGTTTTACTGGTTTATGAATCCATGTTAGTTTTTTTCCATACATATTGGATATATGAATTAATAGAAATATGCAAAATAATTCATTTGGTTGATTTGTAAATATGACTGATTCATAGAAAAACAAAAATCAATACCCACAAATATAAATGACGTTGCATCACATTGGTGTGTAGTCATTTATCGTCAGAAAATGCTTTCAGGCACTGAATGACGAACCATCGTGAATTGCATAATAACGATATTGTGAATATATTTGAAGCAGGGCTGTATCAATTATCGGATTTCTGTTTCAAAAACACTTCTACGTCATCTATATATGGCGGGAAATTTAAAACTTTCATTTCTCTAAAAATTGTATGCACCAATTATATGGCTGCTGAATTCTACGTCATATATATATATATATATATATATATGGCGGGACTTTAATCTTTTATTCTAATTGACAATTTTCATGAGTCTAATCGCAGAATGGAGGGCAATATTATTTTTATCACTTGACATTGACAATGGGACTAAGAATGAATCGACCGCGAATTGCATAATTTGCATATATTTGAAAGAAGGCAATGTCAATTTCATGGTATTTGTTTTACAGATGCTTCTACGTCACGCATGGCGGACAATTTCAAACTGTTCATTTTAAGTGACAATTTGATGAGTCTAATCGCAGAATGGAGAGCTATATGATTTTTTATCACTTGGCTTTGACTATGGGACTAAGAATTTTATTACTTATATCAATGTGTAATTGTGAATCACTGTTTTACATTAGTGTTAACATAATTAAGTTATTGAATGTAACTCGTACAAAACAATTATTGTAAAGTTCGTTAAATGAATAAAAAACCTGCTCTAAGCAGACTAAATATAACTTGTGTTTTATTGTTTAAAAGTGGGTCACTGTAACTGAATTTTGTTTAAATGTAGGTCACTTTAACTCTGAATATTGGTTTAGTGTTTTAATGTAGGTCACTGTAGCTCTGAATATTTTTTAGTGTTTAAAAGCAGGTCGTTGTAACTCTGAAAAAGTAAGGGATCAGATTCCTGCTGTTGTAATGAGACTAAACATGTTGTAGAAGTTGAATAGGGTGTCACGTAATTTATATCGAGACGACACCCATTACCATTGTGGAAATTTATACCCATGCATTTATGGATAATGTTCTTTCGTTGTTACAAGAAACCAGTTAGTTTGGTTACTAGGTGCAAAAAGCTAAACAGGAGGTGCTTACCCTTCAGGAGCACTCGGCCTCACTGATGTAATATCGCGTTTAACTAAATTTGTCCGTTTCAAAGTTTGTACTTTGCTTTGGGATCGTGATTTGGACATGGATTGGTATGTTTGTTTTTACTCAGCTTTAGGGTAGTGATTGGACATGGATTGGTATGTTTGTTTTTTACTTAGCCTTGGGATTGTGATTTGGACATGGATTGGTATGTTTCTTTTTATTTTGCTTTGGGATTGTGATTTGGACATGGATTGATATGTTTGTTTTTACTTTGCTTTGGGATTGTGATTTGGACATGGATTGGTATGTTTGTTTTTACTTAGCTTTGAGATCGTGATTTGGACATGGATTGGTATGTTTGTTTTTTACTTTGGGATTGTGATTTGGACATGGATTGATATGTTTGTATTTTTACTTTGGGATTGTGATTTGGACATGGGTCGATATGTTTGTTTTTTACTTTGGAATTGTGATTTGGACATGGATTGATATGTTTGTTTTTACGAACAGGGAAGGTACTTCCCTGGAAGTGTTGGCTTAGGGCTTGAAAAATCTGCTCAGAGCGATTCACCGAACAACTACTCTGACTTTTATCCGTTCGAGAAATGAAATAGTTCGTTAGATGCTTTAATGTCAAGATGTAATAAAAGTGAATTGTGTTGACTGCAAGGAGAATCTTAGTATCCAAGTAGTAAGAGAGGTCATCGTTGGTAAAGGCCGATGTTTATTTTCATTTTTCTATAATTTGCAAGTGTGTATCAGTGCGGCGCAATAATAATTTGTGTTTTAGATATCCCGACCTGGTTCATTAATATTCATTACGTGATACGTCACGAGGATTTTCCCGCTTTCTTTGGGTATTAAAATTCATTCCCGTCAGTTTGCCGGTAGCGAATACATGACAAAAAAGTAGAAATCAAAGATTATACCTAAAAGTGACACGAAACTGAAAAAGAAGTTTTTTTCAAGTTCATTGGCTATGTTGATAAATCGTTTTTGACTTGTGTAGGCTATATCGGTACCGTAGTTCGTATGCAAATTAGACATGTGTTTGGGGGCATGCCTGCGTTTGAAACCCGATGCCCCAGCTCAAATGTATTCACATCAGCGTAGCAACTGACCTTTTTAGTCCAGTACACCCTTGCCCCTTTTAAAATGATCATGACACCCTGTCCTTTTCAGTTATCAGTTAAATATCAAAACGACATGTTTTAATCTCGAATCTCTGTTACATACTTCCGATCTTCCGCACACACTCCACTTCTCACCATGTCTCCGAAGACAGATAATTTCATCACCAATGTTCATTTAAATGCTATTTTCAGTTGTTTAGTTTGAACCAACAAAATAAATCGACAAGAAAGAACAACTTGAAATCAAAATCTAAACAAAAGAACTGAAAAACGATGTTTTAAAACTTTCAGATAAAATTTATTTACCTTGTAAATCCTTATTAGTAGATCGTTTTTACAGTAGATATCCGATTAAAGTTGTTGTCAGTAGTTTAATCAATGGTTTTTACAACCCTTAATATCTTTTCATGAGGCCATATTTCTTTATTTCACATAAAATGAACAAATATGATGTGACCACTGGACATGCAGGAAAACTGAAACAAAACAGTTATTGTGCTTTCTTAAGTTTTCCGATTTTTAGAGCACCGTTGGTGTAGTAGAACAGTAACTAAGGGCGGGGAAAATATGGTACCGATTTTGTGAACTCAACTCCTCTTACAGTTTTCAACCAAAAACCTTGAAACTTCACAGAATGTTTCTATATATATTGAGGATGTGTACCTGACTTTATGGAAATATTTCAAGATTTTTTCCCCATTTTTCCAGACTTTGAAACTTAGTTACTTTTTAGCAAGTATTTGAATGGGGTACCTACTTTGTGAACTCACTCTTCTTACATAACCAAAAACCTTGAAATTTCACAGAATGTTTCTATATATATATATGAAGATGTGCACCTGACTTTATAGAAATATTTCAAGATTTTTCCCCCATTTTTCCAGACTTTGAAACTTGGTCACTTTTAGCAAGTTTTTGAATGGGGGTACCTACTTTGTGAACTCACTCCTCTTACAGTTTTCAACCAAAAGCCTTGAAACTTCAAAGAATATTTCTATATATATTGAGGATGTGATTTGGACATGGATTGATATGTTTGTATTTTTACTTTGGGATTGTGATTTGTACATGGGTCGATATGTTTGTTTTTTACTTTGGAATTGTGATTTGGACATGGATTGATATGTTTGTTTTTACGAACAGGGAAGGTACTTCCCTGGAAGTATTGGCTTAGGGCTTAAAAGCGATTCACCAAACAACTACTCTGACTTTTATCCGTTCGAGAAATGAAATAGTTCGTTAGATGCTTTAATGTCAAGATGTAATAAAAGTGAATTGTGTTGACTGCAAGGAGAATCTTAGTATTCAAGTAGTAAGAGAGGTCCTCGTTGGTAAAGGCCGATGTTTATTTTTATTTTTCTATAATTTGCAAGTGTGTATCAGTGCGGCGCAATAATATTTTGTGTTTTGGATATCCCGACCTGGTTCATTAATATTCATTACGTGATACGTCACGAGGATTTTCCCGCTTTCTTTGGGTATTAAAATTCATTCCCGTCAGTTTGCCGGTAGCGAATACATGACAAAAAAGTAGAAATCAAAGATTATACCCAAAAAGTGACAAGAAACTGAAAAAGAAGTTTATTTTCAAGTTCATTGGCTATGTTGATAAATCGTTTATGACTCGTGTAGGCTATATCGATATCGTAGTTCGTATGCAAATTAGCCATGTGTTTGGAGGCATGCCTGCGTTTGAAACCCGATGCCCCAGCTCAAATGTATTCACATCAGCGTAGCAACTGACCTTTTTAGTCCAGTACACCCTTGCCCCTTTTAAAATGATCATGACACCCTGTCCTTTTCAGTTATCAGTTAAATATCAAAACGACATGTTTTAATCTCGAATCTCTGTTACATACTTCCGATCTTCCGCACACACTCCACTTCTCACCATGTCTCCGAAGACAGATAATTTCATCACCAATGTTCATTTAAATGCTATTTCCAGTTGTTTAGTTTGAACCAACAAAATAAATCGACAAGAAAGAACAACTTGAAATCAAAATCTAAACAAAAGAACTGAAAAACGATGTTTTAAAACTTTCAGATAAAATTTATTTACCTTGTAAATCCTTATTAGTAGATCGTTTTTACAGTAGATATCCGATTAAAGTTGTTGTCAGTAGTTTAATCAATGGTTTTACAACCCTTAATATCTTTTCATGAGGCCATATTTCTTTATTTCACATAAAATGAACAAATATGATGTGACCACTGGACATGCAGGAAAACTGAAACAAAACAGTTATTGTGCTTTCTTAAGTTCTTCCGATTTTTAGAGCACCGTTGGTGTAGTAGAACAGTAACTAAGGGCGGGGAAAATATGGTACCGATTTTGTGAACTCAACTCTCTTACAGTTTTCAACCAAAAACCTTGAAACTTCACAGAATGTTTCTATATATATTGAGGATGTGTACCTGACTTTATGGAAATATTTCAAGATTTTTTCCCCATTTTTCCAGACTTTGAAACTTAGTTACTTTTTAGCAAGTATTTGAATGGGGTACCTACTTTGTGAACTCACTCTTCTTACATAACCAAAAACCTTGAAATTTCACAGAATGTTTCTATATATATATTGAAGATGTGCACCTGACTTTATAGAAATATTTCAAGATTTTTCCCCCATTTTTCCAGACTTTGAAACTTGGTCACTTTTAGCAAGTTTTTGAATGGGGGTACCTACTTTGTGAACTCACTCCTCTTACAGTTTTCAACCAAAAGCCTTGAAACTTCAAAGAATATTTCTATATATATTGAGGATGTGAACCTGACTTAATGGAAATATTTCAAGATTTTTCCCCATTTTTCCAGACTTTAAAACTTAGTTACTTTTTGGCAAGTATTTGAATGGGGGTACCTACTTAGTGAACTCACTCCTCTTACAGTTTTCAACCAAAAACTTTGAAACTTCACAGAATGTTTCTATATATATATTGAAGATGTGCACCTAAATTTATGGAAATATTTTAAGATTTTTTTCCCATTTTTCCAGACTTTGAAACTTAGTCACTTTTCTAGCAAGTTTTTGAAAGGGGGTACCTATTTGTGAACTCACTCCTCTTACAGTTTTCAACCAAAAGCCTTGAAACTTCAAAGAATGTTTCTATATATATTGAGGATGTGCACCTGACTTTATGAAAATATTTCAAGATTTTTCCTCATTTTTCCAGACTTTGAAACTGAATTAGTTACTATGTACTGTATATATCAAAAGATTATCAAAGATGTGCATCTAACTTAATGGCAACCTGGGCTTACCTGGCCCATCGAGTCTTTGACCCATTTTATTTTATGAATGTAAGATAAAATACACTTTGAATAAAGTACACCAATTGATTTATATTCCCTTTTCATTTATAACTGTTCTTTAAGTATTATTTTTTAATTTTTGGAACAATTAAAAAATATAAAATATTATTGTCATTTGAAATGGTAAAAATAACATGTAAAATGTAATAATCAATGTTGCAAGTTTATTTTACATTTTAAACATAATCCCGTCTCCCTATTGGGATATTAGAAAATAAACAGTCCCTTTCCATGTGTAAAATTGCCTTTTTAGGTCACCCGAGCAACCTCCTGAAGGTGACCTATAGTGGAAGTTGTTTATCTGTTGTGCTGCCTGCATCATAAACATTTTCAACTTATCCAGAACCAGTTAACCATTGATAGTGAAAGTGGATATGGATGTTCCTTTGGCAAAGTCCTTTCAAGTTTGTGAAAATTGGTTGACCTTGACCTATATTCAAGGTCACAGTGACCTAAAGTAACAAAACCTTAAAGGTCTTCTTGTCGTGAACCAAAAAGGATATAAGCTTAAACCAAAAGAGATATGAGCTTGAAACTTCATATATTGCATCAGGACAAACGGGTCTTCCAAGTTTGTAAAGGTGGCTGACCTTGACCTACATTTAAGGTCACAGTGACCTAAAATAACAAGACTTTTAAACATCTTGTCATGAACCAAAAGGACTATGACCTTGAAACTTTATATATAGCGTTAGGACAAAAAAGACCACCAAGTTTGCAAAATTGGTTGACCATGACCTACATTTAAGGTCACATTGACCTAAAGAAGTACAAATCTTCTTGTAATGTATTAAAAGGTCTGGGAGCTTGAAACTCCATATACATGTATAAAGCATCAGGAGATAAAGCTTTTACTAAGCTTGCAAAGCTGTTTGACCTTGACCTACATTCAAAGTCACAGTAACCTTTAAACCTTATTTAGCATCACAATGAAAAGGTCTACCTAGTTGGTAGTTGACCTAAAGAAGAACAAACCTCTTCTTGACATGTATTGAAAGGTCTATGAGCTTGAAACTCCATATACATGTAAAAGCGTCAGGAGATAAATCTTTACTAAGTTTGCAAAGCTGGTTGACCTTGACCTATATTCAAGGTCATGGTAACTTAGTAGAATAACCTTGAAACATCTTATTGCCATGCATTGAAAGGCCTAGGCACTTTAGACTTCATATATGATTCCAGAACAAGAACCTCTAGTAGGTTGCACAGCTGATTGATGTTGACCTACTTTCAAGGTCATAGTGACCTAAAGTAGTAAGAACTTAATGTTTTCATTTCATGAATCCAAAGGCCTATGAGCGGGAAACAAAAAAGGTCTACTTAGCATTGGAAGCTAGTTTATCTTGACATATAGTCAAGGTCATGGTGACCTTAAGTAAAAGTTAAACTAAAAACACTTTGTCACGAGCAGAAATGACTAGAATCGTCAAAGCTATAATAAATTGCAAATCTGGTAGATTTGACCAACTTTCAAGGTCAAAGTGACCAAAAATAAAGACGAAACATTTTTTTGTTATAAACTAAAAGGCCTTGTCGCTTGAAACTTCACATACAGCTTAAAACTTCTCGTGTAGCATCAGGACATGAAGCTCTTCCAAGTTTGTAAAGTGAATTACCTAGATCTACATTGAAGGTCATAGTGACCTAATGAAATGAAACCTGAAAACAACCGAAAGACCTTGGAGCTTGAAACTTTATCAGAACAAAAAGTTCTACCAATTATGGGAAACTAGTTGACCTTGACCTATATTCAAGGTTGTAGTGACATTAAGTAGTATGCAAAACTTAAAAACGTCTTTTTTCATTTAATAAAAAACATTAAGGCTTGTAATTTGATATATAGTATCAGGATATGAAGTTCTACTTTGTTTGCGAAGCTAATTGACCTTGAGCTACCTTCAAGCTCTACTAAGTTGGTTGACCTTAATCTCAGGTGACAACATCGTTACAACAGCAGTCTACCTTTTTGAAATCCTGGCTGGAACACTGGTCTGACAACAGTGACAGTTCATATTATCTTAGTAACTTTAATGTCTTTATAATCTATATTCACATGTTTAAAATATTTAAAAGTTCGTTATTTTGGTCCTTGGGAAGCATTTGGAGAAGAAATTAGAACAACATCTGGGATTAATGTTAAAATTTAATTGCCTTTCTTTGACTGAATACTTTGAAATTACAAACAATGCAGTTTATTTATAGTAGGATCAAGATCCAATTTCCCTGTTCGGTCAGCACCATCGGTGCTTTGATTTACTTTGGGATTGTGATTTGGACATGGATTGATATGTTTGTTTTTTACTTTGGGATTGTGATTTGGACATGGATTGGTATGTTTGGTTTTTACTTTGAACATTCGAGTTCTATTTTGTTTTATTATGACAACTGTATAAAACGAAGCAAGCTGCTTATAATCATCATAGTATTGATTTATATCGAGAGGAAACTAAAACTAAGGTATACTCCCTCATGCAAAGTATTTTTTAGCTTAATTTGGTAAAATATATTTTGGTTCTTTTGGGTAGCTTTTCAACATCTTCAAAATAATTTTGGTTTCATAATTTTGGTCCAAGCACTACTGATGAGGAATTGTATTCCGAAACGGACGTCTAGTGCTGTAAAATTAAAACTGGCATAATATGTAATTCATACACGTGCAATTACGGATATTGACAGTGGGTTTTTTTTTTTTTGTTTTTTTTTTTTTTTGTAGTAATCGTTTACGTAATCTACTAGGTTTTAAACAAGTAGCCCTATTTAATTTGAAAATTAAAACTTTATACAACAAAGCAAGCTACTTACAAATAAATTGTTGACTCGGGGATATTGCAAGCATAGACTTATCAAAAAGTGTTTTGGTCGTCATCACAAAATTGTCGATAAGTGTGATGTCTCTTTATCAAAAATAACCTTGGATATATTTTACGTTCCCTAGTTCCATGTTCCTTTCATCCCTAATATCGATTACACACGTGGCTGTTGAACACGTTAAACAGAAGGTGCTTACTATTCCGGAGCACCTGGTCTCACTTCTATGGCGAAATTTGCTTTTGCTTAACTTAGTTTCAAAGTTTTTACTTTGGGATTATGATTTGGACATGGATAGGCATGTTTGTTTTGATTATATCGCGACAAGACAAAGAAAATCCATACTCGTGCATCTATTGATAATGCTTTTTGGTTTCTCAAGCAATCGTTTGATAAAGCTATTGAGTCTTGTACAATCAGATTCTGTTAACGAATTATTTTATATAACACAGAAAAGACTGCACTAGCTAAATATTAATGAAATAATATCAGAAAGGTCTATATCGCGGGAAAACCATGTACACTTCAGATTTTAAGGTCACTCGTTACACTTTGCCTTTTTTAAAATCACCTCATATACTTCAGATTTTAAAATCACTCGGAACATTTCAGCTTTTTAAAATCACCCCATATACTTCAGATTTTAAGATCACTCGCTACATTTCAGTTTTTTTAAATCACTCTATATACTTCAGATTTTAGGGTCACTCGATACACTTTATCTTTTTAACATTTTTCGGTACGCTTTAGTATTTTAAGACGACTCGTGAGATGATGGAGGAAAATGCACAAAGAAAATCATTTACAATTTTACTCACACTGGGGTCTGTCCATGAGTGGGGTTCAATCAAAAACAAACATACTGATCCAAGTCCGAATCACAATCCAGAAGCAAAGTAAAAACTCTGGAATTGACAAGTTAGGTTAGACACGTGAACTTCCAACAGGGAAGTGACGCCGGGTGCTCCGGAAGGGTAAGCATCTCCTGTTTAGCTAGCTACACCCGCCACGTGTGTAATCAAAATTGTGTGAAAGGAACATGGAACTATGAGACGTCAAATATATCCAAGGCAATCCTGGACACAGACATCAAACTTATCAACAATACTGTGATGACGGCCTTTAAACTTTTCGAGGGCCTTGATAAGCCTAGGCTTGCAATATCTCCGAGTCAGCAATTTATTTGCAAGCAGCCTACTTCGTTGTAAAAAGTCCCCTTAGTGGGAACAAGCTCTGCCATAGCGTATTAATTGGGAAACAAATACACCATAAGCAGGAGAAGCAGGTATATTGCTGCATAAAAAAGGAAGTTTGACAATAGAAAAATTGAAGTCATCATTTTTTGTCATAAAGTTTCAACTTAGTTGCAAATAAGTACAGTGTATTTCCAACATTGAAACCCCAACTCAAACTCAAACTATTAAATTCCCGTTGCATAATTATCCATGTTACCCATATGGATTACTCTTTTAAACGGGATTCTAAAAACATAAAGCCAATTTATGTTGCTATATAGAATGTTATAAAATGAGGTGAATTGGTTGATTGATTGTTTGTTTGTTCGATTGATTGATTGACTGATTAAATGGAGTCTCAAGTCCCAGTCAAGAATATTTTACTTAAAGCGAGATGTCACCAGCTATAATTGTATGAAGTGGTCAAAGTTTTTACCTTTGCAGTGCGCTCAGGCCAACGTGCAGAAGACCTTGAACATGTCACACCTGCCGCCGTGAAATTGGGTATCGTTTCCGAAAGACCATGTGACTTTCTGAGACATCCTCTGCCATAAATAGGTCAATTTCAATTTATGAATCATGTACGTGTGGACAATTCAATACAAAAACATATTAGAATAATTGGTTATGAACTTTGAACTTTGGACGGCACGTGGTTTCATGGAAAAATAATGTGTGTCTAGTTTATTAGTACTTATAGTAAGTAACTCCGCCATGTCATTTGTTTTACAACCAGGGGTTGGTAAATACGCACACCCATAACAATCCCTGTTTAATCTAGCACTGGCCCCAGTTTCACAATCATTCCTTAGCTAAGATTTTCCTTAACTTAAATTTAGCAAATTTTTGTAATCTCTTTTTAGAACTACAGGATGAATATTTTTGCCAAAACTAAACGCAAATGAGATCTTTAAAATGATACCTTAAATGCCTCAATATCTTTGAAATTAACATCATTATATCGATTTGAAATTTTGCAATATTTAAGTTAAGGAATATCTTAGCTAAGGAATAATTGTGAAACCGGGGCCTGGACTGGTTAGGCCATAACAAATTAATTTGTAGTTCGCCTGACCCGCCCGTCTGTTAAATTTTAAATAAAAATAAATTCATATTCAAATCACTATCTACCGCATGTCAAAATTACTGTTCAAGTCATTCTGTTTGTGACAGTGAATTCCATAGAAAATCAAATAAACTTGAATAATGCTTGATATTGTTCGCTTATTTATGCCTAGTCGTAACTAAAAAATGTATGCACATCAGCGCTTGTCAAAGTGTTTCTGTAGAAAGAAAAATGTTGGCGCTATGGGAATTTTAACTTGCGAAAATGCCGATGTCGGAAGTGATGTCTTTGGTGACGTTTTACGTCATATGCCTGGTTTTTCAACATGATAAATACCCATAGCGCCAACGTTTTACCCTGTACAGATATATTCTAGGCTAATCGCAGATGCGCATATAGAGTTCAGTTGAGTTGAGTAGTGATGTTTCATGTCCCAGTCAAGAATATTGCACTTATATCGAGACGTCGCTAGCTATAGGTGAACGTGCATAATTTTGTTCCTGTGCGTTGCGCTGGTGGCATTATACAGCAGGGTTCTTTAGCGTGCCAAACCCACCGTGACACGGAACCTTGTTTATTTCAAGTTCCCATCCGAAAGAACCGTGACTTTCATTTCGTCAGGTCTAATGCTTGTCAAAAGAACAGTCACTACCCACTTTCAAATCTTAGGTCAGACCCGGTCGGAGTTCGAACACACAACCTCCCGCTTACGACTACTGTTTATTTAGCCTATTTCGGAGAAAGCAAGATCGCAAAATACTCTATAATATTCAACACGACGGGTACAAATCAATGATTCTTTTACTAACATGGGCCGAGTCGTTACGAAAAATTCCTGTTTCGGCTCCATCCTTGCTTAATATATCATTTTATGCGACAAAATATAACCTGGGTGGGTGTTTACAATGGTATTCTTTTTTACTAAATGGCGGGGTTCTTTATGTTACGTAGTCATGACGAAAGAGTCGACTATTTACGTAGGTTAGTTCAGCTCAAGAACGGATTGATTTTTGCGTAACTGGGATGACCAAAATCGATTTAATAAAGTAATAAAGTGAACAACTATCTTTCTGCATTTTCAAACTTTTGAAAAAATTGACGTAAATTCAAACTTTTAAACTCAACCCGACCTTTAAACTACCCTTCATTGAACCCCTCGCGAACCTACGTAAATAATCAATTCTTCCGTCATCATTACGTCACACGAAAGACTCCGCCATTTTGTCAAAATTTTTACCATTGTAAACACCCATCCAAAACACGTTTTGGTGCATTAAAGGAGTTATAATGCATGGATTAGATCGAAATAAGGATTATTAGCAACGACTCGGCTCATGTAAGTAAATGATTAATTGATTTTTAACTGTGCAATTCAAATCTTTGAAATATTAGCGTTATTCCTTTCTCTCCAGCAGAGTAAACGGACAGTAGGTACTTTCTTCACCGTCACAAACAGAATGACTTGAACAGAAGACATTTTTTTCTTGTCCGTGGTATTATATAGCATTTTTCAACATCAACAATCCATTTGGATTGACAATTAAGGAATACGTTAACCATGCAATTGACGGATTGCCGGCCTCGCCCACTATGTTCCGACAAAGAGTCGACGTGATTGACGTGACACGCAAAAAAAAAAAAAAGAAGAAAACTCGGCCTGAATTGTGCGGTTTAATGACGTCACTGACACTAGAACGTCATTAGTTGCCATGACGCTGCTTTGGTACCGTGATGGCGACCAGTGACGGAACATTGTGGGCGTGGCCATTCACAAATTCCATCACTTAGACTAATATTAATACGATGAGTTATTATTTTCTATTTTACGGTAAATGAGGAATTTAATAGAACAGTATATTCTTGCTTTAGTCAATTATATTTATACAATAACTATATGTTCCTGTGTCTTTTCTCTCGCTTACCTGGTTCAATTTTGTGCGCGTGATTAAAAATGTTTATTCAGAAAAAATATTTAATTTTTAATCGTTCAATCGCCTCTATTTTTTCAAAAAGAATTCCGTCGAACTAAAATTAGATTGGCGTGGCCTTATCTATGAAACTAATAAAAAAAAACATGGTATTTTTAATTCGTTCTTTGGCATCAGCTAAGAAGCTAATTACCCCCAAGAAAGGAAATGGGGAGCGGGTGCCATGTAGACATAAATCAACTTTTTCTAAGAAATAATGCCTGAACTTACGAAAAACAAGGAGGTGTGTTTAACTTGTGAATTGCAAAGTCACTAGCATTCTTGGAAATTCATGCAGAAATTCCAGCACTGTCAAACACCTTCTCAACCAATTAGTGAAAATGTCAATCAATGTCATAACACCACGCGTGCGGTACTTCCACCTGCACTTTATCCTGCACTTGTTATTGGAAATTGATGGGATCGTCACAATCGATCATTCACTTTCTTTCTTTGGTACTCGGGTATACTGGTTAACACTAGAACTGTCTCTTGAGAGCCAAATACCCCAGCCCCAACATTTAAAGTTTTCCAGCGACCTTGGCCTTTCCGATATGACCTTGGTTCAAGGTCATGACACATCTTTGGACCATGAAGATTATTCATGTGAAGTTTCATGACAGTCGTCTAAAGCGTTGATGAGATATGGACAGGACACGATTTTACACGGACAGACTATTATTATTATAATTCCTATATACCCCCCCCCCACCTTCAAACTAGTTTGCGGGGGGGGGGGGGTATAAAAATCCGTAACGGTTTCCTCAGTAACAACTAAACACAGCCACTTGAATTTGTGTGCGAGTTCAGTATGAGGCCACCTGCCGTTAGTACCGAACTCAGGTCTTCCTGTTTACCGACTTACAGGAGTAGCTCAAATGTTCTTATTTTATTGAAGTTTTGAGAAATATATCCATCCGTCTACATACCCCTCCCCTAAATTTGTTTGCGGGGGTGGGTAAAGTTAAATTTGACAGTCCGTGGTACACAGGGCCCAGTTCCAGTTAATTAAGAATAATCATTGATTAAACCATTAATAACAAATCATGTACTAGTATCATTGCACTAATTATGGTTATAATAATGGTTAACTCTGATTATAAATGCTTTATGAAACTGTGCACTGGTTTGTTAACAACAAAATAATTTAAATTTTAGAATATGGGTAAAATAGGATACAAAAGGAAGTACTCTCTCTCTCTCTCTCTCTCTCTCTCTCTCTCTCTCTCTCATTATAAATAAACGTTTGTATTTTAGACCATGATGTACATAATAACATATTGTTGATTGTAGTCGACTAATCAGACCACTAAACCCCATTTTAATTTTTGACTTGTTGAGGTAAGGAAATACTGGAAGTTATCGACGCGTGTTTTTGTTTTTGCCGTTTGCGCCAGAAATTTCAAGAATTCAATAATGGAAGCTGTCAGACCACAAACCTCCAACAAGTCAAAATTTAAAATGGGAGTTTAGTGGTCTTATTAGTCGGACTATGTTGATTGTTAAACATGATCCCTCTCTCTCTCTCTCTCTCTCTGAAATATTCATTACTTTATTGCTAATTTATACACTATACATCAATTTGCATATATCGAATGTTAAATTCTCTCTCTCTCTCTCTCTCTCTCTCTCTCTCTCTCTCTCATGTGTCATTTTATCATACATGTACATAACATTATGTTTATTGTTAATCATAACCCCACCCACCCCACCTCTCTCTCTCTCTCTCGCGCTCTCTCTCTCTCTCTCTCTCTCTCTCTCTCTCTCTCTCTCTCTCTCTCTGATATATTCATTACGTTATTACATGTACTAGTTAATATTTTAGATGATCATATATAATTTACATATGTCGTTTATCTTACAAGGTTGAAGGAACGGTCAGTAAGAAACAATGACCTGACAGACATATAAGTATATACCCTCTCTGTGTCCACCACGTTATCGATCTAGTGACCGTTTTATCAATAATTCACATACAGAGAGTCGTCATTATTCTTATTCTCTTCTATTATCACATTGTCTCCTTTTATTTAAATTGAGGTTTTCTGGTATAAGAAAGGAGAACAATCTATTTGTAAATATACATGAAGCCCCCGCCCCCATTCAGTCCCAAAATGTTAGTTTTAACTGACAACCGTTCATAATGACGGAATCAAGACAATTCTTTAATATCAGGGTCTGTTTATAAATTTTACATTTAAGGGAGCCCTATATTGTGTATTATTTCATTTTACCAGCAAATGCAATAAAAAGCCTTTATTGTCATAATACCATTTCTAAATTTATTTAATGGATCATTTTTAAAAATTGTGTATGACACTTGTATCACATTGAGGTGTGTGACCTTAATTGTGTATTTTTAACTTTTCACAAAACCAGAGCACCGTTTTACACCCTTCATGTTGCATGACGGATGCCGATCCACAGCAAGAACCTCAGAAATTATTGGCAGATACAACATTATCCCAGTGTGTCACCTGGGGTTTGAATGCAGGCGTAGTTGTTCAAAACTACGATTCTTTGAGTCTAAGAAAGAAACCTTCATAATTCATTTAAGACAACGTCATCAATTTCACTTGCTCAAATTATTTTAGTTGACTAAAATAGCCGCATGATACATGCATTTGATATTGTCTTTTTTATACAGTTCACATGAATGAAAGTGATTTTATGCCACAATTCTTTTATGGAGTTGACAGTGAATTAAGAATGAAGGAGTAATCGAATGTGGTTTTACGTCACAGTCTGCGATATGATGTGCTGGTTTCGAATTGTGATGACAGTTTTAACATTTTACCTTATGGGCTCCGTACATGTGCTATATTTGAATAGAAATACAGTCCAACCTGCATTAAAGTCCACCTCTATATAAGATCCACCTGCTTATAAAGACCAGTAAATTGTATCCCAATTGTTCTTTATTCATATCATTTGAACCTGTATATATAGGCCACCTGCCCATAAAGGCCACTTTTACTGGTTCCCTTGGGTGGCCTTTATAGGCTGGTTTGACTGTATTTAATAAAACCTCGGCTCAAGAGTAGCACATAACAGTCGATATTATTTAACTTTACATTATTTCGAGTCTTTACCGGCTATACATCATTTAATACTTATGCAATGAATGAACCGTTATGATACTAATGATGACCAGCGGTAACGGTCAGTGAGAAGCAATAACCCCATGTCCATGTTCTATTTATGACAATAAAACACTTAGAACAATCAATACCTTAGAGTTCAACCAAGGACCTGTACTACGAGTTCATTTGCTAATTTACAGACCTGTTGAAAGTTTACCACGTTTAACACTAACCTAACGAAAAGGAGTCAAAAGTCAGCTGCAGAGTGACGGGGATATGGATAGCCAGAGGCGGATCCAGAATTTTAGAAAGGGGGCGTATAACGTGAGAGCCGAAGGCTCGAACCTTTTAGGGGGGGGGGGTCCGAAAAAATGGCGCAAAATTCCTGCAGTCTTAGCTGCATCAAAGAGGAAAAATAAGCAATATGTATTTCGGGGCTGGTACATATCGAAATGAGCTGCCGGTTCGGCACTAGTTAACGAAATATAAGCTTAGTATTTAACTTTTTTCAGTTCTGTACTGTATAATATGAACAAATTTAGCTAAAGTACAGACCTGTCAAAAATTAAACACTAAGCTTACGAAAAGTAGTCAAAGTTCGGCTACCTAGTGACCCAGACTACCCAAAACCTGCCGAAAGATGGGTAGCAAATGTCAAGAAGCTATCAAATATACACTTTTTAACAAACAACGACTTAAATCGCTGAATCCGGGGATTCGAAAATGATACCTCCCGCTGTTAAGGCAACGAGGGGCTGACATGAACGGCTGATTCGGTACTAATTCGTTAGCTCAGTGTTAAAATTCAGACATGTCTGTACTGTATAAGTCTTTGGGTCAGTTATTGGTTTAAATATGTATGTATAACCTAATATCACGATTTGTCTACTTATAAATAGGCCGTCTGGTCGAGTATAGGCAGACAACATTGACCTGTCCGCTTGACCTTTCATTAGGAATTATTCATATAGAAGGATCTATCCAATAATTGAACAGTAGTAGGATTCACTGTTAATAGAATATACTCAAGGTACATGATTAGTGTTAGCATAATGTAGACAAAATAAACTCATGTGCTTCCTAAACAGAAATGCACTCCTCCACAATAAATATTCAAATTAAAGGTCAAGCGGACAGTTTAAAGTTGATTACCTATATGAACCAATAAACCTGGGAATACAATTATCATTTTGGACGTAAACACAAATCCCTAGCCAATGTGACCATGGCATAGCAAATGGAAACAAAATAAGGGGAATTGACTCGATTCTAGAACTATAAATTGTCTAGTGAAATGCAAATTGTGTTAAATTTGCAATATTGTAATTTTTACTGACACACAACTCCTAGCTAGTTTGTGCATAAGCAAACAAAATGAGTCGACTTGACGACAAATTCGATTTAGAATTAGAAAAAATCAAGTTAAATGCGACCATTTCCATGTTAAATTTCCGATATTATCATTTTAGACGTAAACAGAAGTCCCTAGCTAATGTGTTAACATTTGCATTACGTAACCAAACGAAACAAGTGGAATTACCGGGAATATTTTAAACATAACACAATCGATATAGAACTCGGACGCGAACAGTCTCATATTAAATTTGCGATATTAGTATTTTTTTAAATAAATAAAAGTCCCTAGTTATTGTCACAATAATAAGCAAACAAAATTTAAGAATTGATTTTTTTCGGAATTATTGAGAAACAAACTCATTTTAGAACTCGCAAAGAAAATCTATTGAACTGCGCTGTATACAACTCTTAATAAAGTCCAACGCCTAATGAAGTCTGGCGTTGTTACCACTGCGCACCGTTCCTGTTAGATTTCCGAGTTCTATAAAATCCGCGGCTTCATTTGGAAACATAACTCCCTAGCTAATGTGACTATGGCATTACATAAGCCTAAAAATGTACAGACATTTGGAATTTGACTTTCATTTTTCGAGTTTATCAAGTAACAAAGTCAATTTTAGAACTAACCATATCTGGCTAACTGCAAACCGTTTGTGTTAGATTTGCAAGTTCCGAAATTGGGTTCACTGCTTGATGACCCCGAAAATATTGAAATATCTATATTTAAAACAGAATAATGTGCAATAAAATTGACGTTTTAAAAAAATATAAATAATCATTTCGTGCTCTGAAATTATGCTCATCGTTTTGTAAACCCAGTGCCTTGAGCAGCTGATCCGCCCACCCTTCAAAACGGCTCCCAATTTTGGAACCATCCAAGAAACAGAAAAAGTGTCCTTCTCTGAACATTAATAAATTATTATTTTTACATAATAGAGAACCGTAATATTAACACTGGTCTGTTCTAATTTATATTGTTAAGTCTTGGTAAGCGTTATCATATACGTCATTTGTATTTGCGCTTCAGAAACTCGGGGGGATTTCACATCATTGAAATTGTTGCGCATGGCGTCATACGATGAGGTACCGTAATTATTGATCGATAAACAGAGTTTATTTTAGAAGACAATACTGCAAAATTAGCATGCTAATATAATTATCATAAACGAGGTTCTCTTCAGATGTTGCAGTTATGTAATGACAGTTCCATGCTGACTCACGGTCTCAAGTTCCAGAGCTGACTGCTTAGAAAAGAAATCTCTTTCAATAGCACCATTTCGACTTGTTCACGTTTACCACCATCAAATATACTACCACTACCATCGCCAGCAACAGCACCACCAATACCACACAACTAACAATAACAAACAATCATCATCACCAACAACAACACAACACCACCGCCACGTCTCCATCACCACACGTTCACCGATACAACACCATCAGCGCTTTGTCACCAATACCAACATCACCACCACCAATACAAAACTATCACTACTTTTCATCAATACTAACATCACCACCACCAATGCAACGCCATCACCACTTCGTCATCAATACCCACACCACCACCACCACCACCACCAAAACAAAACCATCAGCAAAACCACACCAAAAACCATCACCATGAACAACAACAACATCATCACTTATAAATACGTGTATTAATGGATTGTATAAGATACGGCTTTTCTAAATTAGTTTCATTACGAAATAATTCCAGATTTAATTAAACCTTGTCTAGCTTGTATCAAAGAATAATCCTCTAAATGGTGAAGAGATATTTCACAAATCCCGTATATTTTGTAACTTAAAGTGTCGTCGTATTCACATTACCATTTAAAATAATCATTATTATAAGGTGTTTAGATTTGGTCTAAGGGAGAGAACTCCTTAAAACCAATTTTAATACGTTGCCGGTTTTATTTATCAAACGTGTTAATGAGAAAAACTAAACGAGTAAGTAAGTAAGTAAGTAAGTAAGTAAGTAAGTAAGTAAGTAAGGTAAGTAAATAAGTAAGTAAGTAAGTAAGTTGCAGCAAGCAAGCCATTGTAAGTAAGTAAGTAAGCCGTTGAAGGTAAGGAGCAAGTAAAAAAGGAAAGAAGCAAGTAATAAACGAGGCAAGCAAACAAGTAAACAATCAAGCAATTAAGTAAGATCACAATTAACTTGAGCAAGCAAGTAAAAAGGAAGCAAGCAAACAAGTGAAATAACTTGAGCAAACAAGTAATAAAAAAGCAAGCAATCACGTAAATAATTAAGTAAAATCAACTTGAGCAAGTCAGTAAACAAGCAAGCAAGCAAGCAGATAAGTAATCAAATAATGGCAAGTGAGTAAACAGTTAAGCAAGCTTATACACAAGGGAGTGAACCAGCAAACATTAAGCAGTCAGTAAGTAAGAGGAAGTAAATAAGTAACTGAGAAAGTAAGTGTGCTAGAAAGTAATTAAATAAGTTAGTAAGCAAGCAATTAAATGCGGAAGTGAGCAAGCAATTAAATAATTTAGTAAGCAAGCAATTAAATGAGGAAGTAAGCAAGCAATTAAATGAGGAAGTAAGTAATCAAGCAAGTAATTAAGCAAGTGATTAAAGTAAGTAAGTGGGTGTTTGAGTAAATGATTAAGAAATTAAGTACATAAAATTAACAAGCAAGTAAATAATAAAACAAAGAAAGAAGCTAGTGAGTGAGTGAGTGGGTGGGTGGGTGAGTGAGTGAGGAGGGGAATATTTACAAATTTTATCATCATTCAATGACGCATGAAGCAATGACAGTTCTAAGCATAACTTGAGTAATCTGTATGATTGAAAACCCTAAATGTCAAACATTTAGCCGGTATAAAAAGCGACATTTAATCTCTGTAAAATGTAGCTTGTTAAAAGAAATTCATAAAAAATCCACTATTAAAATGTTGTTTTTTCTTCTGTTTTTTAAACAAAGTCGAAACATTATCAGATTATCCATGTGCAGTCATTTAGGAGATAACTATGTCACATTTGAAGAGTTCCGACCGTAAAACGTGGATTTTACTGTCGCAAAATGAGTTCTACCTGGGAGCCAGGTAAACGGTATTTGCGACAGTAAAATCCACGTTTTACGGTCGGAACTCTTCAAATGTAACATAGTTATCTCCATTCTAATGCAAATCAAAAAAATAATGCTCAAATTAACTCAATAAATGAAGATTTCCGATGCTACAGTTAGACATTGTTGAGTACAGACGCATCAATGTAGACCTGTATCGTTGCGCCACAACACAAATATAGTTCTATCACTAAAGCACCGATATTCATAGGTAATATAATTTTATTGTTCGAAATACAGATGCCGAATAAATATCGGTATTTAAATATAACAAAATCTTTGTTTACAACGATGAATTATGTCATTACGTTTTGTAAACAAAAGCACGTGTACCGGCGTGTAGGAATACTTGACGTAATCGTAGTCTAGACAGCACGCGACGTCATAACTCCGACCGTAAAACGTAGATTTTACTGCGGTCGGGGTCCAATCAAAATCCTGTTTACAAAATGGATTTTTTAAACTGCTGAAAAAATCTTCTAATTTTAAAGTATTAGAATTTTAATAAGAAATCATAGTAAAATATTTTAAAAGTGAAAATGTTTATTCCATTTTATTATATTAGATGCTGGAAGTCGAACAGTTCTAAACAGGTTTTGACCGTCTACCTGAAACTAACCAGTGATCAAGGGGAGGTAATGCGAATTTAGTCGACTATCAATGGAACTCTTTGTTGTCTGGAGATAATTAATTTTGATAATGTCGGGAGATGTCAATCCAGGTAGTTATTTTGACAATCTTTAATTTATTCAGGTAACTTATTTCCGATGCCGATTAGAAAATAAATTTTGAATTCCAATAACTGAATATTTATATTTTTATTGTAGAGGGTGAACACACGTGCGCGAAATGCACAAAAACGATAACAGATGACTCATACGTACAGGCCCTGAACAGTGACTGGCACACTCAGTGTTTCAGGTAAACAAACTATACCCGTTTTTTAGTCGGGAGGGAAGTTAAAATATTTAAAATGGAATTTTCAATTTTGGTATAATTATATTGATATAAAGCATAAATAATCATGATTTTGTTATGTGTAATGCTTAATTTTCATCTTTTGATTGTTTTTGTGCCTAACAGGTGGCAAATTATTTCATATTGAGATAAAGATCTATACCTCCATTATTAGTGATATAATAGGGTCTGGTTAGGCCTTATTTCTTCCATATTCTCTGTGACTTAATAGTCTCAAGAATACCAATTGTGTCGACTACACAAGTGCTGCAAAGTATGAGGAAGTAGAAATAATGGACCACACCTAGGTTCAAATCCTGCCCGAGCAGATCCTTGTGTGAAAAAGTCTGTCTGTTTGCTCGCTGAATCTAACCCGGGTCGTTCATTTGTAAAGGGAGCGCTCTACCGTTTGCCTTAAAGGTACCCCATAGGTGAGACACTAGTAACATCTCTTAACCTGTACATAGTACATACTATACCATGTAGCTATATTGCTACACTAACCTACTTTCACCCCTAAATTTGCAAAGGAATGAACCTGTCTTTCTATAGTGGGTTCTACCATATGCTTGTGGCAGTAAATGACAATGACTATGTACCCATATTTATAATGTTTTGACACAGATCCTAGTTTGAGAAAGTTTGTCAGTTTCTTTGCCAAAAGTTGGTTGTTTTCTCTTGGAACTCCAGTTTCCTCCACCATCCTTGAACTGACCACCCCAATATAACTCCAGCCCTTGTTTTAAATTTTCAAGTAGAAGACAAATTTCTTAAAGTAGGCAGCAAGTATGGAGTAATATGTATTGAAAAACATTCAGAAAATATACACTTATGACTGTATAAGAAGTAGGCGTCAAATTTTATAATCCAAATCCAACAAAGTAGCTGACAACTTTTTCCATCTCGCTGACTTTATTTTAACCACTGTATAAGTGAAAAATGCAAAATGCTTGACTGGGGATTAAAACTCTATTACTCCACCCCTTTCTTTTATATTTAAGGTGTAATTAATGTAACAAATGTTTATCAAGTTGTCAAATTGGTACTTTGAGAAAAGTTGTTAGTTTTCTACAGGTACTCCTGTATTCTCCACCATCCCTGAAGTGACTACCGTAAAACCTTGATTCATCGCCACCATTTGTTCAGGGGTTTGGCGATAAATTGGGGGAGGCAGATAAAGAAAAACATAAACAAAATGGATTTTTGGGACTTTAAAATAGTGTGGCGATAAGCAAGGTGGCAAAGTTATTGAGGGGCATTATAACGAGGTTTTACTGTACTTCCATATACATGATCAAATCTTGATTAGATTAGAAACTCAGAGTAAAACTTCATTACTCCACTATTCACTTTTACATTTTAGATGTATAAAATGTTTATCGAGCTGATATTTTGGGAGTTTGTCCTGGTCCATAGTTTTCTGCAGGTACTCTTGTTTCTTCCACTATCCCTGAACTGACCACCTTGTTACAAGTGAACAAAGCTTGTCAAGAGAGTTGGTTGGTTGGTTGAATGTTGTTTAGCGTCACATCAGAATTTTTCAGCTATTCTCGACAAGAACTATTTTATTAAACTCTATGGATTAATCTATCATGAACATGATGCATCTGAAGTGTGAGTATGTTTTTTGGTCTGCCTTGTACTAGCGTGCTTTGGGGGTGATTTTAAGCCAGTTTAAGGTGCTAGCTCTCTGAGTCAGTACACCCCAGACAAGAGTTCAACTCCTCCAGTCCATTATACTGATACCAGTTGAACCAGTAAAGGCCAACAGCAATGAAAATTCACTTTCTCACATGTGGTCTGAGCGGAACTTGAACTTAAGTTACATAGATGAGATACCCTGGATTTGTAGACCAACGTCTTGTTGACAAGAGAGTAAAATTCTATTACTCCACTCTTCTCTTTTGTGTTTTAGGTGTTATAAATGCAACAAATGTTTATCAAGTTGGTATTTTGAGAAAGATGGGAAGTTATACTGTAAACAAGATTACTGGAAAGTTTTCGGCGAGGCATGTAATAAATGTTCTGACATCATCACTGGCCCAGTCATGGTAAGTGTTCCGTGAAGCGTGTAATAAATGTTCCGACATCATCACTGGCCCAGTCATGGTAAGTGTTCCGTGAACCGTGTAATAAATGTTCTGACATCATCACTGGCCCAGTCATGGTAAGTGTTTCATGAAGCGTGTAATAAATGTTCTGACATCATCACTGGCCCAGTCATGGTAAGTGTTCCGTGAAGCGTGTAATAAATGTTCTGACATCATCACTGGCCCAGTCATGGTAAGTGTTCGGCTAGGCATGTAATAAATGTTCTGACATCATCACTGGCCCAGTCATGGTAAGTGTTCTTTGAAGCATGTAATAAATGTTCTGACATCATCACTGGCCCAGTCATGGTAAGTGTTCTTTGAAGCATGTAATAAATGTTCTGACATCATCACTGGCCCAGTCATGGTAAGTTTTTGGCGAGGCGTGTAATAAATGTTCTGACATCATCACTGGCCCAGTCATGGTAAGTTTTCGGCGAGGCATGTAACAAATGTTCTGACATCATCACAGGCCCAGTCATGGTAAATGTTCGGCGAGGCATGTAATAAATGTTCCGACATCATCACTGGCCCAGTCATGGTAAGTGTTCTGCGAGGCATGTTATAAATGTTCTGACATCATCACAGGCCCAGTCATGGTAAGTGTTCGGCGAGGCATGTAATAAATGTTCCAACATCATCACAGGCCCAGTCATGGTAAGTGTTCTGCGAGGCATGTTATAAATGTTCTGACATCATCACAGGCCCAGTCATGGTAAGTGTTCGGCGAGGCATGTAATAAATGTTCCGACATCATCACTGGCCCAGTCATGGTAGGTGTTCCGTGAGGCATGTAATAAATGTTCTGACATCATCACAGGTCCAGTCATGGTAAGTGTTCATTGAAGCACAAAATGTCTACAATACTAACTGTAGTGATGGATATGATAACAAATATTATAACAAAGAGTTTCAGATTCATATGCAACTTTGATAGCCAAAAATGTTTTATTTTTTTTAAATTATCAAGATGATTTTTGGTCTTCAGTGACAAATATATTGATCAGTATTTTAGAATGGCTTTACTGTTATTCCACTTTTTTTATTATCCCCTATTTCAAAGAGCAAGAGGGATATTAAATTCCAATTTTTTCTGTCCATCCTCCCGTCTGTCAAGGCACTTCTTGTCCTGAGTACTGCTCAAAAAACTACAAAACACCAACATTGATAAGACTAAGAGATGTACATATTAACCAGAGCTGCTTTGGTCATTTGGCCCTTTAAACAGATCACAAAAGAGCACCCACTGCCAGGGACCCTTTACTGAATTTGCTTGTTTTTATTTCAGGTGGCTGGGGAACATAGATACCACCCAGAGTGTTTTCAGTGTGTTAACTGTAATAGTTTTATAGGAGATGGTGACACTTACGCTTTAGTTGAAAGATCTAAACTTTTCTGGTAAGAATATTAAACCACTAGTTTCATGTACATAATGTATATCAAAATATAATATATATTATATGTATACTTTATGTATTATAGGAATGAAATTAATTTTTCTTTTTGTTATGGAAGTATGAAAAAATTGGACATTTTGCACACAGAATAATTTGCATAGAAAATTATTTTATGTGTGCAAATTGTCCATTTCTTTCATACTTCCATAACATAATGAAAAATTAATTTTATTTTCTATAATTCAATTTTTAAAAAATATAACAACAAATCAACAATTTAAACAACAAAATAGCTGTAGCAAGTAAAAAAAATAGCAACTCTATGACGTAGGAATTTAAATGCCTCTGTACGTCATCCATAATGAGATGGACTCACTAAGAGCCAATTCATTCATGCAAACATAGCAGAAAAAACTGACCAGTCAAAATGCTTTTAACAAATGAGAATTGAATTATAATATATAAAATGGTGTATCAATTCTGATGCATTTATTAAAATATTTGGATAATAATTTATTTTTCAACCTTGGGAATGGAGGCCTTTTTCTTGGGGGTTGTAAGTGGTGCTATACAGGTGATAATGCTTCTCAATTGCTAGATTCAAATCCCACATGGGCAGATCCTAGTTTTAAATAGTCTTTTAGCTAGCTTGATTAATCTACACATATGAATAAGTGCATGTAAGTCACGCTGAGATGTGCGAGTGTGTTTATGGTCTGTCTTGTATGCACTTAGCATGCCACAGAAAAGCAAACCACTCCCCAAGTTACCTGTATATTATTACAAACCAGTCCATACTCTGTCCTCTTAATACTGATGCTAGACAAGGAAGCAATATTCCAAATTTTAAAAAACTAAAGTATGTATGACATAGTCAGGGTTCAAACCCATTGCTTTCCACTCTCGAGTTGGATGGTCTGTCACTGAGCCACCGAGGAGGTAGAGAAATTGGAAATCTCTGAAGTTTACAGCATGAAAAATATTTTTGATAATAATACAACATAAATAGGGAAGTGTCATTGTCTTGTGAATAAATTAATCACATGTTTATACATGTAATATAAAGCACATGTGAATTAATTGGTTGATTTAGGCTACAAAAAATAAATTCTGTGTTTCCTCTTTCACTTCTTAACAAAAGAGGCCAAGTAGAAAGAGATTTTTTTTTATTTAAAAAAATGTTGTAATTGTTTTATCCTGATAAGCTCTAATTAGTAGAATTCATAACCATGCATGTCCAACAAGGATGATAAAAACTTTTAAGGTTAGCCGGAAATATCAGGGTTTTTATGAAAAACAAAAACATAGAAAGGTTTTGTCTTGGCCTGATTATATAAGTCCACCCGGTAATGATGTAAGATTTTAACATGTACTTTTAAGATAGTCATGCATACATCCTTTAATGACTTACCAGTTAATTATACTTGGAATTATCAATTAAGCGTTAATTCACATCTAGTCTAATCCAGTTTAATCTGGTAATCCCACATACTTAATTACCGGTAGTGGTTTAATATAAGCACATCAAATCATCACGCCTAATATAAAAATTTCCTAATGATCTATCAATAGTTTTAACGTCGTGGTTTAATATGTGTGTTAAATATTTAAATTCTGATTTTATGAATGACACGATACTCTTAAAACAGGAAATTTCCGCTAATCTATAAATAATCCAGAAATTACTAGTAATGAGGATATACATGTGTGTAAAATGTAAAGTTTGACTAATTTTGTGTAATATCATATTTTATGTTTAATTTACAAAACATGTCAATGGATTATGTGTATAATATGAATATAAGGATAATTTAAACGATTTTATTTACTGGTTTCTATATACATGTGATATTTATTTATTGATGATTTTCACCCATTATTTGAATGACATTTTTATCCATTGTTGGATATTTGATCAGTTACGATATCTTGACATTAAGTTATTCACGTATTAATTAAATAATAAGTGTTAATTGATAAATTTGGATCATTATCTATGCTGTTGTTAATTGAAACTTATGACACCATTGGAAATATGTAAGTTAACATTTCATAATCATTTAATTGTATAAACATACGTAAAATACGGTTACTAGTGTACCACATAATCAAAACCCTTTAATGTCAATGTGGAATGTCTTGGAAAAAAAATTTGTCACAATTCTCAGAATAACATAAAATTTACTGAAAAAACAGTGAAAACTGTTATGATTCCATGTGTAATAAAAAAATTTGTACATCTATTTAAAAATACTTTAAAAAATGGAAACTTTACAATTTTAGCATTACCGGGTATGACTTCTAGAAACTCTCGTCAGTTTGACCTTTGTTAAGAATAAGAACTACTACAACATGTACAATGTAGGACTTCCTTGTCTATTTTGGGACTGGACTCAAGATCACGGGGCTTTAAAATTGGGGGGAAACCCCAATTTTCAAAAACAAATACATAAAACAATTATATATTTATACTGAAAACATTTGATCACTTGAACATTATTTTCTGAAATACCGTCCATAATAAATCCAAAAGTCATTTTCTGTCATTATAGGGGTTTTTCCAGCAATTTTTTTGAATTTGATAATTTGAACCCACCCCAAAGTCCAATTTGGAGTATAAATACCCTTTACATGTATATTTAAAAACATTCTGTGATTCTGTATATAATTTTTAAATTTTAAATTATTTTGATCTTGTAGTGGAAAATGTTACAACCAGAAGATGAAACCTTTGATGACCGAGGTCTCCGGCAGAAGAAAACCTCACTCCATACAGCTCGTAGAAATTCCGGCAACTCCAGAAAGTAGACGTGGACTGCAATATTCTCTAGATAACAGACTTTCCAACTACAGTCCTAGTTTAAGGGATAGCTTACAGATGAGTCCATTGATAAAAATATCAGAGTAAGTTTTAGACGGAGAGTTATCCCCCTGCTCCCCACCTCCTGACCACCCCCTTTATTTTGACCTTCAAGATGTTTAATTTCTCCAAGGAATGAGTTAGGTATAGGTAAATAAGTAAGATCCCCCTTTTGAGATTCAAAATTCAAAATGTTTGTTTTCTCTCATCGGAGAAATATTGATAAGACAGAGAACATTTTTGAAAGAGAGTTATCCCCCTTTTGGTTTTCAAGATGTTTATTTACTACCTGAAATAGAGGAATGGGGTTGAGTAATATTGGGGAGACATGGGAGTTGCTCCTAAATTGTGTTATCACCCTACAAGCCTTTCACTCTGCCTTTGACTTCAAGGAACAGAAGTCCCTTAAGTACAAAATTTTTAGCCAGTCAATATTTTCATTCAAGTAATCAAATCCTTTATAAATTATGGTTTAACAAAGTTTGTGTTTATTCTAGAAGGTGCCATGGGCCCATTGATCCCTTATTTGTCAAATGCCCCATTGTTAAGGTCTTAATGCTATATGAATGCAAAAATATTGATTTTATGGTGTTTTAGATGAGACTGAAAATGCCCCCTCTGAAAACTCCTAGATTGAACACTGTAACAAGACACACCAATTTGATTTGATTACATGGTAAGCTGATGGACTACAGCAAATTTTTTAAGGTTGAATGACTTTATATTTCTGCTTTCAGGTTAGATTTAAGTCCAGAGTTAGAATCACTAAGTATTGGGGACAGAATACTAGAAGTGAATGGTGTTAGTGTCAAAGATGAATCCCTAGATCAGGTAAATAATGCTAAAAGTCATCCACAATCTGATGGCAAAGTATACAGCAAGTCTATTTTAATATTAGGGTATTTGTAATGAATAAAGAATGAGCCAGTGTGGTCATAGACATACATGTACAGCAATGTGCTACTTACACCTATACAGGACTCTACGATTGAAAATATTTTTACTGGCCTGTTGGCTAGTAAACTTTAGATGTTTACTAGCCAGAGCAAAAAAGTTACTCGCCACATACTTTTAGCAGTAATATATCCTAAATATCAGTTCAGTTGAAAATCGACTACATTAATTAATTAATAGCATTTCTTTACACCGCTTAATGGTGTGAAATTATTTTTTAGATTTTTTCAAGTGATTTACATTTATTGTGTTATAAAACCACTCACAATTACAAATAATTATTGGCAGATGCCAGTGTTTTACTCGCATTAAAGAGCCCTGCTATATGATTATTTAAACCTGTCCCTGTTTAAAAACACTCTACCATCAGGTCATGGACAGCTTTATACTCAAGATACTTATTCATGGCGCCTTAATGAAAAATACCATGACTTAAGAAATTTAGCACTCAAAACACCATGCAAATGGGGAGTTTCAAAATAAAAAATCAGGTTAATTCAATCGAAGATTGATTGATAGTAAGGAGTTTAACCTCTCAGTCAAGAATATTTCACTTATATTGAGACGTCAACAGCTATAGCTGAAGTGGCAGATATTTTGACCTTTGCAGTAATATGCAGTTAGGGTTGTTTAACATGCACTCCTTCTGGGACAGTGGTTTTTAAGGTCTCTTCCTAAGGACCCTGCGTTTTACATTTCTGTATGCCAAGTGCTTGTTGAAAGAACAGTTACTGCCCATTTTCAAGTCTTAGTTAGACCCTGGCCTGGGTTTTAACACACAACCTCCTGCATAGACACATACCAAACAAACACTACCAATTGAGTTACAGTAGAGGTATTTCAACAAAGAATTGCATTTTTGTATAATCCCAGGTTATAATTCATAATGTATTAATTTTACTATGTATACCAATACATGTATTAACTATATTTTTAAGGAAAATAAGTTGTAAAACTAAAACAAGTGAGGATGATTTTAAAAAAATAACTACATGTATAAAAATTGGAAAAATATTAATGTTGTTCCCATTAAGAGCAGGGTCCAATTTTGGTCCTTAATCGAGTTGAAAAAGCCCTGACCTGAATGGGTTATGTTGATCTAAACCACTGTAAGAATCAGACGTGTCCTTTATGTAGTTGATATATCAGGTTTAACTGTATCTTGTTCAGTATAACTCATTGTACTACTCATATGGTAAGGTCAAGAGGTCATATTATGATCAACCTGATCAATGAAGTGTGGGGAAGTGTTCTTCGACCTTTGCTCTTTTGACCTCTTGATCCCTCTAAGTAGCTACTCCCTGGTTTTAGTTTCAAGTTCCTGTTCATGAATACACATTGTTCCATGATTCATCAGACACAGGTATAAGTACTTGTATCCGGAGAACTTTAATATGGTGTCTATCTAAGTACTGTTTTTCCGCGGGTCAGTTTAGGAAAAATCCATAAAAATTCAAAAAATATTTTTTCATATATCTATTACTGTAACAGATTTTTCGAGTCTATTTATTGTATACATATTGACCTTTAAAACTATTTTGCCATGTAGATAGATTATCAAACATATTAAAAACTTAAATTTTAGTTATTTTAATTTGTTTAAGTGTCAACTTAAGATTATTATTTTTCCAAAAGTTAGTTTAAGTACTGTTGTGGTGTAGGTAGATAAAGTAAACTTGTATAGTATACAAGATATTGTTCACATTTAGTTATATTAAGTATCAACTTAAGTTTTTTCTAAGAATGATGTGATGTCAGTACATTATGTACTTTTAGTTTCATACTTTTACTAGTATTATTTCCCATATACATGTACTTTAAATCAGAAATTTTTGGTGTTTCGATTGATTTTTGTGTTATTTGTGGAATTTTCTAATGCAGCTGAATAAGATGAAAAAATAAAACCTTTGAAGATATTTTGTTTTCATATAATTCACTTCCATAGACACTGAATGTCATCCTTAAAATAAAATAAAATTTTCAATTGTAAAGAGGGCTCCATATTGACCCTAAATATGGTCCATGAAGAGCCCTGTAGAAAAAAAATGGTAATCAAAAAATGACTTTTTATTGATGGCTCAAAAGCCAAGTGGACTGAAGCTTCCACTTCAGGGCCACATTGGGTTTAACAAAATTAAAACATCATGTTTTAGTGAGTTTGTTGTGGTTTTAATCAGATACTCCAGTTTTCTCCACTATACCAGAACTTATCATCTTGATATACTAGATACTGAAAGAATCTTGAGTGGGGCATAAAATAATCTAATTCATCTAATTACAAGTCACTGTCATTATCTTTACAATTGAATATTTTATTGGTTTTTTGCACAAAGCTGATTTGCACAATTGACTATAAAATGAATTAAGTTAAAATTCAAGTAAAAAATCAATCTAGAAACAAGTAAAACTGATTTATGTATGTATTAGTAATTTTAATTCATTAAACATTTTTTCTATCTCTCTATTATAGTTTTTTGTCAAAATAATAGTATTTTCATCTTCCTAAATTTGACTATTTTACCTTTTTCTAAATTGCAAGGACCCTGGCACCAATCACAAAAGATTGAGTGACATCTCTGCTCTTCTTACAAGTTCATATATGTCTGACAATTCACCCCTATACAACACTATATAAACTTACAAATTTTGTTTTCTCTTTTGTTTTAGATTGATTCCCTGCTACATAATCCGGCTCAGGTGCTACATTTAACCGTAGAGAGGGACCCTTCACCATTACGGAAATATCGCCAAAGATCACGAGAACGTGATAGGGGTTCATTTGTTCCACTTTCTCCCGAGCCAATAATCAGTAGTCCTAGTCCAACTGATACCAGCAGTAGTGTCTCGTCACCGGAGGATGTGGTCATTGTCAACGGATACACAGTACAAAAACGGCCCAAATCACAACTCAAGGCTAGAAAGTAAGGTTAACTAAATTACTGATACAGGAAATAAATTATATGATATTTTTGCCAAATTTTAGATGAGCACTTGTCAGACTATGTAGACATTTTCAATCACCAAATAGGAAAACGTTTAATTTTACTTTGATTCATGTATGATGTAGAAATGTTTGTTTTTAGCTCACCTGAGCCAAAGGCTCAAGTGAGCTTTTCTGATCACAATTTGTCCGTTGTCTGTCGTCGTCGTCGTCGTCGTCGTTGTCGTCGTAAACTTTTCACATTTTCATCTTCTTCTCACGAACCACTGGGCAGATTTCAACGAGACTTGGTCAGAAGCATGTCTGGGTCGGTGCAATTCAGATTTGTTCGTGGCATTGCCATGGCTACCATAACTAGGTCAAGGTGACCTAGGGGTGCAAAAATCTTAAAAAATCTTCTTCTCCGAAAGTATTGATTGGAGAAAAAATCTGATGTGATATTTGGCTTCTCTAGGGTCTTAAGCCTGTAGTTTGTTCATTTCGTGAAATTCGGTCGAAAAATGGGTTACGCGTTTTTGCGTTTAATTTTGAAAAAATCGTAAAATAGCTTCAAATTGTTATAACTTGACTACTTGACCAGATAATGACATGGGGTTTTCAGTTTTGACATCTTCTTGTTAGTATCTTCAAAATGAGGTCAAGGTCAATTGTGAAGGTCGTGACCTAATTTTTTTTACCTCTGATTATACTTATTATCTCTAAAACTATAAACTTTTTGTATAGTCATGTATATTAGAATGTTGTAGGTATTGATACAACAACCATTTTGATGTATAGAAAAAGGTCATGGGTTCAAAGATCAAGGTCACAGATGCGAAACAATTCCGAAATGGTTAATTATCTCGAAAACTATAAACTTTTTATATAGGCATTTATATTAGAATGTTGTAGATATTGTTACAACGATCATTTTGATGTATAGAAAAAGGTCATGGGTTCAAAGGTCAAGGTCACGGATGCGAAACAATACCGAAATGGTTAATTATCTCGAAAACTATAAACTTTTTGTATAGGCATTTATATTAGAATGTTGTTGATATTGATACAACGATCATTTTGATGTATAGAAAAAGGTCATGGGTTCAAAGGTCAAGGTCACAGATGCGAAACAATACCAAAATGGTTAATTATCTCGAAAACTATAAACTTTTTGTATAGGCATGTATATTAGAATGTTGTAGGTATTGATACAGCAATCATTTTGATGTATAGAAAAAGGTCATGGGTTCAAAGGTCAAGGTCACAGATGCGAAACAATACCGAAATGGTTAATTATCTCGAAAACTATAACTTTTTGTATAGGCATGTATATTAGAATGTTGTAGGTATTGATACGATGATCATTTTGATGTATAGAAAAAGGTCATGGGTTCAAAGGTCAAGGTCACAGATGCAAATCAATACTGAAATGGTTAATTATCTCGAAAACTATTAACTTTTTGTATAGGCATGTATATTAGAATGTTGTAGGTATTAGAAAAAGGTCATGAGTTCAAAGGTCAAGGTCACAGATGCGAAACAATACTGAAAATGTTAATTATCTCGAAAACTATAAATTTTTTGTATAGGCATGTATATTAGAATGTTGTAGGTATTGATACAACAATCATTTTGATGTATAGAAAAAGGTCATGGGTTCAAAGGTCAAGGTCACAGATGCGAAACGACACCAAAATGGTTAATTATCTCGAAAACTATAAACTTTTTGTATAGGCATGTATATTAGAATGTTGTAGGTATTGATACAACGATCATTTTGATGTAAAGAAAAAGGTCATGGGTTCAAAGGTCAAGGTCACAGATGCGAAAACAATACCAAAATGGTTAATTATCTCGAAAACTATTAACTTTTTGTATAAGGATGTATATTAGAATGTTGTAGGTATCGATAAAACAATCATTTTGATGTATAGAAAAGGTCATGGGTTTAAAGGTCAAGGTCACAGATGTAAAACAATACTGAAATGGTTAATTATCTTGAAAACTATAAACGTTTTGTATAGGCATGTATATTAGAATGTTGTAGGTATTGATACAATGATCATTTTGATGTAAAAAAAAATGGGGTCATTGGGGTTTAGTATTTACGTTGTCTTTAAATCTATCAGCTAGCCATTAGTTATCAGGTGAGCGTATAAGGCCCATGGGCCTCTTGTTCATATTGTTTTCAGTGCATAATGGGATACATTATAAATTTTTATTTTAACTTTTAATGTTGGACTTATTGGACTTCCTACCTCAACTCAATAAATTTTTTAATAAAAAGGATGGAGATTATGACATGTAGAAATTGTTGTAAAATTAAGATTTTTTTATAATTTGATTATTTGAATGTTACCGTTTAAAATGAAGTTATCTCCCTTTGACTATTTAAACTTAATAACAGTAATGGCAATATATACAAAGCATAAAAAATTGTTTTTCGTAGAGGTGTTTATAAATAATTTTATATGATACATAGTCATTTTAAAAAAAAGTAATTTAAGGATTTTTTAAATTTTGTTTATTATTATTTTTTACAGTTTAAGTCCTAGCCGACGAAGGAGTAAGTCACCGTCCCCTCTTCCTCCAAGTCGCCAAAAAAGTATCGATCTCACAAGAGCCAGTTCCTTTCGACTACAGCCGCAGAGTCACAGAGTGTTCCGTGCAAATGATCTCATTACCGGTGACATCCTTGGACGTGGGTTCTTTGGTCAAGCAGTCAAGGTGACCCACAAAGTGACTGGTGAAGTTATGGTGCTAAAAGAAATGTTCAGATTTGATGATGATGCTCAAAAAAGTTTCTTGAAAGAGGTAAAATAATTTCTATATTTTATGCAGTATCATTACTTTCATAATGATGAAATCAGGATTAAGGCATTGGATAGTTTAAAGTGCAGACTTAGATCACAGCATTTTTCAGTGAATAGGTTCAAATTGCACTGGGACAGATCCTAGTGTGAAAAGCTTAACAATTTGACAAAGTTAATTGGTTTTTTTTTGTTTTTTTTTGTTTTTTTTTTTTTTGTTATGGCCTTCCAGTTTCTTCCACAATCCCAGAAATAGCTGTCTAAATATAAGTGAAAGTGATAATACAGAAAAGAACTTCATGTACATTTTGTTTTCTGTGTGGAGAAAAGGTGCTGGCAATTTACATGTACATGTGTTTTTATTTAAATCATAAAAAACATACTTGTTTAAAATATAAAAACAACTTTGTGAATTTCCTTTTTATTGTAGGTATCTGTGTTAAGAAGTCTTGATCACCCAAATGTTCTACAGTTTATGGGAGTTTTGTATAAAGATAAAAAGTTAAACCTTGTAACAGGTGAGTTTTACTGTAAAATCACCTAAATTTTAGAGTGGCAGGTTGAATATAGAATTATGTTTTATCAGCAACATTTAAGACATCCGCAGATGCAGATCTTTGGATGAAAAAGTTTTTTTATTTTACTCAAGGTTTGTTGTTTTCTCCAGGTTGTCTGTGTACTCCAGTTTCCTCCACCATATTAGTGAACAAGTTTGTTTAGTATTGTTTGTGATATAAATTTTAAATAATCCAAGTTTTGAATTTTATAATTTCCAAAAATGAGTGGTTTTAAAAATATTGAAAATATATATTAGGTTATCCCCCTTTAACTGTTCGTCATTTAGACAGGTTTGATAAATTTGTCAATGATTGATTTACTGATTTATTGAATGATTGGTACATTTTATATATTTGTGGTTTGTTAATTTAGCTGACCTCAGTTGTTTTACAATAATCTCTTTACTGAATTTTCCTTAGATTAAATTTAGCAAATTTTGGCAGTCTTTTCAGAACTGTAAATGTAAAGTTTTGACTAAACTAAATACAGATGTTATAAGCTTGAAGTGATCTACAAAACCACACCTGAAATTCCTGAATATCTTAAAAATTAAAGTTATGAAGATTTGTAATTTACCAAATTTTAAGTTTGAGAATGCATGTATTTATGAAGCTTGAGCCTGGTCTTATCTATTTCCTCATCTCTTTTTTTTTAACAGAGTACATTCCTGGTGGCACATTGAAGGACTTATTACACGATTCCAGTAAGGATTTATCATGGGTACAAAGAGTCAAGTTTACCAAAGATATCGCCTCTGGGATGGTAAGATTGCAGTAGTTAAAACGTTACTAAAATTCTGACTGGCATGCATCCCTTTTTTCTTTTTTTTTGCTTTCTATTAGTACATAAGAGAATTTACTAAATTTCACTCATCCAACTGACAAGTTAGATGTCTTGGGCCTCTTAGCAAGTCTAAATTTCAAATCTTATTAGGTTTGGGTTTAAACCCCTCCTAAACAAACTCAGTGCAGTTGTCTGTCTGTCCATCCCAATATTGGAGTTGGGTCTTAGTAGTAGAGTGGCTTAGAAGCAATGGCTTGCACATCCTCTTACTACCTAGGTTTGAAAATTACTTGGACAGATCCTAGGGTGAGAAAGTGCTTGCAACAGGTGAGTGGTTTTCTTCAAGCACCTGGGTTTTCTCTACCATTCCAGAACTGTATGCCCTTGTATAAGTGAAAAAGCCTTAAATGGGGCATAAAATTCCATTACTACACTCTACTCCAATTACAAATGTGAGCTATATATCAATTGACGGATCACCGGCCATGCCCACAATCCACAGTGTTCCAATAAAGGCCCGGCATGCTTGATTTACACAAAAAGAATGAAAACTCAGCCTTAATTGTGCCGTTTAATGATGTCACTGACACTAGTACGTCATTAGTTGCTGTGACGCTGCTTTGGTACCGTGATGGTGGCCAGTGTTGTAACATAATAGGCATGGCCGGCAATATGTCAATTACATGTACCAGTACACACAGTACATTTTCAGCAGGTATCTGGAAATTTTTGTATGGTGTTTCACAACAGTAAAGCATACTTTGCTATCGCTTTCTGCCAAGATCAGGCTTTTTTGCTATGAAATTGTAAAATATGAGTACGCATGGAAATAGTGCGTCTGGTAAATGAACGTAAAAGAAATATATCTGTTTTATCGTGAGATATGTATTCTGAGACAGGTAATGCATTTGGTCACATATGCACATTTGGAATAAATTTTCGCAATACATTTCGGCATCTAGTAAAATATTGCGCCAGAATGCATCCAAAAATTTCTGCAATCTGGCGAACTGATCTCGTGTTTACAATAAAAAGTAGTCCAGGAAGTTTGCGTCCTACGATGTAAAATCATAACTTTTATGAAATAAACAACAATGGCAAGTGAATTTAATTACTTCTTTATGAAATCTATGGTAATTTGAATTATTTTGAAGGGTATGATAAACTATTTTGGTGTTGAGGTAATTGTGTCATATTTTAAAACTGTTTATGGATTAGATTTCACTTTCTTGAAAGGGAGATAAATCGTACAGTGTCGTGTGCAAATCAGCACATGTGGATTTTAAATACTTCACCGATTTGGAAGTAAACGGGAATATTGTGAGTGATAATCAGCAGTTTATTAAAACCCAGACTTAACAGCAAATGATCCAGTTACATACAATCGCTAGTTTATGTTTTTTAATGCCGAATGAAAAAAAATCTTCAATTTATTTGCATGTTAATGGTAGAATCATATGATTTTAGCTCCTTTAAACATTTTTACCATCATTTATTTATTTCTTTCCAGGCATACCTACATTCGATGGATGTTATACACAGAGATTTGAACTCACAGAATTGTCTCGTAAAAGAAGTAAGTCTTATAGGACTTAAAGGGCATATACATGTAGATTGTGACATGCACAATTGCATAAGTCTCCCATCATTCTCCAAATCACTCACATTTGAAAATTATAAAGTAATTTATTGTAAACTCTATCATATTACAACATTTTTTTTTTTTTTGTGCACACAGTCTTATTTTAGTGGAAAGTCAAAACAGAAATCAAGTAATACATCGCTGTTATTTCTTGATTGACAATAATAATGATATCCCCATTTAAGCAATAAAATATATATTTTGAAATTTTGTACAAGAAAAAAATCCATAAAACCAATTTATTTTTCCTTGCAGGATTTAACCATAGTTGTAGCTGATTTTGGACTAGCTAGAGTTATTCCGGATGAAGTCTTCCGCAGACCAGATATCCCATGGGGATCAACGAAGAAGGGAAGTGGAAAGAAACGATTCCATCGGAAGAAGAGATACACAGTTGTAGGAAGTCCATACTGGATGGCTCCAGAAATGATGAGTGGCAAAAAATATGATGAAAAAGTAGATTTATTTTCACATGGTATCGTTATGTGTGAGGTAAGAAATAGTGATAGAAGAAAAGAAAGAAAGAAAACATTTTGTAAAAAATAAAAATGAATGTAATACACAGTAAAAAAAATCCCAGCATTTGAGCAATACATGTAAGTCTGTAAATTGGTTAACTATGTCAGCTAACCGCTGCGGTAGCTCAGTTAGTAGAGTGCTCGCTCGATAAGTAGAAGGTCGTTTGTTTGAACTCCTACCAGGTCTGACTTAAGACTTGAAAGTGGGTAGTGGCTGTTCTCTAGCCAAGCACTCGGCATTATGAAATGAAAGTCACGGTGCTTTCAGATGGGAACTTAAAATGAAAGAGGTCCCGTGTCACAGTTGGCTTGGCACACTAAAGAACCTTGCTGTATATATAATGCCATCAGCTCAACACACAGGCAAAATTTCTGCACCTTCGCCTATAGCTGATAATGTCTCGATATAAGTGAAATATTCTTGACTGGGACGTTAAACACCATTACTCAACTATGTTAGCTGTTGTAAATAACAGCATTTATCTTTTACCAGACTGTTTTGTCCATTACGACTTGATAATTTAATGATGTACATGTACAGTAAAACCTCGTTATACTGCCTCTTGATAACTTTGCCACCTTGCTTATTGCCACACTATTTTAAAGTCCCAAAATTCATTTTGTTTATGTTTTTCTTTAACTGCTTCCCCCAATTTATCACCAAACTTCTTATTATAACGCCCAAATTTGACTGAACAAATGGTGGCGATGAATCAAGGTTTTACTCAATTTATTAAAACCTCTTGACCTTACAACATGTACAAACTTTTTGCGAAATTATGCTCTATTAGGTCACACCGTTGCAAACTTGGTAATTGATGTCTCTTTTTATAAAATGCAACAAAAACAAATCATCTTAAAATAGGAAAAAAAATGTCCTTACTCTTATTTGAAAATTGCAACAAATTTTTTTTAGCCAGTGTGGATCCTGTTTATACATGATATAATAATATTGTTATCATTACAAGTAACACCAAAATAATCATTTTGATAAAGAACATTTTTAAAAAATAACAAAATGTTAGTGGAACATGTGGAAGACATGGAGTTATTCTTTACCACATTAAGTGATGCCATTTAACCATTCTTAGCATCTATTATTGTAAACTAAATGTCAAGATTTACGATGAAGAGAATTTCCCATTATTTTACAGATTATTGGTCGAGTATTTGCAGATCCAGACATTCTTCCAAGGACGTTAGATTTTGGTCTCAATGTGGAATTATTTAAAACCAAATACTGTGGAGATTGTCCAAATGCTTTATTCAAAATTGCTGTCATGTGTTGTCAGATGGATTCAGAAAAAAGGTTTGTAGAACAGTTCTATTTGTGATTGTTTTATGGTTAACTAACCTTGGTTCATGAGTTTTAATTAACTTTCACAATCTCCTTATCAAAGGCAATGTGTGATTTTAAACTTTCACACTTAGACTGGAAGAAATAAAAACTAAATAATTTATATTACAGTACAACACAAATATAAGGAACACACTTACACCAAATACATGGATAGTACAAGGTCAAGTATTGGGCCCAATCTGCTCCTTTCTATAAGTCTATATATAACAATATAAGTCCCCAGGGCTTCATTATAAACCTGTTTTACTGTATATTCTGTATGGAGTGAAACATAAAACACGGACAATGCTTGAATTTTTTGAGTTTAGAACCTAGCAGACTTTAGAAAAGAAGTTGTATTGTAATTTATAGCTAAAATGTGTAAAATTTAGGGACCCAGTTTTATTTTTAGGAGCCATGAGGTACTGGAACCTTGCTAATCTTACTTAATCCCTGTAAATTAAATGCAAAATGCAAACAATTCCAGATTTTAGTAGCAGACAGATCCAAATAATTCATGTAGAATTTACCAGGACAAAAATATGGTACCACACTTACCCATTTGACGTTCTGCTGCTCATGACTTTTGTATTCCGACACTGGCTGTTATTACAGTACCAAAGCAGCATCATGGCAACTAATGACGTACTAGTCTCAGTGACATCAGTATACAGAACAATTAAGACTGCATTTTCATTCTTTTTGCGTGTAATTCAAGCATGCCTGGTCTTTGACGGAATATTGTGGTCGTTGTCTGCGATCTATCAATTTAAAATTAGCCTCACCAATATTTTTTAAACAGACATTTATTTTATGTTAATTACAATAACCTTAATGTATATTGTCATGTATTTTTGGGTTTTTTTTTCAGACCAAGGTTTGAACAGGTCGAAATGTGGTGTGATAGCCTTCTATTTCACTTAGAACATGGGAGTGCTCTCCCCTTAGACCTTCAAGGTGATCCTGTGTTGTTTCATCAGTCTGAGAAGGAATCATTTAAAATGAAAAAAGAAATAAAAAAGACACCCAAAGGTAATCCTTGCACTCGGACGCCAAGCCTTAAAACAATCCAGGAGAAATCCAGAGACAGTCGGACAGAATCTGCAGTTTTTGACCAGGAGAACGCCATCTGTGTGCCAAATGAAAATTCTGACGAACAAAATTTACCCAAGTCTGAAACAAAGATGGAGAATAGTGACTCAAAAAATTCTGTGATAGAACAAAGTACAAATGGTGTGTCAGTGACAGAGCAGACATTAAAAGATCCCCCGGATAAAATGTTAAACACCCCTGACTCATCTGAGAAGACTGAAAACATTCCAAAGTCTATTTTGAAAAAGACATCTTCCTTTAATGGGCAGGAGAAAAATGTTGATGGAATAGATATTTCATCACAAAAACAAGAATTGGTGCTATCCTCCCCGGTGTCTGAAATCAAGTCAAATTTAGAGTCACTTGAGTGCAACAAAATGGAGGAAAATTTTAATAATGATGGCAGAAGTGACAAGTCCTGTTCAAGTGGTGAAAATAACATGGACAAATCTGAAAAATCTACAACTGACCAAGAAATGAAGGCGGCACTTGTTGATCATGAAGAAAACATTGTCTCAGATAAGGATGAGAAAAATCAGGCAAACTTTCTAGTGGTGGATAACCAAATTAATGAAAATTCACCAGGCAATGTCAAAACTTCCGATGTGCCAGTTGCCATGGTAACAAATAGTGACAATATTCAAATCAGTAATATTGAAACTGAACCTACTGTAAATAAACCAGTATGTGACATACATTTACAAAGCCAAAAAATTTCTGATCTCAATAATTTGAAATATGATAAAATGCCAACTTGCTCAGACGATTCTCCACCAGGTAAGAGGGAAATTACTGTCTTGGGTGCCAATTCTGATGCTACGCATTTAGCGACTCATAACTTATCTGACATTGAGTCATGTAATATTTCTCATCAGAATCAAACTGAGAAAAGTCCATCCACTGATAAAATTTGCCTTCCATCAAAATGTGATACAAATCCTGTTTCAGGCAGACAGGATGATTCTTTAAGTCTTTCTGTGATTCAAAACAATGACTACCAAAACCAGTGTCAGAATTTAGTTGATACATGCAATTCAGTATCAGATTCAAAATCATACAAGAAACAGACTGCAGATAGTGTTTTTGTTAACCATTTTGATACAAAACAGCATAGTGTTTCTTCTCCGTCTTCTGGGCAGGAGATTGGAAAAAATATCTCAAGTTCTTCCATGAAAAAGCAAATTTCGGACACAGAAATGAAAAACAGTCTTTCCAAAATTACAATGCAAACAGATGAAAAATCATTGGATAATGTAATGCCACATGGCAACCAGCAACAGAAAGTTGTGTGTAGCCAATCACAAAATGGATTACCCAGGGACCAATCATTTGACAGCAAATCAAGTGATTCTCTTTCAAGGGACCAACCAAATGACAGCAAATCATGTGACTCATTGTCATGGGACCAATCATATGATAGAAAGTCATGTGATTCCTCTTCAAGGGACCAATCAGATGATAACAGATCAAAAGAATCAGTGTCAAGGGGTCATTCAGTCAGCTCCTTGGATTCCATCTTGTCAACTTTGGAATTTGCAGATGCATCAGATTCGGATTAGAATTTTAAAATTTTATGATGTAAAATTAAGTCGTAGGCTGTGATTGATAATAGCTGTGCTTTGTTTAAAATTTCTAAAAGAGTCTCTTATTTGGTCCCCAACATCGAAATGAAAATTTTTGATTTAATTTGTTTAAATTTATTCTTCAATTTAAAAAAAATCATTGAGGCAAAATTTTACAGAATTGTGTTTTGTGAAAATAAATGCTGTTGTGGAGGCCTTGGTTATTAAAGATTTTCATTGAAATTAATGAATGGGGGGTAGATTTCATACATTTTATGATCCATAATGTATTTCTATTTTTGGATAAAATTCTACTTAACATCTTTTACTAGTCACAAACAAGTACTAAAATCTTTTCAAATTCTTCCTTCTGTGACCAATACTTTGCCTACTATTCTATCAAATAAATATCCTGCAAAATAGCTGACAATAAAAGCAGTGTCCTTAGATAAAAAAATGTTTATCAAAATTAACCAGAGATTATTTAGTCACAAGTCTTGCCAGAAAAGTACAAAATTAAAAAAATTCAACCAAAACCTTTGTACAGTAAAACCTGTATATTAAGACCACCCATAGGACCTGCAAAATATGGGCTGTACAGACATGTTGGTTTTATATAGAGACCCAGACCTTTTTGGTTGCTATAGCAGGTTTTACTGTATGATGTCCATGATGATTACTCGTGATCATTATGTATGTCTCCCAATTTTCAGGGGAGATAATTCCCATTTTTCAAGGGAGATAATAAGAATTTAGTTTAGTTGTGTAGTGAGCTTTGTGTAGCTTTTTTTGTGAGGAAGTATATTTTTTATTTCTTTATATACATATTATATATACTGTTACTTATTTTATCTTTGTTGTTATATAGTTATTTCGAGTTGTTGGTTTGTTTTTAAATATAGGCAATATTATTATTGTTGTTGTTGATAATCATTTTATATAGGTAAACAACTTTGACCTGTCCGTTTGACCTTTTATTTAAATATGTATCAGGGATCGAGTATATCTATGTATAGGGACCACAGGTGTTTATATTGTATACATCATGAGATATACTCACCTGATAGAGTACACCTGTGTACTGTGTATGTATTAATTGGATCTTAACACTACCCATTTATTGGTTGGACCCTCCTATATGAATATTCCTAACATAAGGTCAAACAGACAGGTCATTGTTGTTTACCTATATATGTATGCATAAGCAAGCATTTCATTGTGATCACGAAAATAGAAAATATCAATTTTCAATCAAACTGTAACCCTTAGATAGAATTGTTCAACCCATTCATCAGTCATCCATGATGCCAAGTGAAAAAAAGCATTCACTCAGCACACAGAAATTGTCATTGTCTCACTACAAAATGTCTGTTGCTCTTCAATTTTTCTCTATGTTAACCGAATCCTATATAGACTGAACTTTGAGTACCGGTAAACTAAAATGTGTGTTAATTGAACTTTATATAAACTGAACCATTTGTAAACTGAATCCTGTGTAATCTGAACTTTGAGTAAACTGAAATGTGTGTTAATTGAACTCCATATGTAAACTGAACCGTGAGTAAACTGAAATGTGTGTTAATTGAACTCTTTATAAACTGAACCATTTGTAAACTGAATCCTTTGTAATCTGAACTTCAAGTAAACTGAAATGTGTGTTAATTGAGCTCTATATAAACTGAACCGTGAGTAAACTGAAATGTGTGTTAATTGAACTCTTTATAAACTGAACCATTTGTAAACTGAATCCTGTGTAATCTGAACTTCAAGTAAACTGAAATGTGTGTTAATTGAGCTCTATATAAACTGAACCGTGAGTAAACTGAAATGTGTGTTAATTGAACTCTTTATAAACTGAACCATTTGTAAACTGAATCCTGTGTAATCTGAACTTCAAGTAAACTGAAATGTGTGTTAATTGAGCTCTATATAGACTGAACCGTGAGTAAACTGAAATGTGTGTTAATTGAACTCTTTATAAACTAAACCATTTGTAAACTGAATCCTGTGTAATCTGAACTTCAAGTAAACTGAAATGTGTGTTAATTGAGCTCTATATAAACTGAACCGTGAGTAAACTGAAATGTGTGTTAATTGAACTCTTTATAAACTGAACCATTTGTAAACTGAATCCTGTGTAATCTGAACTTCAAGTAAACTGAAATGTGTGTTAATTGAGCTCTATATAGACTGAACCGTGAGTAAACTGAAATGTGTGTTAATTGAACTCTATAAACTAAACCATTTGTAAACTGAATCCTGTGTAATCTGAACTTCAAGTAAACTGAAATGTGTGTTAATTGAGCTCTATATAAACTGAACCATATGTAAACTAAAAACCTGTCTTCATCAAACTAGTTTTTAGGGCAACCATAAATGAAACCATTTTTTTTATTTGGTCAGTTCATTGCATGACATGCATTAAACATGTTATGAACTTTCAATACAAGTTTACCTACATTATGCACTTAAAAGCTGGTGACATTTTGATATAAGTGAACTAATTTAGACTGTTTTCATATGGTGATTTTCTCCTACTTGTCCCCCATTTTAATTTTAATTTCTCAGCACAAGTTGACCTCCACTGGTTTGTCATGAAACTGGTTACTTGGAGACTTTAAAATAATTTGGACTTTTTCACAAAATGACTGTCTCCTCTCAGCCCTCCATTTTCAATTTTTATTAACTTAAGCAAATGTTGGCGTCCAATATTTTCTCTGATTGTCATTTGGGTCTGAAATGAAACTGGACACCTAAAGCCTTAAAACTTGAAAAATAATATGGACTCTCGCGTGATGAATTACGACCACTCTTCCCCTACCACATTCTCAGCATATTGCCCTTCAAATTATGCCCTCTGATTGTCATTTTGTCTTACTTTTTGAAATGAAACTGGACTCTTTAACAAATAATTTGGACTTTTTCACAAGTTTACTTTCTCCTACTTGCCTAGGCACATATAGACTTGATTTGGGCTGTTTCACATGATTACTTTCTCCCACTTGCTAAATCCCCCCTCCCCACTTGTTCCCCGCGGTTTAATTTTGTAATTTCTCAGCACAAGTTGACCTCCAATGTGCCCTCTGATTGTCTGTTTTGATATGAAACTGGGCACTTCACGACAAACTGTACAACAAGGAAATGATAATGCACATCTGTTAAGCAGCTTGTGTGTAGTGTGTGTACTTTATATGTAAATTTAGTCAAGTTTTGTTGGATGTGTGTCAAATGATGATTCATGTGTTTATACTGAATTTTCTCATAACTTGAGCTTCATAACTTGTTTATATTTATAATGTTTTATGGTAAACAATTTTTTTTAATTTCTTGTTAGAAATTTAGAAATTCATTTATTTTTGGGGCTTCATTGGTCGAGTTGTCTAAAGTGTGCATTTATGGATTGCATTATCCCTCAATGCCTTAACTTTTAAATTCAATTTAGGTAGAATTATTGTTAGAAAGTTTTTCAGTTTTCTTGTAGAAGGTCAGGCACTCGGGTTTCCCTCAGTTTCCCAGAACTGACTATCCCTTTATAAGTGAAATCATCTTGACTGGGGCATACAACACCATTTAATAGTCCACTCTCCACATTATTTATTTATTCATCTTTGTAGATTTTGACAGAAATTTGGTAAACTTTGAAAAATATGATATACCCATGATGGACCCATCCCTCCTAAACATTTTAAACCTTTTATGAAAAAGGCTGTTTAATAAATAAATAATAATAAATAGATAATAAATAAAAATAACAGAAGCAGAAAAATTTTGTGTTGGCTCTTTGGGGTTTCAACCTTACACCTCTAAACAGTCCAGAAGCTTATTAGCATGATTTTTACATTTCTCTGTTTCTCCAGCTTCTAGAATTAAACATTTCATGTAGCAGTCAAAAACCCTTAAAAGTTGTTTTTGGTGAACATATAATCACATGTTTTTGTCTAATATACAAAACTATTATAAATGCTATTTTTTTTAACTCATAAGTGGTTGGTTGGTTGAATGTTGCTTAATGTCGCATTAGCAATTTCTCAGCTATTCGCGACAAACTATTTTATTAATCTCTATGGATTAATCTATAAACAATTTTGTGTATGCATGTGAAGTGTGTTGTATGGTCTGCCTTGTACTAGTGCACACTCAGGGCGACTTTAACATGCTAGCTCACAGAGTCAGTGCGCCACAGACAAACAACTCCCCAAGTCACATTCTACTGATACCAGGTGAACCAGTTAAGGCCAACGACAAGGAAAATTCAATTTTCCTACATGTTGTCTGAGCCGGGCTCGAACTCACACTGGTGAGAGACCCTGGATTTGTAGACTGACATCTAATCCATTAGGCCACCACGACCTCTTACTCATGAGTGGAAAAGGGTTGAAAATCTTACATTCAAAACTCTTTAAAAGTCTTTATTGTCTTAAACTTGTGAAAGGAAAATTTAAACTGTTAAACTGAAATTTAACTGTTATGATCAACACATTCACTATATAAATTGTCTATAATGTACACATTCATTGCTAAAAATGAACAAAAATGTATTTATACATAAATTCTGGACTATGATATGGTTCACATGGTCAGTATTTATCACTGTCTTCATTTATGGTTATTTTTATGCATTATGCAAGATATGTTTTTTTACGCTATACAAGTATGACTATTTTCTCACCCTCATGTGATGTGCCTTTCATTGCTATAATTTTGCCAAGTACAGCACACAAATATTCACTCCTATTTTTATCATTATCATTCTATGATCAAATAAATAAAAAATTTGTCACAAATCCCATTATGTAGTTCATGTTCATTTGTTATTGCACCAAATATTTTATTGCAAATCCCATTATAAATTTCATGTTCATCCATTGTTACAAGATTGTTATAATTTCCATAATTCCAAAAACAGAATGATAAACGAGGTCATTCGGGTTTCTGATGTTTAAATAAAGCAAAGTGTACTTATACAAAAACGCTTAAACTTGTCTATCAGGCTCCAGTTTCACAATCATTCCTGAAATAAGATTTTCCTTTACTTAAATTTAGCAAGTTTGGTAATCTTTTTTTGGAACTAGGAATGAACATTTATGACAAAACAAAATACAGATGTTTTAAGTGGTCGAAGCACTTCTTATGAGAAATTATGTTCCAAAACAGCCATTTAGTACTCTGTATTTTCCCTAAATTTGTAGCAGGAGGTAGATGGACTAATCCAACAGGCCATGGGTCAAGTGGGCCACCTAGGCCGAAAAGGATTTTCAGTCTTCTGAAGGCAATTTTATGCATTCTAACTGACCAATTTGTATTTTAGGGTGTAAAATCTGCCTGTTACCGGCTCTTAAGGAAAACACTGAGTATTGTAAAGTTAACAGTGGAATACTTTGTAACTTAAACGGATCATCAGAAAAATGTCTTAAATTTCTTAATATCTTAACAATTTAGAAATTTTTTCAAATTTGCCAGATTTAAGTCATGGAAAATCTAAGTTAAGAAATGATTGTGAAACCAGGGCCTAGGCTACTTCATAAAATCACTAGTTATATTGTTTGTTGAATCAACCTGTCTAAACTGAATAAAAACTTTGGTCTCAAAGATGTTCAGTTTAGATATGTTATACTGTACATAGTTTATACCTGTCACCATGGTAACAGCAGAAAGTGTGTATCTGTTGCCATGGAAACAATAGGAAATGTTTGTTTTACAAGGATTTAGATGTTTTGTATATATTTATGATATAATTAGAATAGGAAAAAATATACACCAAGAATGTATAAAATAAATGACTTTATGCAATGGATTATATTGTGTATATAAAAATTGTGGATATAATAGTTGTCATAGTAACCACTAGTCGCAATATTTACTCTGCGTAGTCACTGTAGCAGGAGGAGACAAATCTTGATGATTAGTTTGATTGATTGATATTTGGTGTGGTTGAATGTTAGGATTTTTATATCTGATCTGTTTATTGTTGAAGTTTGTCACTAGAGGGTCTAGATGACAGAGTGATCTAAAGTGATGGTTTTTCAAATCACAACAACTCTTAATGCTAGGATCAAATACCACTCTGGTAGATCCTAGTATGAGAAAGTTTGTTAGTTTCCTTGCTGGAGACCCATTGATATCTCTAGACACTTTGGTTTCCCCCAGTATTCTAGAATCAAACTACTTCAATATAAATTTGAAGAAACTTGCATAAACCAGCATTTATTTCTCATTCCACTCTTGTCACTAAATGAAAATCTCTGATAAAACTGGAAGTAATATGGTAATTTCTTTTTCTTTTTTTCTTTTTTTTTTTTTTTTTTTTTTTTTTTTTTGTTTTTGTTTTTTTGGATCATCTCATTGGTTAATCTTACATTCAGAATCTTTATTTCAAAATTTACTATTGTCCATATTTTTTCCCTGTTTAAAATTTGCCATTTTCTGTAAAAACATTGTATTGCAAAACACAAATCATGACCTTTTTCATAATTGGCAGTTAAATTTGCAGATATAAAGGTTCTGATATTCTCTGACACCAAATATTTATCTTTATATTTATATATATAAATGCATTTATTTATGATTTTTGTTCAATTTTTACAGCAATCAATTTTTTTATGTAGAATATTATGTTATGTTTTTTATGTATAGTGCATTCAGTATTGATCTGTCAGTGGGACCTTGTATCTTGTTATATAAACTCATTATTACCTGTCATTTTAATACAACTCAAAATCTGTCATATCTATGCCCTTGGTGGCCTATTGGTCTTAAAACCCAGCTTGCAAATCATAGTACATCTTATGGCCTAGGTTAGAATCCCATTTTGGACAGATCCCAGTGTCCAAAATTTTGTCCAAAAAGATTTGTCAATTCACATGTCCTAGGTAGAAGGTTTCCTCCAGGCACTCAGGTTTCCTCTACCATTTCATAACTTCTACATGGATATACAGCTGGTGAAAGAATCTTCATTCTTGACATGGGTTTGAAACACTGCACACCAATCCATTATATTCCACTGCTGTCTCCATTCATATAGAAAACCAAAATTTCAGTGTCCACGTGGAAAAACATTTATGTTGCAATTTCCACTAGTAGATCATGTAGATAATATATGGAATATTCTGTAAATTGTTTAGAAACATGCAAGGTTTAGAAAATAAATGCTTTCAATAATATGAATTTCACCAAATGTTTGGTATGCAATGTCTCTTGATACCATAGAGATGTGTTTTCCATATTGCAAAAATTTAATGCATTTTAAACTAATATGGCAAACCAATACATTTTTTTCATAACTGTCACACAGATAGATCAAACTTGTTGGACTATACATGAATATGGTGCTTCCTAGTTTATTATTTATGACACACATACTGTTCTGTGTTTATTATTAGCAGCAATGTTCAAAATACTGTATAGACCTGTCAAAAGTTTAACACTGAGCTAACGGTGAAAAGGTGTTGAAGCTCAGCTGCAGAGTGGTAGAAATATGGATAGCTAGCGATCTAAAAGCTGTCAAGAGATAGATGGCAGCTGCCACAACTTTGTTAAGATATAGCTAACCCAACCTGGGGAGAGAGGGTGGCAAGATAAGCTGTCCATTTGGCACTTATTTGTTGGCTTAGTGTTAAGCTTTTTTGACAGACCTGTACTGTACATATAATTGCTGTTATTACTGCTCACTTTTGTGAATTGTAAATGAGCTTATGTCATGTATGTGATACTGTTTGACATGATTGTATGAGTATAAAGATGACCATCAACACTCAGCATTATGAGCTAAGTGTTAAGTTTTAGCCGATGGGACGCAGTTTTTTTTTTCACATAGATTGTTCTTTTTTCCCAAAAATTGCAAATTGACCTTGGTCTTTTGACATGGATTATTGACAATACCGGTATATGTCATATTACTCATAAATATTCCTGGCACAAGCTTTATTGTTGCCCAGGTGAGCTTCATTGCCCTGTCAACAAATTCTTGTCATACTAAATTGTAATGAACTGGTAGTAAATCAAATGGTTCTATCCAAGATAAAAGAAATGGGTCATGCCATTGTAGATTTTTGGGGGTGTCGGCATTTATTTTGTACAAAATTGTTTATCTGTGATTATAATGGTGGTTGAAAATCAATTGTTAAAATTTGTTGAATTTTTTATTCTTCATTTTTTTTTCTCTAATTTATATTTATATTTAATTGTTTTTATTTATTATATATAGTTTTTATATACTTGTTTTCTAAATTCCGAGATAATTTATCTGCAGTTATAGATTAAACATTTATCAAGTCCTTAAGGATACTTGATACACTTTGACTTTTTACATCAACAGGACCTGATTGATTTGTAAAAATGCAGTTTTGGCTCTGGAATCCATTCATTTTAGTAAAATGTAACTACCAGTAATAGTATATAAATATAAGGATATACAGATTGACAGAGTTTTATGCATACAGGTTACCTGCCAGATAATATACAGACCAAATAATGCACACAAGTGTTTGAATGTTGTTCAACTATATATAAGTTAAAAGAAAGTGTAACCACTATCCTTAATTTCATAATCTGGAAATTATTAAATTATAAAATCTGGATTTTTTTAGTGGAGTTAATAAATAAAGAAAATGGTGTCCTTTTTCAAAACAATTATTTTCATACTTCTAAATATTTTCACTGTTGTTTTCTTGTTTTTCACTGATTGTACATTCCACTTTTTGTTATCACTTTGTCTTTGACTGCTTTTACCTGTTGTCTATTACACTGCCATCCATAAATAAAAATAGTTAAACCAGCAAACATACTAATCCTTGTCCAAACCAAAGAAGCAAAGTAAAATCTTTAGAACTGACAAGTCAGGTAAGACAGTGAACTTCCACCAGAGATGTGAGGTTGGGTGCTCTGGAAGGAAAAAGGTCACCCAAGGGAACCAATAAAGTGGCTTTCATGGGCAGGCAACCCTTATGTACAGGTTCAAATATCATGAATAAAGTACAATTTTACTGGTCTTTTAGGCAAGTTCTACTGCATACAGTTTATATTTTCCAGAGGTTTACATTAGAGGCACCATGTCAAATTTTATCCATGAATTGAAAAATTGAAGGGTTTTTGCCATATTTTAAAGTGATATGTTAACTTTACTATCTATATGTATGCTACAAGGTTTTTTTCTTGAAAATTGATTTCTTTTTTGGATATTGGGGGGTTAGATATAAAAATGTGGAAAAAATATAAGATAAAAATCCTACCAGTATTTTATCTGTATAAAAACCAGCCCAGCTTTAGCAAACTGATGTTTTCAACAATTTAATTTTGTAAAGATTTTCGGTCTGTTATGATATGACTCGTTTTCAACATGTACATGTATAATAAATTATGGATGGCAGTGTAACAGCTGTTGTAAGAACGTTAGAGCCTTTTACAAAAACAGTTTTAGTGCCAGACATGGTTTTTTGAAAGTGTTATCATATTTTTCTTTAAAAACAATAACAATTAACATAAAAAGCTCAACATGATCTTTAATTAAAGTACAAGAAATATTCATCCTAGAATGTTTTTGTTTTGAAGGTTGAATCGGAAATGTGAAGACGTTTTAAAAAAATGGCAAAAATGTTGATTTGTAAATTTATATATGTTATATATATATTAAGGAAAATTGAAATACTTTATATGTAAAATGTTAAAGCTATATTAAAGATACTTTTATAAATATTTAAATAGTTGTTTTTGTACTTAACAGACATATGGTCAGCTACAAGTGAGAGGGGGGTGTCCTTTGCCTTGGGTATCAACAGGCACCTACTCAACAAAAGGTCCCAGTTTCACAATCATTCCTTAGCTAAGATTTTCCTTAACTTAAATTTTGCAAAATTTCAAATCTTTATAATTTTGTTAATTTTCAAGATATTCAGGAATTTAAGGTGTCATTTTTAAGATCACTTTTTAGATTAAAACATTTGCATTTAGTTTTGACAAAAATATTCACCAGTAGTTCCAAAAAGAGATTACCAAAATTTGTTAAATTTAAGTTAAGGAATGATTGTGAAACTGGGACCAGTACTATGTACATAGGATTCTGTCTTGTTGTAGGCATCTGCTGGTTGACCCAGTATCATGGTACCAGTATAATGGACTGGGTGATTGAAATGCTGTAAAGCAACGAACGCTCTCACTGCCTAGTTTTGAATCCTACTCCGGGAAAAATGAAATTGTGAGAAAGTTTGCCAATTCACACGATGCAGGGTATAGCTAGTTGTTATCTCCTGATGGTGCGTTTTCCCACAGTTGAAATGAACTACTGTACATTAAATGTCTGCTGTGCTTATAAATACTGTTGCAAATAGTTGCAAAATTATCGATATGACACAAAACAGCGTTCAATTAATCAGTGAGAATTCGTTTCGAAGAAAGCGTATAATGATGTTTTCCCGACATTGCACATTCTATATACCCGGTATATATAAATATATATCGACCCCATTTTATTTTCATGGTATCAGTATAAGAAGTGCTCTCAAGCTACAAACTCTCTCACTGCCTACTTTCGAATCCCGCTCTGAGAAAAATCACATTGTGAGAAAGTTTCACATACTGTAGGCTAGTTGTCCGTTTTCTCACAACTGTCCGCCTTAGTGTTAGGACCTTGGCTCTATATTATACCATGGCTTGGTATTAGTAATGAACCATTTATCTGCGACAAAATTATCTTGTTGCAAATAGTTGCAAAATTGATGCGACGCAAAACAGCATTCAATCAATTAGTGAGAAATCGCTTGGAAGAAAACATCTCACATTTTCACGTCATTGCAAATTTTAGGGTCCCATTTTCAGACACACTATATAAAGTTTGTCATCTTAAAATTATTGGTATAAAGAGTTTATGTATATTATTTTCAAGTGCTTGATGTTGATTATATTTCTAAATTTAAATATATTTAGTATAAGTTGGAAAATATATTTAAAAACATTTCTAAATACAGTACAGACCTGTTGAAATATCAACACTGAGCTAACAAAAAGAGTTGAGTTAAGTAATGGTGTTTAACGTCACGGTCAGGAATATTTCACTTATATCGAGACGTCGCCAGCTATAGGCAAAGGTGCAGAAATTTTGCCTGTGCGTTGCTCTGATGGCATTGTGCAACAGGGTTCTTTAGCGTGCCTAGCCCAGCATGGCACGGGGCCTCGTTTATTTTAAGTTCCCAACCAAAAAAAACGTGACTTTCATTTCGTAATGCGGAGTGCTTGACGAAAGAACAGTCACTACCCACTTTCCACTTTGGTTAGACCCGGACGGGGATCGAACCCACGACTCCCACCTACGGTGCGAGCACTCTACCAACTGAGCTACAGAATAGTCAAAGCTCGGCTATCGAGTGGAAGAGATTTGAATAATTGGAACAGTGACCAAAAAGGTGTCGAGAGATAGATAACAGCTGTCGAGAGATAGATAGCAGCAGCCGAAAAGCTGTCGAGAGATAGATAGCAGCAGCCGAAAAGCTGTCGAGAGATAGATAGCAGCTACAGAACAGCTGTCGAGAGATAGATAGCAGCAGCCGAAAAGCTGTCGAGAGATAGATAGCAGCTACAGAACAGCTGTCGAGAGATAGATAGCAACTACAGAACAGCTGTCGAGAGATAGATAGCAGCTACAGAACAGCTGTCGAGAGATAGATAACAGCTACAGAACAGCTGTCGAGAGATAGATAGCAGCTACAGAACAGCTGTCGAGAGATAGATAGCAGCTACAGAACAGCTGTCGAGAGATAGATAGCAGCAGCCGAAAAGCTGTCGAGAGATAGATAGCAGCTACAGAACAGCTGTCGAGAGATAGATAGCAGCTACAGAACAGCTGTCGAGAGATAGATAGCAGCTACAGAACAGCTGTCGAGAGATAGATAACAGCTACAGAACAGCTGTCGAGAGATAGATAGCAGCTGCCGAAAAGCTGTCGAGAGATAGATAGCAGCTACAGAACAGCTGTCGAGAGATAGATAACAGCTACAGAACAGCTGTCGAGAGATAGATAGCAGCAGCCGAAAAGCTGTCGAGAGATAGATAGCAGCTACAGAACAGCTGTCGAGAGATAGATAACAGCTACAGAACAGCTGTCGAGAGATAGATAGCAGCAGCCGAAAAGCTGTCGAGAGATAGATAGCAGCTACAGAACAGCTGTCGAGAGATAGATAGCAGCTACAGAACAGCTGTCGAGAGATAGATAGCAGCAGCCGAAAAGCTGTCGAGAGATAGATAGCAGCTACAGAACAGCTGTCGAGAGATAGATAGCAGCTACAGAACAGCTGTCGAGAGATAGATAGCAGCAGCCGAAAAGCTGTCGAGAGATATATAGCAGCTACAGAACAGCTGTCGAGAGATAGATAACAGCTACAGAACAGCTGTCGAGAGATAGATAGCAGCAGCCGAAAAGCTGTCGAGAGATAGATAGCAGCAGCCGAAAAGCTGTCGAGAGATATATAGCAGCTACAGAACAGCTGTCGAGAGATATATAGCAGCAGCCGAAAAGCTGTCGAGAGATATATAGCAGCTACAGAACAGCTGTCGAGAGATATATAGCAGCTACAGAACAGCTGTCGAGAGATATATAGCAGCTACAGAACAGCTGTCGAGAGATATATAGCAGCTACAGAACAGCTGTCGAGAGATAGATAGCAGCAGCCGAAAAGCTGTCGAGAGATATATAGCAGCTACAGAACAGCTGTCGAGAGATAGATAACAGCTACAGAACAGCTGTCGAGAGATATATAGCAGCTACAGAACAGCTGTCGAGAGATATATAGCAGCTACAGAACAGCTGTCGAGAGATATATAGCAGCTACAGAACAGCTGTCGAGAGATAGATAGCAGCAGCCGAAAAGCTGTCGAGAGATAGATAGCAGCAGCCGAAAAGCTGTCGAGAGATAGATAGCAGCTACAGAACAGCTGTCGAGAGATAGATAGCAGCTACAGAACAGCTGTCGAGAGATATATAGCAGCTACAGAACAGCTGTCGAGAGATATATAGCAGCTACAGAACAGCTGTCGAGAGATAGATAGCAGCAGCCGAAAAGCTGTCGAGAGATAGATAGCAGCAGCCGAAAAGCTGTCGAGAGATAGATAGCAGCTACAGAACAGCTGTCGAGAGATAGATAGCAGCTACAGAACAGCTGTCGAGAGATATATAGCAGCTACAGAACAGCTGTCGAGAGATATATAGCAGCTACAGAACAGCTGTCGAGAGATAGATAGCAGCAGCCGAAAAGCTGTCGAGAGATAGATAGCAGCAGCCGAAAAGCTGTCGAGAGATAGATAGCAGCTACAGAACAGCTGTCGAGAGATAGATAGCAGCTACAGAACAGCTGTCGAGAGATATATAGCAGCTACAGAACAGCTGTCGAGAGATATATAGCAGCTACAGAACAGCTGTCGAGAGATAGATAGCAGCAGCCGAAAAGCTGTCGAGAGATAGATAGCAGCAGCCGAAAAGCTGTCGAGAGATAGATAGCAGCTACAGAACAGCTGTCGAGAGATAGATAGCAGCAGCCGAAAAGCTGTCGAGAGATATATAGCAGCTACAGAACAGCTGTCGAGAGATAGATAACAGCTACAGAACAGCTGTCGAGAGATAGATAGCAGCAGCCGAAAAGCTGTCGAGAGATAGATAGCAGCAGCCGAAAAGCTGTCGAGAGATAGATAGCAGCTACAGAACAGCTGTCGAGAGATAGATAGCAGCTACAGAACAGCTGTCGAGAGATAGATAGCAGCAGCCGAAAAGCTGTCGAGAGATAGATAACAGCTACAGAACAGCTGTCGAGAGATAGATAGCAGCAGCCGAAAAGCTGTCGAGAGATATATAGCAGCTACAGAACAGCTGTCGAGAGATAGATAGCAGCTGCCGAAAAGCTAGCTAGGTAGCAGAGATGACATGTTGATTCGCCATTAATTTGTTAGCTTGATGTTCAACTTTCGACAGGTCTGTACTGTATATAATGTACTGAATCACACCAAATGAAAGGCAAGGGTTACCGTAAGACGACGTTTATTTCCGCCCGAACAAGTCGCAACTTGTGCATGGTGGTTGTTATTGATAATGGTCCATTTTATTACTCCACAACTTTAAAAAAAATCTTTCAAAGATTATTTAAGGACGTGTCCTTCCGAGAAGTATTAAATTCCCTGCATTATACATGTAGCTTACTTTTTACTGAGTTTTAAGCATTGACTTTATATGACTATCGTGAAAGTTTGTTGATTTCATTGCAAAGCATCCGAATTTTCATTTTGGGGTCTCCGTGGCTGATCTTAGTGGACTAAAGTGTTGACTTACGGATCCCAGCACCTCTCACCTTCTATGTTCGATTCCCACTCGGGGCAGGTCCAGTGTTTAGAGATTTCTAGTAAATTTGAAGGTTCTAACTGCGCTTGTCGAATGTCCTTGGTTTTTTCCGAGGCAATCTCGTTTTTCTGCACCCCAAAACTGAACTTCTCAGATAAGCAATATAGAATTTTGACTGGGGCGTAAAACGCTTACTTCGCCACTTTTGGCATATTGAGGTCAGTTTCATCATTGCCTTAACTCAAAAGTTCCTTTGGTTTGCGGTGTTGTATTTTACTCAAAGGGTCGACATTTGATTGTTGTTAATAATTGCAACTGTTTATTTATTTATTTTGTAAATATACACGTATTGCTTCTTGTTCAGTGCCGCGTACGATTTTTTTTTAAATCACGTTTTTTTTCACGACAGACGTCCCCCCATCGTAACCCCAAAGTATTTATAAAATTAATAAAATTTAATCGGTACATCTCATATGAGGAAGTTTTATCTTAGTGTTGTGTAAAGTGGCTTTACCATACAGTGTAGGTCGCGCCCCACCGGAACTCTGAAATTGTCGTGATAACGGGGAAATATTACACACGATTTGGCGCGAGAATTTTAATAATTTTATCTCCGATATAACGGACAGGAACTAAACAATAGATTTATTTATATACGTTATAACAGTGTGTCACTCGAAGCTAAATTTATACATAAGTGACCCAAAATCTGGTGCAAATTAATTTTTATGAATGCATATGCCATGTGCCAAACTGATGCAGTTGAACACAGTTTTCTCTGTAACAATTTGTCCGTATTTTTATGAAAGTACGCAGTTTTTTACGAGTCTTCTAAATTTATACATACATGACTCAAGATCTGGTGTAAATTAATATATACATGTAGAATGCAAGTGCCATGTCGTGCCAAACTGATGCCGCAGTTGAACACATTTTCTCTGTAACAATTTTCCGTATTTTTATGAAAGTACGCAGTTTTTAAGAGTTTTCTAAATTTATACATAAATGACTCAAGATCTGGTGCAAATTAATATATCCAAGTGCCATGTAGTGCCAAAATGATGCAACTCAACGCAATTTTCTCTGTTTTATTCCGTATTTTTATGAAAGTGCGTTTTTTATTATGAATCTTCAATCATGATGCATAAATGACTCAATAACTGGTGCAAAATATCCTGGTGCATGTGTCATGATGATCACATTTTTTCCATTTTTTTAGTTTTTTTTTTAGTTAAGAAACCACGTATTTTTCTACGAATCTTCAAATGCATTTGTCATGTGCTTTTTTTAATCTATTTTCAAATAAAAATTCAGAAGAGCACATGAAACATTCAATATTTAACTTCATGTATGTTTCAGACATAATCTGGGATATGTTTCCCACGTAACCACAATTGAAGCATCATCAACCATTAGAATGTACATTATCTTAAAATTGGCCCTGAATTAAAATCTGAATAGAGTCGAATTTGAGAAGAAATCACGGTAATAATTTCATTCAAATAAATCTATTACTTATATAAATATATTCCATTCAAAACCGCAAAAATTAGATGCATATTGTGTAATGTGCAGACTGGTTTAATTTTCACACTGAGGCAACCATTCAACAATGACTGTGCATAAATTCAAAAATTTTCAAAGAGAATTGAATATCGAAAAATTTGCAAAAACGTGGTTTCTTTTATTATTTGGAAGTAATTTCAGTTTAATTCATGTTTTCAAATTTGTTTGTGTCCGTGGTCCTCTGTTTTGGATGTTTAAAACTAGAAATAAGGTATGTATGTTGTCCAACTTGTCCTATGCAGAACAAAATATTCAAACTTATTGTAAATAAGAAAAACATTCTGTTTATGGGTCATACCCTTTATTGCTTTCTTATTCCAGGTTGGGCATGCTCATGTAAATTGGCTTATGACCATGAGTCGCCAAAGTGCTTGGAAACCTGGAGTAGGTACCCTAGAGTCTAGATGTTCAAACGTCTACCCTGTGCTTCTTTTAAATTCTTATTTATTAATGCAAATTAAAAGAAGCACATGACAGCACAGTTATAGAGCTTAATCAGCTGGTTTGTATAAACTTTGCTTCTTGTGTATTTGGCTATATTTGTAAAATTTCTGTCAAAATGTTGAAGCAAAACGAGTTGCTTTATCAAATAGAAGCAATTCAGTCAAAACTGTATTTTTTCTTATAAAGGCAATGAAGCTTTTAATAACAGGACCAGACCCTGAATGATTTAACAGTCATGTGGTATGTTAAAGATTGTGACATGTTTCAGAGGGTTTTTCATTGCGTGTGTTCTATAATTACCACAAGGATACGTGCAATAACATTCCACATATATATCTGCATTGCAATACAAAATATTTATTTGAATTTTTATCTTTAAAATCTGATGTTTTCATAAATGCAATGTATTTGCAGATTACAAAATGTTCAGGTTTCTTTTGATGAAGATAGGACTCTGTTCCCCAGAATTGTACTTTTTGGCTGCTATTTGACTGGAAAAGCGTGTTTGGTTTTTTAACTAAAAACCCTAGAGGAATATCCCATGACTTTCACAGCAAGATACATTTTGTCATAATGGCAATGGATTCAAACTTGAATGGGCTTGGTTGAAATTACTTTTTCAACTAAAATACAACAATTCTATGACTCTCAAAGCAAGGGTGGTGCAAAATTAAAATGACAAACTGTTTTAAATTTTGAAGAGGCTTGATTGAAACTACGTGAAATTTTCAATAAAAATCCGAAAAAGTTCTCATGATTTTGAAAGCCATAATGGTATCCCGGTTTACGGAATGTTTTGAACATACATTCATTCAATTTTACTTTGTGTGGAATTTTACTGGCAACGTATTTAGATTGCAAGTGCTTGATTTAAATTAAAATTTTTAAACTGTAAATCCTAAACTGTTCCCGAGACTTGTGTAAAATGTTTTGAAGTTTGTAACATACATATACACTCATTCAAGGAGGTTGTGATGTAGATATATGGCCATCACAACCAGTTTGAATAAGGGCACATGTACACATATAATATATATACACATTAAACACACATATGTAAAGACTAACACATCTCGAAACACATATGAACAAGACACTAAGACATGACACAACATAAAAATAAAAAACCAAAAGAAAGATTACACATTACACAAAATTTAAAAAAAATATTAAAGCGAGAAGCAGATTAAACCGTTGACAGATATTAAAATTAAAAATCTTATTTTTTCTAATGACGTTATTTGAACCTTTTTTAACAGAAACAACCAAAAAATATTTCAACCCACACACGAACGGTTGTTTAACAACCTCACCTGTTGCCCCAGAAATAAAAGAAACAACAAACCTTGCCAGGATGATCGGTGGATGAAAGTCTCGAGCTCAAACCCTCATTCAAGCAGGTTGTGACGCGTTTGTATCGTCACACCCGAACTGAACAAGGGTACGAAGTCAAGAGTAGCAAAACAATGACGGGGATCAAGACAAAACACTACTGCAGGATTCCAACACACAAAATAATGAAATCCCGCAATGGACAACAAACATGTGGCAAAATAAATAAATGAATAAATAGATTATAAAAATTAAAAATAAAAAAGGAAAATTTGATAAATATATCAAAAAAGTTTTTAAAAAAAAGGAAAATTATAAAATAAAAATAAAAACATGCATAGCAAAATTTAAAAAAAGAGTTACTTCCACACAAACAAAACATAAAAAAGACAATTAAACGAAAAAAATCATGAACGAATGAACAAACAAAAATCCTACTGAAAAACTGCAATGACAAAATGAAAATCTATGAAATGACCCGCAATATTATCCAGCGAATATTTAGTTCCTTAATATCACGGAGAGTCAATTCGTCCTTAAAATCCCTATATATCGTTACAACTCCGAGACAGCTAATGAAACTGTGACCATGCGCATTCCCTTATATAGGAGAAATTTACAAACTAACAGGAAATGATTTCATTGGCTGGGGAGGCTGAGCTTTTATTTATTCGTGAAACAGGGATGTAAATATCCGTTCAAGCTTATCTCCAAGTGTCGCAGTTGATTGTTGATGCGCACGTTTTACCGGTACAGTTTCCGATATCCAAATTCTCCTTTCCGGATTTTCATCAGAGATTTATTGTTTTTACAAAGCCTTGTTTGTGTAAATAATCTGCTCGGATCAGATCAACGGAAAACACTCAGACCACATTGTTCCGCCTTGTCTTGTTTTCATCCAGACACTACTCTAACCCATTTTATATCTAGACATTTTAAAATTGATGATATTTAAAAAAAAACGAGAGAAAAATATTGCAGATTTTGATTTTAATGAATTGAATAAAATCATTTAGCATGCTTCGATTTGGGCAAGTTTTAACAATTTTACAGATTTGTAAAATGCTTTGAAAAAACTCAATTTTTCACTGTTCAATTTGAAAAAAAGTGATCTAATTTTCGTCCATGTGTTCAATTTTATAGATTTTATGATGCAATTAAAAAAATGACATGCAGATTTTTAACCGATTTTATTTCAATAGACCACATTGTTCCACCTTCTCTTGTTTTCATCCAGACACCAGTGGCGTAGCGTGAAAGGAATGAATGTGCAAGCCTGGTGCCAAATGCACGTAACGCGCTGTAGTCGCGTCCAAAATAACTTGTAACAGCATTTACGTCCGGAAAATTGTTAAAAAATTAAGCAATTTGAAGCATATCTCTGCATTCTAAATCAATATTTACATAGGTAAAAAGAATTAAAATTCGGGGGGGGGGGGGGGTCCCGTGACACGGTTTAGAGACGACAATGACGGACTATTTATTCATCATTCTTTGGTGGAATATATGTAGAAAAGAATGGTATATGTTGTTTTTTGAATTCCTAAGCATTACGTAAAAAATAAAGAAAAACTAAGAGGTGTCAACGTTTTGGATAGTGTGAAGATGGATACCTTGTGTTATCTTTAAGTATAGAGTGTTATGTTTTAACACCAGAAACAAGTGCCTGTGCTTCGGACGAGAAATTAAAACTGATGCCCGTCCCTGGCCTGGAAGTATTATAAGTGAATATTTATTTGAAATTGTTAAAATTCAATCAACTTTATTTTTGTAAATGGATGTTGCAACTATAAAGAACCTTAATTGCACATTGCCCTGAGCGCATTGCAAAGGTAAAAATTTCTGTCACTTCACCTACAGCTGGTGACGTCTCGATATATATTATAAGTGAAATATTCTTTATTTGGACATATATCTTCAGCAGTAGTAAATTGATCTGGATCTGGGTATTTGGGCTCACATGCTTCCCAGGAAAATGTACACGGCTTATCATCCGAGTTAGATGAACACATTGACTTATAAATGATAACTACTAGACTAGAAACTAGACAAAATTTTCTGTATAAGATTTGAGAAAAAAAATCATTGTTTTATTTTCGCAATATTTTGTATTTTATTTTCATTTGTACATAATGACAGACTAATTTTTTTATCAAAAAATTATGTGCTAGCACAAGATTATTGGCGTATATGTACGCTAGGCCACTGGACACTGCTCTTATCCATTTTATATAAATATTTCAAAATTTATGATTTTAAAAGGAACGAAAGAAAGAAAAGTCTTGCAAATTTCGATTTCAATAAATTGAATAAAATCATTCAGATTACAAAATTATCATGTTTTGATTCAGATAAGTTTTGACAATTTTACAGATTTTTTAAATGTAAGTGAAAAAAAATTCACTGTTTTATTTGAAAAAAAAGCGATCTAGTTTTCGTCCATGTGTTCAATTTTACAGAGTTTATTATGTATTAAAAATACGACTCCTGACTTGCAGATTTTTCAATTGATTTAATTTTGATAGATCACATTGTTCCGCCTTTGTCTTGTTTCCATACAGACACTGCTCTTACTCATGTTATAGACATTTTAAAACTGATGTTATTAAAAAAAAGAAAACAAAAAAAAAAAGGTGAAATATTGCAGATTTCTATTTCAATAAATCAAGAACAAACATGCGGGTCCCTGCCATATCTAAATAGAAATTGCAAAAGCATATTTAAAAAAAGAACGTTCTCCAGGGAAGAGAGGCCGGTTCAATCAGACCACAGTATTCTCATATGTTCCCGATTCTGGTTGGTTTTAGAAATTTTACAAATTTTTAAAAAATATTTTTTAAAGATCAGACATGCCGATTTTACAACTGTTATTTAAATAAAATCTATCTTTTTTCGTCCATCTGTACAATTTTACACAGTTTATAATGCATTACATTACAATTTGCAGATTTTTTTTTTTTGACTGAGCTTGAATAAAACTTAATCCGCTATCAGACCATGCATAGGAAGCGAACTATTTATACTGGTTTTCGTCCATATATAAATGTACTAACCTATTTTACAAACTTTTTTATTTATTTATTCATTTTCTTTAAATAATTAAACAGCTGCGGTAGCTCAGTTGGTATAGTGCTCGCTCTGTAAGTTGGAGGTCGTGGGTTCGATCCCCGGACGGGTCTGACCCAAGACTTGAAAGTGGGTAGTGACTGTTCTTTCGCCAAGCACTCGGCATTACGAAATAAAAGTCACGGTTCTTTCGGATGGGAATTTAAAATAAACGAGGTCCCGTGTCACGGTTGGCTTGGCACGCTAAAGAACCCTGCTGTAGAATGCCATCAGCGCAACGCACAGGCAAAAATTCTGCACCTTCGCCTATAGCTGGCGTCGTCTCGATTTAAGTGAAATATTCTTGACTGGGACGTTAAACACCATTACTCAACTCACTCTTAAAATAATTATATTGTGTACATATAGTAACAAAATATTCGACATCCAGCCTTAAAAGCCTTATGAGACACTTTGACCTGCAATAAAATGTGTTTCTTTTACATTTTGTATAGATCACAAATGCTGGGGTTAAGCTAAAATAAAACAACTTAAGAGCATATCCATTTTAGGAATTTTAATGACCTCCTCTATGTACATGTACTTTGCTTTAACATATTTCAAGAAATAAAATGTCTAGAAAAATCTTTAAAATTTCGGATTTTTTGGAGAATTTTTTTCAATAAATGGCGAAATTGGTAATATTAAGTTTATTTTGCGTAAAAATTCATATTTTATTTGCAGTTGCATCATATATACAGCTTACTTTTTTATCGTTAACGTTCACTTATAACCATATTGCTTTTCATTACTGTTCAGTATTAATTTTAATCTGACATGATAACGAGAATTTATTATGTCATGAACTACTCTTGAATTTTTATGAAATAATACATTCAAAAGCAGCACTCGATAATCGTATATTACAACGCTTATATTTAAACTCCCGACTTTGGACTGGTGCTGGAATAAATGCCCAGCAGTATTGCCATATAGTACTGTTAGAGGTCCACCAACCATACCGTTTATTTTACAACCAGTGGTCCATAAAGATATACAATAGAAAATAAGCCTTATTTTATTAAAAAACATAAATATTTGGTTGCTATTTTTTTCTATGAAGCATAAAGATAATCACATGCCGTGTTTTTCATTTAAATCATACTATCATCTTTTATTTATTTATTTATTATTATTTTGGGGGGGGGGGGGGGGCTTGGTTGTCGAGTGGTATGTATAAATGTTATAACATGAATGACTCAAAAACAGGTGAAAATTACTCTTATGTATGTGCCATGTCGTGCCAAAATGATGCAACTCATTAGTTTCCTCTAAAACATGTATGTTGTATATTCATGAAACCTGATTTTACGATTTTTCAAATGTATTTATTATTTCAAATTCATTGCTGTTATAAACTTAATCAGTATGCGACTCAGTTTTACGGCTCAAGGTGCATCTGGCCACCTACAAATCCTAGTGTAAGAAAGAGTGTCAGAAGGCTTTTCGCCGAACACTCCGGTTTACTCCAACGCTCCAAAACTGACTGTCTCGATATAAGTGAAAGCACTTAACTGGGGCATTAAATATTATCTTTCCTTGGCCATAATGTACTTCAATTTAATTTGATAGTTTGATTCCGTTCGGTTAATGGCAAATCAAAGTTGCCTATCTCTTTGATGGGATTGTACGGAACCCTTAATGCCACAGATTAATATTTGCGCTCAATTTCAAACTCTGTGGTACTAAAGGGGCTACGTAGAATTGAAAGCGCATTTGTTACAATGGTAAAACAAGACACGCAACACATATATTCTGATATCAGCGCAAGCAAGTATGGCTTTTAAAACACACTGTGTCAGATAATGGTGACAAAATAGAATCCGGTGGTGTAGTTAAAATTTTGTATCAGTTATCATTGTATCTTTTCCCATCATTTTCTTGCTTGGTAATAACAATGATAGATCTACAGAAAGTAATATCATGTCATATATTTTTTTAATTTTCTGAATGTAATAATCCTGTAAAAAATATATGACAAAATATTGAATTTAAAAAATGCCAATTTATTTATTTTCTGCAAGCATAAAAACTGATGTTATGTCACTTAACATTTCGTAAATGTTTTTATTTATTTATTTATTTATTTATTTATTTATTTATTTTTACATGGATTGATAAACTACATTTGTATTTTATCTCTCGACGACAGTGACGATGTTATTATCAGAGATCAGTTTTTATTTATTTATTTATTTATTTATTTATTTATTTATTTATTTATTTATTTTTTTACATGGATTGATAAACTATTTTATCTCTCGACGACAGTGACGATGTTATTATCAGAAAAGTAAACATTTCCTGTTTTTGTCCTCGAGTCTGTTAAGTATACTAGTGCTTCCTATACTCAACTTTAAATTTTAATAAACCGGAAATGATCAGACAGATGATAAACTTCACTTTTTAAGAGAGAGAGAGAGAGAGAGAGAGAGAGAGAGAGAGAGTGTGTGTGTGTGTGTGTGTGTGTGTGTTGAATCTAGCTTCATGATCAGTTCTATTATATTAATATTTTTTAGTTTTACACACGCGCACATAAAAATAATCCAACAATTTTGTCGAAAAACTGCTTAAATTCTGGCTTAAATTAAACTGCTGGTTGAACTCTCTCTCTCTCTCTCTCTCTCTCTTCCTCTCTCTCTCTCTCTCAACAGAACGGATTTATTTTGTTTTTATGAAAAAAGAATGCAAAAACTAACATTTTATTACCCCCACTCAAACGAATTTGGCAGGCTTTGTTCGTTTCTTTCATGCTGGAGTTTTTGTACATGTATATTGTATTATCAGAACTTGAGACTTTTTGCCCATATTACAGCATGTATTGGCAATTTTTGTTCATAGCTAATTCTACAGCTTTAAACCATATATCTTGATGCATTCATTTCAATTCTTTTGGAATATATCCTTTTGCACTTATGAATTTTTTTTAAATGACGGCTCTATGTTAGATTTTTAATTCATTTTTCATAAAAACAAAATAAAAAATAAATTCGTTCTGTTGAGAGAGAGAGAAAGAAAGAGAGAGAGAATGAATGTTTTATCTAGCTTCATGATCAGTTCTTTTATATTAATATTTTTTTAGTTTTCCTCACGCACACATTAAAAATAATCAAACAATTTTGTCGAAAAACTGCTTAAATTCACTATCAGTTGAACTCTCTCTCTCTCTCTCTCTCTCTCTCTCTCTCTCTCTCTCTCTCAACAGAACCATGATTTATTTTTGTTTTTATGAAAACATGCATAAAACAATGCAAAAACTATCATTTTATTATCCTCCGCTCCAATGAATTTGGCAGGGATCATTCTCTCTTTTCATGTTAAAGGTTTTATACATGTTTTTTTTTATTTTTTTTTTGTATTATCGAAACTTGGGACTTTTTGGTGATATTGGAGCATATAGGTAATGTTTTGTCCATAGCTAATTTTACAATTTTAAACTGAAATAGGAATAGAGTTGAGTTGAGTAATGGTGTTTAACGTCCCAGTCAAGAATATTTCACTTATATCGAGACGTCGCCAGCTGTAGGCGAAAGTGCAGAATTTTTGCCTGTGCGTTGCGCTGATGGCATTATACAGCAGGGTTCTTTAGCGTGCCAAGCCAACCGTGACACGGACCTCGGTTATTTTAAGTTCCCATCCAAAAGAACCGTGACTTTCATTTCGTAATGCCGAGTGCTTGGCGAAAGAACAGTCACTACCCACTTTCAAGTTTTGGGCCAGACCCGACCGGGGTTCGAACACACAACCTCCCACTTAGAGGGAGGACACCGATGTGTGTACATTCACGGTCAGATTTCTGATCATTTTATTGTTCGGTACTTTGATTAGCAATATTTTAGCTATAAAACTGCTTATCGTGGCAATGATTTGTCTACGGTTTTTAATCCACAAACTTGATTTTACAGGATGTTTATATACATATGCGTATTGTATTTAGATTTCTTTTCACTTTCCTGAAAATTATCGTGTACAACTTTAAATCATATCGAAAAAGTAGATGTCTAGATCTATAGGTATAGGGGTGTCATGTGCTGATTTTGAATTTTTATTAAAATAATGCATTCAAAATCAGCACATGACAACTTGCACATGACAGGTGCATTACTACAGTTTTTAATCTACAATCAATATTAATCTCATGGGATGTTTGTACAAATATCTAAGATGTAGGTATACTCAGAATTTAGTTAAGACGTTTTAAGTCATAAAGCTGCTTATAACAGAGTAAATATAAATGTTTTGTCCGCATAACTACTCCAAAAGTTGAGAAAGTTTGATTTCGGGGGTGGAGAATAATACCTACATGTGTGTAATGCAAAAATGAGTCGTAGTCCGACTGCTGAGTGGTGGACGAAATCTTTAATTAATAGTAAAATGTTGTAGAGATATCGATAACAGCTGGCGAAAAACTGTCAACATAAATGGACCGAGCTGAGCTGCAGAATTGGCATTGGAATTCGTTAGCTTATAAGAGTTAAATTTCCGACAGGTCTGTCCTGTATGTGGCACAGGCTATTAAGTTTCGCCAAATGACCTTTATCTTGATACATTCATTTCAATTCTTTTGAAATATGTCCTTTTGCACTTATAAATTTAAAAAAATTAGATTTGCTAATTTTAAAATCTGGGTCATCACTTGATGTCCCTGAATAAAAGGAAAGTCAATTCTTAAATGTAATATGATTTTTGTGGCTTTCAAATCAACCACAAACATGTTCAAATCACAACCCAAAAAGCAAAGACTTTAAAAACTGACAAATAATTATAAAGTATAACACTAAAACGTTAGTTTCCACCATGGAAGAGAACCGAGTGCTCTCGAGGCCTAGGGATAGGCATCTCGATCCCAGCGCCTCCTGTGTAGTTAGGGATACATCCGCCCGTGCGAAATACTTTTTGAAAAGTTGACAAAAATAAATTATGGAAATTAAAGGAATAGAAACTGTAAATTAAAAACACGACCTAGAAATAATTATTATGTTATAAGAAGAATAAATAAATAAATAAATAAATAAATAAATAAAACGAATTTATATAAACAAGTAAAATTTAAATAACTCTATATAGGATCTATGGTTTAGCCATATCACCCTATTTGCACAGGCCTATATTACAAAGGAAACAGCATTATTCATCATTGTATCTGTCTGAAGTAGATTTAACATGACAGACGGATTATACCGTAATTGTTTGATATGGATGTTATTTACTCATTTCCGAAGGATTTGGTGAAATATTACTGAGTATAAGTGGAAAAGGAACATCACACGAGGATACTGTAAATATTTTATAAGTTCGTGGAAAAAGGTCATAGAAAAAAGCCGATACTACAATCCCGGGGACATCTACGACAGAATGGTACAAAGCGTGGCAGGTGTTCAAAAGAGCGCTCTTAAGATCGCACAGTGCCTCCCGCCGACTAAGTACAAATTTCATTCGAGACAGTTCCTATATAGTGTGGAATCATTAATTTTCGCGGTTTCTGAATGTTAGTTGTATTCGTGGACATCAATACCAACGATTTTACATGTCAGCGATACAGTTTATTTAACAAAGGTACCACAAACAGGTTACCTACCATCACACGTAATTGTATTTTTGCTTACATCGACGAAAATTGAACACTGCCAAAATAAATGATTTCACAGTAGTGTGAGATAAATTGTCAGTCTGATTTCATTGCTTCAATTAAAGTCGGTGGTTCTCACCAGGCACTCCGGTTTCCTGCATAACCTAAGAACTGACCTCTTTGATGTAAGTTAAAGAAACTTGGATGGGTCGTGAGACCCCATTACCACACTATACTCTTAACACACTGAGTTGCGAATCTCAGTACATCTTAATCCCATTCGGGACAGATGCAAGTGCGAGATAGTTTGTCAGTTTGAGTTTGATGCATTTTGTTGCATGCAGCATTTAATGAATGTTTCAGCAAATTAGATCTAACGGGTTTAACTAATCACATGCTCATAGGTACTTGTTTATTCAATGTTTCTGGTCCGTATTTGAATACTAACACTGTGTTTTGCTGATTGACATAACTTACACGAAGTCTACCAAATATTAAGAATTATCTTCTTGTATGCAGCCGATCAAGAATACGACCAAACCAGTGGCAATACTATGATACACCTTGGGTTTTATTGGCTATTGTTGTATAGTTGAACACCTGCCTTCACGAAAAAGGGCATGCTTCTAGAGAATCTAAGTAATTACGAAAAACTTTCCCGTATTGATCCATCCATAGTCTGAATTCTTTTCCTGGTTTGCACACATGGTTGTAATGTTGTTTAACATCGCACTGGCACTCTTTTAGCTATATGTATTTGCGACGAGAGCAATTTCCATTGGGAGTTCATGCTCATCACCCCATTATCGAAATAAATAGCTTATTAAGCGTATGCTAGTGACAAACTACGTTTTTATGTTAAGTGGCTGTAAAATAAGAAATTGTATTAGAAGTTTATAACAAAATCATGCAATTGCCAACAAACAACAGAAACAAAAATACAACAAAAAGGAACAAATAAAACAAGAATGACAGAAAAACAAACACATGTTGGGACAACTGATTATATAACTCCCGACTTTGGACGGGCACTGTCCATCGGTGTGGTTATAGCACTACGGTACTACATGTATTTGAACCCCCCAGAAATCCCTCTTATTTACTACCAGTTGTAGAAGTAGCCTATTAATATTGCTTATCAGCTTGTGATAAGGGAACGAGTTCAAAATTTAAAATCTTAACGAATCAGATAAGTATGGAGACATCTTTATTGCCATCACATAAATATTGGAATAAATAAACAATTTCAGTAAATAAGGGTCCCCGTCAGTAGGCACTATTTGTGATTTACACTTATGTTCAAAGGGAAATAGCTTTCAGGAAAATGAGCAAACCAACTCGGGTTAATGATATGCGCATCTCCAATCTAAATAATGTTGATGCTTTGCACCAAGTTTGGTTAAATACCAGTAGTGATTCATGGATTTGGAGAATTTCTACGGGAAAAATGTCCAGACTGACAGAACGTGGAATTAAATACCTCTCTCTTTTTTTTTTCTTTCTTTTTTTTTTTTTTTTTTTTTTTTTTTTTTTTTTTGAAAGGTAGAGGTAAAATTTAAAGTAATGGCAAGCACCAAAACGAAGGATAGTCGTGTTCATTGACTAAACAAATGAAGACCTATTGACATCCTTCTACAACCAAATAAAGAAAGGTTTTTAGAAACTTTGATGAAATAAAATCATAACTAATAATCCGTGCGTCAAATATTATCATCATCTCCGGTTTGATTGAAATGTTCCTCTAACAAAAACCTTGTAGATTTCTGGCACCAAAATATTCCGATTATTATATCGACAAATGTCGAATTTTATGGCAATTAGAGGTCACCATACTTTTTTGACCGATTCTATAAACCAAAGTATTTGATTGAATGTTTTTTAAAATGGAAACGAATATTTTAATATGGGTTTTAATGTGTTTAGTGTTTCAAAACGCATGTGCTTACATGCACAAGAAGGATAGTGGTTCATGCGGAGACATACAGCACGATTCTCTTTGTTATCGCAATTTTAGATACAACATGACTTTGTTCCCGAATTATTTGAACCAAACGACCCAAAAAGAAGATATTCTGGGACTTAAGAAGTTTGAACCTGTAATTAAGACCGGATGCAGTGTAGAATTGGTGCAATTTTTATGTAGTACGTTTTTTACGGAGTGCATGCCTGGCGGGTATATTGTTCAACCATGCAGATCAATGTGTCTCCGAGTGAAAGACAGATGCAATTCGGATATGTCCAAGTTTGGTCTCGTGTGGCCTGTGGCACTGGACTGTAAAAATTTTATTGACTGGATTGGCTGTCCAACTAAATAAGGTAACATAAAATATTATAGAAATTCAGAAAAGTCACCATATTTAGAGGAAGAGGCATTTTCCAGTTAAACAAACAATATATATACCCTTTTGATCTAATTTAGGTGTTCGAATACCAAGCTTACCAGGCGCGTGTATATATACAGGTTTTTTTTCAGTTCCATCAAATGAACTGCGCGAATTCAATGTTTCGGGTATATTTTTCGTTCCAATCAAAAACAAACATACTAATCCATATCCGAATCACAATCCAGAAACAAAGCACAGGAACTTGTAATTAATGTTTAAACTATACTATCCAGAGTTTCTATACTATCCAGCACTAAGAAAAATAAAAATGTTCTTGGTGCTGGATAGTATAGTTTAAACATAAAATACAAGTTCCTGTGAACAAAGTTAAAACTTTTGAACTGACAAGTCAGGTTAGACACGTGAACTTCCACCAGGGAAGTGAGGCCGGTTGCCCCGGAAAGGTAAGCATCTCCAGTTTAGCGAGCTACATCCGCCACATGTGTAATCAAAATTGTATGAAACGAACATGGAACTATGGGACGTCAAATATATCCAGGGCAATACTGGACACAGAAACATCAAACTTATCAACAATACGGCGATGACGGCCATAAAATGTTTTGAGGGCCTTGATAAGCCTAGGCTTGTAATATTCCTGAGTCAACAGTATACATTTATTTTCAATTGTTATTTTTCTTTCTTTTGTAGAACAATTGCATTATGATTTGCAAAATTCACCAGTCAAATACTAGTAATCGCATAAAACTTTGACTTTAAACAAAAACTTACATGTTTTCTATACGTTACCATGGTAAAACAGAAGCAAGTTTTTAGCATTTGAAATATGACTGTAATGCTAATTACAACAATAAACTTACTGTCTATATTTAAGACTTTTGTTATATGAACCCACTTGACTACATCCCATTGTGAGTTTGAGCCCGGCTCAAGGCACATGTGGCAAATTTTCCTTGCCGATGGCCTTTACTGGTTCACCGGGTATCAGTATAATGTGACTGGGGGAGTGGTGCTTCTGTCTGTGGCGTACTGACTCGGAAGCTAGCACGCTAAAGACGCCCTGAGGTCGCGCCAGTACAAGGCAGAGCATAAAACACACTCACACTTTACATGTATAAATGAACTTGTTCATAGATTAATCCATAGAGATAAAGAAAATAGTTCTCGTCGCGAATAGCTCAGAAATTGCTAATGCGACGTTAAGCACTACCTTTTCTGCAGTAATTCTCCAAAACTAATAACTAATATTTCACAAAACTTGATGCAAAGCATCAACTTTAATAGCAGATGCTCATATTGTTAACCCGAGTTGATTTTCCCTGAGAGTTATGACCCTTTGATTGAACATCTTTAAACGGTGAAAGTTTCTAAAACGTATTACTTGAGCCAAAATCTGATGTGATATTTGGCTTCGACGTAGTCTTAATATAATTCATACATTTCGTGAAAGCTCACAAAATGGTTAATGCGGTTTTTTCATTAAATTTAAAAAAAATTAAAAATGCCTTCAAATTGTAATGCCCTGACAATTCTTGTCCGGAATATTTCTCCGAAACTGTGAAGCACAATTTCACAAACTTAGTGCAAAGCATAAACATTTATAGCATATAAAACCGAGCTGCTCATTTTTCTGGGAGTTATTGCCCTTTAGACATGAGTGCAAATCACAAAAAGTACTTTCTGAATTTGCCTGTTGCTATAAATCTCGAGGATAACATTTGCTCACTTTTAAAGAGTTAAAATATTTTATCACAAATATATTGTTCTGTGCCTATTTTCTGTTCAGTTAAAACCAATTTCGTTGACAATTAAATATACGAGTTCACAAATGGTCTTATTTTGTGTTCCTTTGCATTCTTTCTGTACGTTTTACACCCATTCTCAGTAATAAGGCCCAAATAGTGTTATATTACAGTATAATGAATTGGCTTTGGAAAAGACCAAAGAATAAATGTACCAACAGAAACTACACATTATATCTACAATTATCAATCACAGTTTTCTAGTTAATCCATGTATTTGATTATTTTCCAATCTCATAAACCTTCTAAATGATACAAACGTTACTGTTACCGGGTAAGGTTTTTATGTTTTAAACCGCCAAATCTTCAATATTTGGTAAGTAACAAAAATTTAAAGAATTGCTTTTGTTAATGCTGCATTGTTGTCATATCTAAAACTGGTTTCTAATGACAATGCAAGCTATTGGTAAAATCTGGTGCCAAATAAAGATGTGTTACCAGCTGTCGGATACAAACGTTACCACATATAAAACTGTCTCCATGGTTATCATATATTAATGTCATACTTACCACTGACGTGGGCAAATTGAAGCTTATCTTACGCATACTTAACGGAACAATAAAATTTTCAACTTAACAGTCGCTATTGGGCCTGAACAAGCATGACACAAAATTGAATGGAAGGTTTTATTTTCATCAATACTTACGTTACGTCATTCATATGGTTAAATATTTTATCCAAGTCAAAATTAATATATTGTCAAACGAAGTACTTTGATATAATATTTAAAATATATCATCTTTATTCCGCACAAGTTCCTATTATTTAAACCACATATTGTAACAGTTGAAAAAAATACATACGTTACCGATACATACGTGATAACATCATTTGAAAATACACCTAAATCACGTCAAGTGACCACTATAATTTGTATAGTTCTAGATTTAAATTATAGAAGTGTGCATGTGAAGTTTTAACCACATCGATTGTTGTTAAAATAAAAATTCTCAAGCAAAAGTGAAACAGTCGAAGGTGACCTCTTTGGATGGCAAGAATCCATTCAAAAATTTCAATTTGAAATAATACATCTGACTATATAGATAATAAACCTTGTCATTTCCATCAAACCCATGATGGTATGTCTACCCTTGATCCATAGTCTGGAATTCATTTTCCAAAAAATGATATATACGTTACTATAGGTAACGTATGTAATTAACACAAGTAACGTATGTATCAGTACTTTCATTTCAATTACAATGAAATAGTTAAGCAAACTGTCATTAGATACAACAATAAACAAACACTTAAAGTTTCTAGTTTAGTTACGTGTAGAGAAATTAAACAATTTTCAACTTCAAATTGGATTTTGAAACGATAGATGTCACTGGTCTAATTTATTTGGATAATTTTCTCATAGATTTGAATACAACATTGTTCATTTTAATATTTGTTATACATACAAATCAAATACCTGCAATTTCATAAATTCTGATTATGAAAGTGTAAATGCAGCGTAAAACAAAACTTCAATGGTCAAATGGGTGGTCAATATACATCCATATATCTGCAGACCCCCAGGTAACGTAAGTATTGGTATCTACGTTACTGGTCTGAATTACAAACACAGTTGCTGTCTAATGTTTCATGATGGATAAATCATGTCTTGAAATTCAGTCAAATTACAGAGATAAAGAAAATGGGATATGATCGGAGTTCTAAATTGAAGAGAAACTAAGAATTAAACTGAAAAAACAAACCTACTATTCCATGTGTCCGAATCACAAATCCAGAAGCAAAGTGAAAACTTTGAAACTGACAAGTTAAGTTAAACACATGAACTTCCAGAACAGATAGCCGCCAAGGATGTTTCAGATAGTGGTTATGTCTCTTTGGAACCAGTCCCTGTTACGTCATTAACAACAGTGGTCATACTCTTCTTAGTTTTAGGTTACCTTCTATTTAAACTAGGGGTAAAAACTATACAAGTTCTGACAAGAAGCTAAGAGGGAAGCTTAATGTAATGTATCTAAAGACGTTAAAATTTTAAAAGATAAATCATGAGAAAGAAATTTCAGATAGAAAACTTTCATATTAGAAAGGATAAAAGAGTTACATTTTCAAATGAGAAGTTAACATTATGAAAGCAAACAGAAAGTGATGTATCCATTATTGACTTGACACCCAACAAGCGAAGCTCAGCAAGAAAAAGTTCTTCTTGGTAACACCTTATTGACAAATATTAAATACATGTATAGTGATAGAATCAACAACAAAATATGAGTGATTTTGAAAGACACCATATACATGTTATGTTTAGCAATATAATTTTCCAACAATAATCGGTAATGGGCCTAAACTGTGCATCATTGCTGGCTGATTTATTTCATATTGCAGCAGAATTTATGTAAAACCGTTTTTAACTTGAAGGATGACTGTAACAAAACCATTTAACTCCACATATATACAGATACATGATGTCTGGTATAGGATTTTATAATTCTAAATTCGAAGGCTTTTGTGAATGTCATCTATCTTAAGGATATTGAAATAAAAGATACAACTGATCCTTCATGTTCTGCTTCATATTGGGACTTGTACCTCAACTATGGCACCCACGTGGACTTTATAAAACGAAGCAAACTGCTTGATTACTAATACCAAAATACAATGGACATTGTTGATTTGTTCTCACTTTCCTGGTGAAAGTTCGTGTGTTTAACTTTATTTGCAAATTTTCAACGTTTGTTCTCTGCTTTGGGATTATGAAATTGGCATGGATCGGTATGAGAGACATTTTAAGTCACATGATTGATTAAAAGATAATTAGAAGAAAAAGAGATCGACTTTAAATAAATTGACTGGTATAGACAGTAAATGTTTGTAAAAGGCACATAGCATGTAAGATTTTTCAGTCTATCCTGAATTTAGAAACAGTATAACCAATCGGGTGGAGAAAAAAGTTGTTAGAAATAAAGGATAAGTCCAGATTTCAGGTTTAAAAACTAAATATGAAAAGTACTACTGGAGAGAAAAATACAGACAGTGGTTCCTTTAAAGATATGACATTTTAATCAGCAATTAAGACTTTCTCATTCCATTAGCCTTGTTTTTTAGAATGTAACTCGGGTATATTTTATTGAATTTCTTTAAAGGAGGACATGTCACTGAGTGAAGAAGTTTTAAACCCCAGTATGTAATTGTTACATACGTGACTAAACAGTTACATACGTTACTTACTTAATTAATTATTTTTGTCACTAGAAAAGTGAACATTTACATCGTGATAATTGATAATTTTAAAGGCTTTATATCTCTTGTTGTCTTAATAAAGAAATTGAAGACTTCATTGTAAACGATACCATGTACATAATCTTATTATCGGTTAAACTGTTACATACGTTACCGATAAATAGTTTTTGTCATTTCGCTAGAAAAGTGAACATATATACCAATATCATGTGTTCTATTGATAAGTTTTACAATTTTATTATGGAAAACAAGAGTTAATAATTTGTAATATAATATAATTTAGCTGTCTTTATATTGACTCAAAGTCATCTAGAGGTGCTACATACGTTACCGAATACACTGTTTACTTAAGTGAAAATTATCTTGAAGATAATAAGTTTTGTACAGTTCTTTTGGTTAGCAATTTCATCAAGACATATTTGCATTTTGATTTGAGTGTTGATTAATGACTACCTGTTTGAAATTTTGTTTCTGTTACCAACTTGAGAATACAGAAATAAATTTATTGTATTTTTGCGTAAAAATACTTTAATTTCTGTAGACTACAAACATCGTCATTATCATTTCGATATGCCGAAGTGGTCTCAAGGCACATTTTTAAATAAATAACAATGTAACCTAATGTTCAAGCATAATAAACATATAAATACTACTACCTGGTAAGAATATGATGAACTTTAACTACGGTCACGTAAATTATATCAACTTATTTAAATACAAATGGTATGTATGTAACAATAAAGTGAAATTACAACCAAAATAATCAATTGGTGTTAATAATTTTGTTGTTTCTGAATCTTCTGATATGTCCAGTCTCTGAAAATACCAGAAGTTCATTGCTTGTAAGACTTTTATTTTTCATCATCTTGAAATAGTGAATTGGGCCTTATTACTGAGAATGGGTGTTTAATGTAATGTTGTCCGAGACTCATAAGCTTGTAACTGACGTTTTGTTCAGAAATAGTTAGCGCCTAAACTTTATTTTGGGGGATTAGAGGCGCGATCGGCGCTCTGTGACTGAGTGGTCTAAAGCGCGCACCTACGGATCACAGCTCCTCTCGCCGCCGCCTATGTTCGAATCCCATCAGGGACATATTCTAGTGTGAGAAAATTTGGCAGTTATGTTATTTTCTCCGGGCACTCTTGTTTCCTCCACCACACATATAAGTGAAAGAATCTTAACTTCTCTCAGGACATGTTGGAATATGCCTTTTTTGCGTGTCAGTGCAGTGTGATCTTGTATTAGCTGTTTTGTTCTGGCCCCAGTTTCACAATCTTTTCTTAGCTAAGATTTTACTTAACTTAAATTTAGCCATTTTTGGTAATCCCTCTTTGGAAATACTGATGAATGTTTTTGTAAAAACTAAATGCTAATGTTTTAATCTAGCAGTGACCATTAAAATGACACCTTAATTTCCTGAATATCTGTAAAATTAACAAAATTATAAAGATTTGAAATTTTGCAAGATTTAAGTTAAGGAAAATCTTAGCTAAGGAATGATTGTGAAACCAGGACCAGATATGTTACCGCGTCACAGCTGTCCTTAACCTTTGGAGGGGATCGATGGCTGAGTAGGCTAAAGTGCGCGGTTACAGGGCATAGCGCCTCTCATGGCCTAGATTCGAATCCCACTCGAAACCCTTGTTTTAGAAATTTTCTCAGTTCGGTGGTGTGATCCGGTCAACTCTGGTTTCCACCATCCATGGACTTACTGCCTTGTTATAAGAGAAAGAAATCTTGAATCTGGCCTAACATTCCATCACTCCTCTCCACTCTGCAGCTGAACTTTTAGATAAAGCACAGTCATCATGATGTGTATGGTTATAATATCACTTCAAGTTATAAGAGGGGGATACTTGACAAAGATTATCTCTTGTAAACCGACAAGTTTCCTGAAACTTTATATAACACAACAAAACTGCTTAATAACTTTTTAAGTGCCTATACGGTCCGTGTCATTGTTGTTAATATTATCTGATATAGCCACACAGGATAATAACAGGAAATTTTACCATGAGAACAATTTACTGACTGTCACAGATACAAACAATATTGTACCAAGTCCCGGATCCTGGTCCAAGAGCCACACTTATTTCCAATGTAAAACTTATACCTAAACAAAGTCTCGGATCCTGGTCCAAACTACACAATTATTTTTACCTTTCCAAACAAGGTACCAATAGCTGTAGATGAATGGGGTTGTTAGGTCCCTGATAAGTAATTGTACTGGGTACCGTTACACCCGGCCCAGTGTTCATAATAGGTGTAATGTTCATAACCAGTCATCGCAATATATACAGTCGAACCTGCTGAAAGGCCACCTCTATATAAGGACCACCTGCTTATAAAGGCCAGTAGAATTGTATCTTAATTTTTCTTTATTCATATTATTTGAACCAGTATATAAAGGCCATGTGCCCATAAAGGCTACTTTTACTGCTTCACTTGGGTGGCCTTTATAGATAGATTTGACTGTATGCGTTTATTTTGGGGCTTGTGTCTAGATCCAGTGTCTGTACAAAGTCGGGAGTTTTATAATCAGTGGTGCAAACACATGTTTATATTGTGTCTTGTTTCTAGATCAATTGTTTTCTAAAGTCTGGAGATTTATCATCAGTGGTCCCAAAATGTGTTTATCTTATATCTAGACCCAGTGTCCTCCTACAGTCGAGAGTTTAAGTTGAGCGGTTCCAATATGAGTTTATCTTGTGCATAGTTCTTTTTTTCGTTTGTTTTGTTGTGGAATGTTAGAAATATATTGTCTGAAATGTTTGTTGTAACTTTACAAAGCACAAGATAACCAATCGAACAAGTAATTATATTATTAGCTAGTAACAGCCGGTCAAAACAATTCTCCACCAAAAACCGCCATGTCGAGGGAAAAATAGACCAACTAACCACCATACCACTTGATCAAATTCACCACTTCCTATGTTTCACAATAATTTCGCGACTTTCGCCATACACCATGTTTGGTTAACAATTTCACCACATACTTCAATTGGGCCAACACTTTCAGCATAGGAACGAATGGCCACATTTTATATATATAATTATATTACGTCTGGATCAACAATTCCAGTGATTGATACTATAACTTACTCATAAATATCATAACTCAGACCGACTAATTTGTTTACTAGACAATCATTAAAAATAACTTAAGAAACCGGCTTACCAAACCGTATACAGGAATTTACACTGATTAACCTTACGCAAATTTTACAAACCTTGTCCAGATAAGAGCTGGCCACAATTTGTGGAATTGAATTGAACATTAAATTTTATCAAAGTTCACAGACCTACTTAACTTATCATTTCGCGAAGTAGATAAGGGTCCAACAAGAAGCCGTTTTAATCCACACATTGTTATATTGTATTGAGTGTACGTTATCTATCACCTTTACCAAACGCCGGAAATTTGTTCCTCTTATTCTTATCTTCCAATAAGTTCAATAGCAATGTCTGGAAAAGAGTTTGTGTTGCTTTGCATTTTCATCTTCTCAGTTGTGTATTGGCTACCATCATCCGGGTTTTTATTCGACACTGTAGAGCCATCGTGTAAGTTTACAATTTAGTTTTGGTAATTTTCTGTGTCTTTTTATATTCTGGTTCTTGATTATTTTGGTTACTTTGTTATCCAGCATCATATATCCTGAACTTCAACTTCTCAATATTTTTGTTTGAAGGGTATCTGAAAGTAAATGTGTTTTGCATTAATGTAAAAAAGTTATTTTATTGACCAGGCCCCAGTTTCACAATCATTCCTTAGCTAAGATTTTCCTTAACTTAAATCTAGCAATTTTTTAAAATCTCTTTTTGGAACTACTGGTAAATATTTTTGTTAAAACTAAATGCAAATGGTTTGATCTAGAAATGATCTTTAAAATGACACCTTAAATTAATGAACGTCTTGAAAATTAACAAAATTATAAAGATTTGAAATTTTGCAAGATTTAAGTTAAGAAAAATCTTAGCTAAGGAATGATTGTGAAACCGGGGCCAGGCTATTATTAAACGTAATATCATGTATTCAGTAACTAAACCTTTTTTCAGTAACTAGGCCTAATAATTCCAAAAAAAAATCATTTAATGGTATATTTATGTCCCCTCAGCAAAAGACTGTTTTCAGCATTTGCAAAAAGAAACTTTCACTAATAGGGTTACCAGTATACCACATGACTCTTAGTTATTTGACGTCAATTCATGTTTTGTGAAATACTGCAATTATGCAAACATGATAAAGTGCAAAACTTTTTCCAATATTTTACATTTGAGGAGGAAAATGGGCATCTGTTTAAATCCCATTTTTGTTTATATTTCTAATACCTCTTAACCTGCGGTGTTAGGGGGCGTCAAGTGGCATGTGGTGAAAAAAAACTTTTTTTTTTAGTTGTAATGTGTTTTTATTCCATAGAATTCACAATCCTTCACACAATATGTGTGTGTAAATTTGTTATAATACAAACATATATAAGATAGTAAATACGTAATTAATTAATAAATTAAAATACATATATACAGTACAGATATGTCTAAAGTTTAACATTGAGGTAACGAAAAGAATTGATGATCTGCTGCTGAACTCCGATGTATGAATAACTAGTGACCAAAAAGCTGCTGATATATATACGACAACAATTGTTGATATATGTAACGAGAGTAGGTGATTAGCTTTCGATTCGACATCAATTCGTTAGCTCAGTGTTAAACCTCCGACAGGCCTGTACTGTAGCAATAGCTTCCCAAAAATAAATACATTCTATAGAAAAAGTGTGTGTGTGTGTGTGTGTGTGTGAAACAAGTGTGAATTTGAATTTGTGTAAAAATTTGAATTTATGTGTGTGCAAAAAAAGTGTGTGTGTGTGTGTGTGTGTGTGCGTGTGTGTGTGTGTGTGTTGTAGAGAGCGAGCGAGCGAGAAGGAGAGAGAGAGAGAGAGAGAGAGAGAGATGGCGCCCAACATCCTTGCGAGTTCTAACGCACTAGATCGATGTCCAAACGCTCAAAAACACGCATGAATATCCCGTGCGTGACTTTAAGGGTCATCTAAGTAGGAAAATTCAAGTGAAAACCATTTGGTTGAAAAGCTTGAATAAGGGGTATAATTATGAAATTACCTACACAAGTGTGAAGATTTATAAAGAAAAATAAAGTAGGAATTGATAATTTAAGAGTTTTTAAAATATTTGTTGCATTTTTTAAAGGAAATAGTGCAAAAATACACGTGTTGGGAAAAAATAGTTTACACCTTGTATATCGAATTAATTTAAAAAATAAAAAGATATTAAGATAGTCAACACCATAGAGCAGTGCAAAGGGGCCAGAATTTGTTAAAGAAATACGAGGTTTTTGAAAACTCGACAATTTACGGTTAAGGTTTTATATGATTTGTTTTCCTTTTAAAAATGCGTGTACCAGGCGTGATAGTTCATATTCTAAGGCTACCAACGATCCAAGGGGAGATTATAAAAGCTAAGTTTGAATATTACTTGATTAATGTTGAGGCATATTCGGCTTTATATAGTTCAACATTGTTGAAACCAAACAATATTTACCTCAATTTAAATAGAACAGTATTGTGTGACCGTGCACTTTTAGTGACTTGTTGTATTTTGGATTAGTAGTGGCCTTAGAATATAAATATCACGCCTTGTACACGCATTTTTAAAAGGAAAATAAATCGTAGATAACCTCAACCGTAAATTGTCGAGTTTTCAAAAACCTCGTATTTCTTTAACAAACTCTGGCCCCTTTGCACTGCTCTATGATGTTGACTATCTTAATATCTTTTCGTTTTTTAAAATTAACTCGTTATAAAAGATGTAAGCTATTTTCCCCAACACGTGTATTTTTGCACAATTTTCTTTAAAAAATGCAACAAATATTTCAAAATTTCTTAAATTATCAATTCCTTCTGCATTTTTATTTAAAAATCTCCACACTTGTGTAGGTAATTTCATAATTATACCCCTATTTTACGCTTTTCAACGAAATGGTTTTCACTTGAATTTTCCTACTTAGATGACCCATGTGGTGTATAATACCGTGGATATATAATAATGTTGTGTTTGTGATATATATGATATATATAAAGATATAGATTTTAGTGAAAAAAAAAAAAAAAAAAACTTTGTTTCATTTGAACATATTGTAGACATTATGTTGACTGCCTAGATAACATCTTCAATAAATATGATAAGGGTTTGATCAAAATTTTTGTGGCATGTTTTGCTTATTTCGTTTTTGGGAACCATTTTTTTTCATTTTCGTTCAGACACTGGTGACATCAGACCATTTCTACCCAAATATCCGGGTAATCTGTTAAACCTGAGTATCACCTACAGTCCAAGTGCCATCAATTTTACCTCATGTTGCAAGACATATAAGTACAGGTAAGATATGATTATTTCTAGTTAATTTTTTAACTCTGAAATTATTAATAATAATATTAATAATATTATTATAATTATAATATTAATATACGTGGTGTCCTAAATTCCGTCGTTTTTGTGGATAACCCGATCCACGAAATTACATGTCAACGAATATTGTACATAATGCAACTCTACTTAAATACGGTGAACTCAAATCACAAATATACCATCCTGCAAAATAGTTTTTCTTAGAACCACATAAAATTGTCATCACGAAATGATTTTTTATTAGAAATAGGTGTCCGCGAAAATAAACTATTTTAGAGTGTTTAGGCTTTTTAAATGCATTTCTACCTTTTCAATAAGGGTAATAAGACATATGCACTTGGATATTTATTAAAATGTTTTTATTTCACCCAACGATAAGAATATAATTAGCGTTGTAACTCCAAAAGAACTCCAACGCCTAATGAAACCAAGAGTTCATTTGGCGCCTATTGAATACAGTGTACTTATGTTAAGCACTGTAGGTGATCACATTTCACCGTATGTCACCTACTGTCCCCCGTACTTTTTTTACAGACCGTCTTTCCTCAACCTGAACACTATAGGAGACCACATCGTGAATTCTGCTGATGTCAGAACGGAAAATGTTCCAACAGTAACATGGGACACAGAAGAAGGTTAGTTTACTAAATCCTTCATATTCGTGTACTTATGGTATGTTTTTGCAACAACCTCGGAAATTTAAGTCTATTGTCAAAATACCTGTAAGTTTGTTTTATTACATGTACATGGCTAATTTTATAGCAGTGTCATATACCATTTTTTGAATTTAATCATAAAATACATTCAAAAAATGGTATATGACAATAAATTCAAAAAGTGGTATATGACAATAAATTCAAAAAGTGGTATATGACAATAAATTCAAAAAATAGTATATGACAGTAAATTCAAAAAACGGTATATGACAACAAATTCAAAAAGTGGTATATGACAGCAGGCAACTAGAACAAAGATACTGGAGTGACATTGAGTGACGATGTTTTGCGTCGCAGACACGATTCCTTCACTTATATTTGAATGATGGAGGACACCACAGTGCTTTGAAAAAAAACCACACCGGGCTTCCCGATAAGCAATCTAACTGTGAAACGTTTCTGCAGTAGGGTTCAATAAGTCAAAACATATTTCTGTAGCCATTTTTTTAAAATTAAAAATAATTTTAATAAATTATTGAGCTGTTCTTTTTCGATAAAAAAAATTAATTTCGCATGCTGCATTGATAAAGTCCGAAATTAGTTTGCTACACTGACATCACGAAAAGGATAAGAATAAATTGTATACAATTTTAAAATCATGTAATCGTTACACTTTATGATCCATAAGTCAAAACTTAAAGATCATCTTAATTTTCCTCCGCCAATTTAATAATAATACCGAGTCCGATATTATTGGAATTGTTCATTGAAAAAGTTAATTACAGTAGTGCTAATAAATGATTTAAATTGATTTCAGGGATACTATACACACTAATTGCCCTCGATCCGGACAATGGACCACCAGTTGGGACCGAAACCTTCCCGTTCATGCATTACCAGGTCCTCAATATCAAAAACGGGATACAGAATGGAGATTTAATTATAAGTTACAATGGACCGGTCCCACCGTTTGGTCAGACACACACGCTTTACTTCCTACTGTATCGGCAGAATGGGTATATCAGTCCAACCAATACGGGTATATATGCTGGCCGTAACTGTGGACCCGGTGGTCCAAGGTGTGCAATATACTAGAAGCAGCCAAAGAACCAGTCCTTTTTTGTATATTTGACTTCATGTCTGATTTTTACCATTTTACTTAATCAATGTTATGATCGCCTTTTGTTCTTGCTTAGCTTGATTCATCGTTTTAAAATGTAAGCATCTTTGTAGCCGCCACAGTTGTTGTGTATTTGGTGTTCAGTGAGCTTTAACATCTTATGTCTTTCAGCTTTCGTAATGCTGGTGCGGCTTTAAACAATAATTCACACTCTTACAGCTTTCATCCAAAAGAGTGCTGTAGTAACAAACTTTTGACAGTTTGCGCAGGATAATCATCTCAGAAAAAATCCAAGCCCCGAGTGAAAATTGAACCGACAACTGTAGGCTTTGAAGATCAGTTATGTACTATTCAACCATGTCCGCACATTTACATTTATTCTGCGTGTATAGACACATAATTATTATAATCAATATTATTAATTATCATCATATTGGCATAGTACAATATGGCTTTAATATAACTGGTAATGGCCCAACAGAGTCACTATAATAAAACCACCATATACTATTTAGTCTTATTCAGTGTCGATTCAAAGTAGTGAGTTTTATAATCACTGGTTCAATATACGTTTTCGCCTTCGTCACTTATGATGCAACTTGACAAATCAAACAGCTGATTTGTAGGTTTATTTTCCATATTTCAGGTGTTTTTACGATATCAATGCCTTTGTTAAGGAGAACAATCTTCAGTTAGTCGGTGTTAAGAGAATGAAGGTACAAACAGACCCGTATGTACGATATTTCTGGATCACACAGTTTGGGTCACCAGAAAAAGATCAATGTAAAAATGTAGCCGGGTATTCTGATCCATGTAAAGGTAAATATTATTAAGGGTTATCTAAGTAGGAAAATTGAAGAGGGGTACAATTATGAAATTACCTACACAAGTGTGAAGATTTATCAATAAAAATAAAGCCGGAATTGATAACTTAAGAATTTTCAAAATATTTGTTGCATTTTTTATGGAAATAGTGCAAAATTACACGTGTTGGGGAAAATAGTTTTCACTTTGTATAACGATAAAAAGATATCAACATATTCAACGTCATAGAGTAGGGCCAGAGTTTGTTAAAGAAATACGAGGTTTTTTGAAAACTCGACAATTTACATTTGAGGTTTTATACAATTTATTTTCCTTTTAAAAATGTGTGTACCAGGCGTGATATTTATATTCTAAGGTAACTAATAATTTAAAATTCAACAAGTCATAAAAAGTGCACGGTCACACAATACTGTTCAGTTTGAATTGATGTGAATATTGTTTGGTTTGAACAATGCTGAACTATATACAGCAGAATATGCTTCAACAATAATCAAGTAATACAGAAACAGCTTTTACAATCTTACCTTTCAGGGGCGTAGCTGGGGTGTTTATGATGTGGACGCCTAAAGAGGCAGGGGGTTTGGGGGCCGCCCTGATGCGAATTTTTGGCCCTCCAGGGCGCTATTTATCAGAATTTTTCTTATAATTTTATGCTATGCTGTGGTAGTTTTTGTCGTTCTTTTGAGGACTGGTTCATTCTTAAACCTGAAGACGAGGTACAAGGGGATCTGATTTTGTATGGCATAAGCACTACGAAAACAACACACTCAATAATTGAGAAAGTTAAAATGGGAGTTCAATTAATATAGTGGTGAGGTTAAACAGAGGAGAGGAAATATATTTGTAAATATATTGCATTAATACATAATGAAACGTGACGAATGGCTAGTAGAAAGTCTTTAATGTAATTGTTAACAGGCATTCGTATCTAGGCATAAGAGTTAGATCATGATTATGTGCGAGAACAACCAGATAAAGTCAATTGAAAGCAAGTCTTCGTTGTTTCCTTCCAGCAAATGACACTGGCATGGATAGGAGAATTTCAATAATTCGGTATATGCATGGATATAGCTCGGGCCTTCGTATTGCACGTAACGTGTTGACCAGCGTTGACGGGCTGTCGTCGAGTTCAGCCCACCTGGCTTTCTATCGCTGAACCTCCCGATCGAATTCCTGGTTATCAATAGTTTCAATTGTTTTGCCATGCCGGCAAAGTTATTTTTTTTGCGAAAACGATGTGGACGTACGCCTGGCTACGCCCCTGCAAATGAATTCTAAATGATTTTTTTATTATTATTTTTTATTTATTAAAATTGCGTGTACCAGGCGTGATACCAGCTACGCCCCTGATTTGCTTTAGCTTAGACTGATAAAATGATTTTCTTTTATTTTCAATATTAAAGCTGTTCCAGAAAGACCGTTTTTACCAACCAAATCCGGTCTGACCACAAATCTTGACATAAGATACAACGCACCTGCTCTTAATTTTACCTCCTGCTGCAAGTCATACAGCTATCCGTAAGTCACACGCACAGAGAAAGAGAGAAAGAGAGAGAGAGAGAGAGAGAGAGAGAGAGAGGAGGGGTTGATCTGTGGGCAGTCATTAAGTTATTAACTCCATCATTGCTTAGTGGAGGCAAGAGAGAGAGAGAGAGAGAGAGAGATCAAGAAGTTAACCTGTAGCCTGAAATTTAGGGAGCAATGGTGGACTACATTACAATTACGCATTAAAACATATTTATTCAGTTTGTTAGAAGGATTGTTTAAGGGAAGCAAATACAGTAAAGCCTGTATTAGGGACCAAACAGGGGACAATTTTGACTGAAAAATTAAGTAAAAACACCCTAAACAATTGTCTGAAAGGAACATGGTCTTTATAGAGGAGCGGTCGCAATTGTAAATATTACTGTATGGGCAGGCGGTCTTATAATAGAGGAGGTCGCTTTCACAGGCCTTGCTGTATGTACAGGTGGCCTCTTTATAGAGGTAGTCGGTGTAGATATTACTGTATGGGCAGGCGGTCTATATAATAGAGGAGGTCGCTATCACAGGTCTTGCTGTATGTACAGGTGGTCTCTGAATAGAGGTAGTCGGTGTTGCAAGTTTTAATGTTTATACAGGTGGTCGTTAAATATTATATGCTTTACTGTAAATACAGATGGTCTTTATATAGAGGTGGTCGCTATAGCAGTTTCATTGTTATAGATATTTACATTTTTTGTATTCTTAGGTCATCAACACTAAGTTTAAATATGTTGGGTGACCAATACGCCAATACAGTCGACGTCAGAACTGGGTTATCCCCTCCTACCGTCACTTGGGGTAGCGGTCATGATCATGAATACGACAATGGTTTGTGTTTGAAGCATAACCTTTTTTATAAATATCATGTCCACATGTAACCTGATAAAAAGAAATGTTTTTTGCTTAATTTTTTAAGTAAATGTTCAATGGTTGCTAAGTTGCATTGGGCGTTCCATGGCGACTGCCGGATGTAATATACATATCTAGAATTACTAAACTTTGTGTTACGATATAGCAAATAGTCATATTTGCTACCTATAGAAAATAGCAATGGTAAGCTGCGTTGAAAAGTAAGTGTCTGGAACAAAATTCCTGAACGACATCATAGTGTCAAGCTATCCTTGAACAGTAACAGTACTACAGCAAACCTTACTATAGTTAAACTGATAATTTTGCCAACCAGCTTATCAAGAAGATATATCTTTATAACCAACCTCTACATTTATTACCGTATCACATTTTCGCAAAAACAATGATCAATCGAGTGGTGTCAATGAATTGAGGATCTACTGTAGACGAGGGACACATTCATATTTCTGTTGTTTGTTTTAGGGTTTTCATGTGAAAAAATAACAGAATAATAACGAGCGATTTTTAAGACTTAAAGATAGGATCTGTTTCGAGTTAGTTCAACATTGCATTGCTGGAAGACACATGGTTCCAAACGTTTGTTGCGATCTGAAATTGCATTTTCTTTAATAAGATCTTAAGAACATATCTTTCAGAATTAGTTGAAACAAAAATCGTGACAAACGCTACCAGGTTCCATATTATATATAATTTAATTTGATACATCATTTTAAAGACAGCAATATTTGTATTTATTCCAGGTATGTATTCATTGTTAATGGTGGATTCAGACAACACGCCACCTGTCGGTACGGAAAGTAGACCTTTCTTACATTATCAGGTTTTAAATATTCAAAATGGACGAACCGGAAATGAGACTGTCAGGTACACTGGTCCCAACCCTCCATTTGGGCAGACCCACGTAATATACTTTCTGTTGTATAGACAAAGTGGGTTTATAAACTTTAACACGGCAAGTTCATATGCTGGACAGAACTGTGGACCAAATCGAGGCAGGTAACTAATATTTACAGCAAACTTTGTGTTAGTTGGTTGGTTGGTTGAATGATGTTTTACGTCACAGCAGCAATTTTCAGCTATTAGTAACGAAACCATTTTTACATGTTTGTACATACATTGTATAATACTATAGGATCCTTAATATTTGTGGCGTTTCATTAATTCTTTCGAGATAAAAAAAATTGTGGAATTGTGTGAAAAATTGGGGCCTTGGTATGTAAAACATTGCTTTGACATTAAGCTTTGTAGAATTTACACGAACAAGAAAATTGGAGAGAATTCAATACTCAATTTTTGTGCATAATTAGTCAAAGGTAAATGATTGGAGGTCAATGTTGGGGTCGGGGTTTATGACTTTCAAGAGACAGTTCTAGTTTGTTTTTGGCCTTTCATGCTAATGTCAGGCTACATACTTACCTGTTATGTTTCAGTAGCCTTCATGCCTGATTGTTTGATAGCACTAGCTTACGGTTAAAATGTTCCGGGAAGATCCTATTTTTATTTTTTATTTTGGCAAGTTTGCGATACCTCTCCGAAGGTCAGTAATTTTATCCAGGCATTAAGGTTTCCTTAAGTACTGAACTTCGAATTTCTCGAAATAAGTGGGAAAAAATCTTGACTGGGTCGTAAAATACAATTGATACACCCCAATCATTACTCTGTGTTTCAACTTACAACTGTATACTATTGTTGGCAGATGCATGTATGATATAGAAAGGTTCGTGAAAGAAAACAATTTGGAGTTGATAGCTGTTCAAAGAATGAAGGTGAAGACGGACCCGTTCTCTAGATACGTGTGGACAACTATATATGGTGGGTCCGTGGACCAACACTGTAACAATGTACCTGGATACTCGAATCCATGCAGAGGTAAATATAATACTTTCAATGATATATAGCTGTGTCTCATAAGTCAATTTTGACTGAACGTTAATAAATTTCATTGTGAAGCATTTGTTTTATGTGTGTATTTGTATTTATAAACTGTCTGCATTAATGTGTGACACTATAATAAAATATGTGTGCCTCAAGACGACATTTTAACATGTTTGCTTTATTTAAATTCAATGTATCAAAAAAGTTAAAATGTTTTATTGCCAATGGTGTCAAGTATTAGGCCTATATAACCTTAATTTTTCAGGCGTGACTGAGCGGCCATTTTTACCCAGAAATGATACCGGAATGAGTGCTGAGCTAAATATAGAATTCTCCACCAAAAATCTAACTATACAGTCCTGCTGTAAGGAATATTTCTATCCGTAAGTAGTAATGGAATTTTCTTCTTTAAATGTCGGATTTACAAAATAAATAATAATTTTTACATCAAAATTTTGAGTTTTCACAATTCTCACCAAGGTCGAGATACATATTATTGATCAGCTGCGTGTTTAAGATAGTGTGCCACTACATATATGCTCGCACTGGTCCATAGCAATACCCGATTTGACCATTGTGTAATTACCGAATCAGTACAGGATCGGCCCTTGTTTTCAGTTATGCTTATGATTTTAAGTAATTTGTACTGAATATGATACAAATGAAGTAAAAAATGAATAGAAATGCTAAAATTGCAGAGTATTAGATCTGATTCGGCAATTATACGTCGGTCCGATCGCGATTTAGTATTTTAGGAACCGGTGCAAGAGTAGTGGCGGTTACGTGTGAACACTATCTCGAACAGACAAGAGACCTAAATACACAGTTCTCACCCTGGCCAGGTCGGGGTATATCATTATTGAGTTTAGTAATGGTGTTTCATGTCCAAGTCAAGAATATTTCGCTTATATCGAGGCGTCGCCAGCTTTAGACGAAACTGCAGCGCTGATGGCAGTGTACAGCAGGGTTCTTTAGCGTGCCAAGCCCACCGTGACACAGGACCTCGTTAATTTTAAGTTCCCATCCAAAAGAACCGTGCCTATCGTTTCGTAATGCAGAGTGCTTGTCGAAAGAACAGTCACTACCCACTTATAAGTCTTGGGTCAGACCCGACCGGGGTTCAAACCCACAACCTCCCACTTAATGAGTAAGCACTTTACAAACTGAGCTACCGCAGTGGTTATATATATCATAATTGGTCTCAACATCAGGTTTATCTTTTTCTTTCCGGCGACACTGTAGTAGTTTTTGCCATCGTCAAGTACATGTACATTTTATTCAACTGCATCGTTTTGTATTTCGTATTATCTCTTTTTCAGAGCATCAACATATAAATTAAATATGAAAAGTACGCCAACCAACACAGCTCTTGTTCGGACCGGAAGTACGATGTCAATCAACTGGGGTCAAGGACACGTCAATGGTAAAATTCAAAATGATGCTAGTCAATCATTCTTAAACTTGTTTTTCTGTAACCTGTTTCGTTAATAATAATTTCTACCACTGCAGCAATATTTTATTCCATACTCTTTTTGTGTCATTGTTTCCAATAAAATGTAAATCCCATCCAGATTCCAGACGCAGTGGTTCACATTTTGTGTTTATACCATTTATCATTTTTCGCCTCTTTTACACGAGTTGTCTGTAACACCAGGTTACGAATCTAGGCTCTACTCGTTGCTTCGGTTCCAATTCAGATCGCAAGGGGACATGTACAGGTATTTTTGTGAAAAACTTGTTAGTTGTTTGTCGACAGACAGGGGTGTCCGTCGGGAACTTCGGTTTCCTTCATAATCTGTATTATCTGTGAGCAACTACATGTACCATGAAACTTGATTTTTCTTATATTGCATTTTTAAGACCTATAGTTTAAATAATGCTAGTCCTGTTTTATCCCTTGATTTTGAAGCTAGCTAAAGGGGGATTACTCTGGTAAAATACTAAATCAAAATTTAGAAATACTCCTGGTAGTTTAAAAGATAAAAAAAACAGTAAGAGTGTGAAGGTCATTCACAGGGCAATAGAAAATGGACTTTATAAACAGTTAGTCTCTATATACAAGTTCTTTAAAATGGGTAGAAATATGACGCAAAGAGACCTTAAAAGCTTGGTTTTAATGGACAGGTGGTCTTTGTATTGAAGTTCTTTTTTCACTCTATACACACTTGGTTTTATCAACAGATGGTATTTATATAAAGATGGGCACTATATAACAGGTATCCAACATTGTTCGTTTTAGGTGTGACAAAATATTGCTCTTGATCTATACATGCAACGAGAGGTAATATGTGTGAATTTTAACTCCCTTTTTTCAGATAATTTATACACAGTTTTAGTTATTGACCCTGACAATTCTCCACCAGTTGGAACCGATAGTAAACCATTTGTACATTATCAAGTCTTGAACATACGTAAAAATATCCTGAGCACGGGAGATGAAGTTTTAAGTTACATTGGCCCAGCGCCACCTGGTGGACAAACTCATAACCTGTACTTTCTTCTTTACCAACAAATTGGAACAATAATTCCATCAAGTGCAGGTACATATGCAGGAGAAAATTGTGGACCTAACGCGGGAAGGTACTTGTTGTTTTTTCTTCTTCCTTTTTCTGGGACGTTAAACACCATTACTCAACTCATCTTCTTTCTTTTCCGAGCACCTGGCCCCACTTTTTAACAAGCATTCCTTAACTTAAATCTGGCAAACTTGAAATCTAAATACCGTTGTTAGTTTTCAAGATATATATGAATTAAGGCATCATTTTGAAGATCATCCTAACATAATGACAGTTACTTAGTTTAATTTCCATTCCTGCATGGATCCTTAGTACGTTGGTCAGGTTGTCTAAACCGCCTCTCATCACCTTGGCTCAAATCTCACTCATTGGCAGATCCAAGTGTTATAATGGTTGTCCTCTCTCTTGCCAAAAGTCGGTGGTTTTCAGTGGGTACTCTGGTTTTCTCTACCTTCCTTGAACTGACCGACTCGATATAAGTGAAAGAATCTTAACTAGGACGTTAAATTTCTCTTTTATTGTCATTTTTACTTCCAAATACATGCTTTTCATCTCAATCTTCCTTAGAAAGTCCCCCTTTTCGTCGGATCTTCCTTCGACCTAGATACTCCTTGTACAAAGTAATTCTCTAAAAATGTAAAAAATTATTTAACAAAACTATTTGCAAATTACGAAAGCCTATTAAGCTCATGAATAAAACAAATTTAAAAGGCGTAATAACGCGAAATAAAGGCCTATAATGCGAAAAAAGGCGTTATAACGCCTTTAGAAAGGCGTAATAACGCGAATTGAAAGGCGTTATAACGCGAAATAAAGGCGTAATAACGCGAATTGAAAGGCGTAATAACGCGAATTAAAAGGCGTTATAACGCGAAATAAAGGCGTAATAACGCGAATTGAAAAGCCTTATAACGCGAATAAAAAGGCGTTATAACGCGAAATAAAGGCGTTATAACGCCTTTAGAAAGGCGTAATAACGCGAATTGAAAGGCGTTATAACGTGAAATAAAGGCTTATTAACGCGAAGTTAAGATGCCTTCCATAATAATGTGGAGGTCCTGGGGTTTAATCTCTACCCCACCCCCACTTTACATATATATTAAAAGTGTGTGTGTGTGTGTGTGTGTGTGTGTGTGTGTGTGTGCTGCACAACTATATGTAATGTAATAAGCTGTTTAATATGTATTTATTCTATGAAAAAAAAAAACTGCACATCATCCGATCCTGTGCTGAAATGAACATACTATTTCAGTAAAACAGAAAGAAAGGTTTCATTTCAATGATAAAATGTTGTTTTTTCATAAAGAGTATCATTTTATATATGGGGATGGAAATCTTTTAAGTAATCTAAAATATAAACATTGATAAACATTGGCAATGTACACAAGGCTATTTATTAAAAAGTTCCTGTCCAATTGTCAATCGCTTACTTTTAACAATGATTAAATGACACTTGTGACATCTTAGTATGAATAGATCTACAGTTGCCTTAAGCTATTCAAACTAAAACCAATCTGTTTGTGGTGAGGGTTGTTAACATTCTCTAGGGAAGTGACTGCTCTATATATAGACAAAAAAGCGTTATTACGCCTTTTAATTCGCGTTTTAATGCCTTTTGATTCGCGTTATTACGCCTTTCTAAAGGCGTTATTACGCCTTTCTAAAGGCGTTATAACGCCTTTCAATTGGCGTTATTACGCCTTTATTTTGCGTTATAACGCCTTTCAATTCGCGTTATTACGCCTATATTTCGCGTTATAACGCCTTTCAATTCGCGTTATTACGCCTTTCTATAGGCGTTATAACGCCTTTTTTGCTTTATAACGCCTTTATTTCGCGTTATTACGCCTTTTAATTTTTTTTATTCATGAGCTTAATAGGCTTTCGTAGCAAATCACCAACATTGATAAGAGAGGCAAATATCATTGAACCTAGTTGGTATGAACACTTCTTGAGAGTTATGACCCTTTGAACCCAAGTGTAAGTCGCAAAAAAGGACCTACTGGCGTGGGATCCTAATTCACTATTTGCTTGTTTTAAATATTATGTTAAATTAGTCAGGTTTTCATGTTTTTCAGGTGTATGTATGATATAAACAAGTTTGTTACTATAAATAAACTTCATTTGGTTGGATATAAAACCATGACGGTACATACCGACCCATATACCCGGTATGTGTGGACGTCAGTGTTCGGATCTCCAATGAGACAACAGTGTCAAAATGTACCGGGATATACCGACCCGTGTATTCAATATAACAGCGTTGGAGTGGGTACCGGTATTTTTGGTTGATTAGAATTTGTTGAATGGAATTTTAGTGGAACTTAAAGTGTAATAAAATATTTTTTATTTCATTCGTTTGTTGTGTATTGTGATTTAGCAATTGCAAAGTACATATTACAGCTATATTGTGTATTTGATTTAATAATATGGCATGTTATTAAGTTTTCGGAAACCAAAACCATGAAAATACTTCAATCACATCACTTGACACAATTTCAACAAGTGTCCGTCAATATAAATTTGTAAATATATAATCAGTGGCCTTTTTACATGTTTACAACTTTAGTAGCTCAGTCGGTAGAGTGCTCGCGCCATAAGTGGGAGGCCGTCGGTTCGAACACAGACCGGCTCTGATCCAAGACTTGGAGATGAGTAGTGATGTTCTTTCTCCAAGCACTCGGCATTAAAACATGATAGTTACGGATCTGTCGGATGGGAACTTAAAATAATTGAGGTCCTGTGCCACGGTAGGCCTTGGCACGATAAAGATCCCTGCTGTATAATGCCATCAGCCTAACGCACAGACAAAATTTCTGCACTTTCGCCTATAGCTGGCGACATCTCGATATAAGTGAAATATTCTTGACTGGGACGTTAGACACCATTACTCGACTCTTCACATATTTATCTCGCCTAGTTTCTTCTCTCACTCAGTTGTTGTTTTTTATTTCTTATACATGCTATAGCCAAGTTCATGTTTGCATAAATGTACATTTTTGTGTTAACCAGTATGAGACCATGTGCTGCATACCAAATTAGGGTTCAAAGGTCAAAAGGTCAAATCTTAACAACTTTCCAATGTAAGGGACAGGCTACGGGGTATTTGTCTCTAAAAAGACCACTCCAGTTACAAAAATGTATGCAATATGGTTAACAGTAAACGACTTGAGACAATTACAATGTTACATTTCTTTAATGACCCTCATGGGCAGTGCAGTACAATTTTATGCTTTGGAACAACGGTATGCACATTTCCGACTGTTTCATGTTTTGAGGAATTTCTTGGTGAAGCTGGTGACGGACATCTTCGATGAAGTGACACACAGGAAATTTTTTGTTCAAACTCATATGGATGCAAAGATTGAACCAAAAGTGGTGGTAATGGCCATCTGAAAAAATAAAATGGAAATTTTATTAAAGGCTTTTGTAGCGACAGCTCAAATGAAACTTACGCCTCTCACGAGTTTCCACATCGTGCAGACCCCAGTGTCAAAAAATGTCATATGCTACTTTTGAATGTATTAGTTCATGAAAAAAAATCACACACATGATACCAATCTGAGAACATTTGTCAGTCCGATTGCCGATATGTGGTTTTCTCTGGGCACTCCGGATTTCCCAACCATCCCAGAACAGACCGTAGTGATATATTAGAGTGTCCGTCGGCTGAAATACTTTTTACACCCCTAATAAATATTATTAATACTGTGTGTGTGTGTGTGTGTGTGTGTGTGTGTGTGTGTGTGTGTGTGTACTTACTGTTCAGTATTGGTTCTGATATTGTACATGTTATTTTTTCACTCTCTCTCTCTCTCTCTCTCTCTCTCTCTCTCTCTCTCCTCTCTCTGTGTGTGTGGTGTGTATGTGTGTGTCATTTACTGTTCAGTATAGGTCTTGATATTATACATGTTAAGTTTTGGTTCTCTCTCTCTCTCTCTCTCTCTCTCTCTCTCTGTGTTACTTACTGTTCAGTATATGTCCTGATATTGTACATTGTACATGTTTAGTTTTCGTTCTATCTGTCACTCTCTCTCTCTCTCTCTCTCTCTCCGCGCGCGCGCGCGCGTGTGTGTGTGTGTGTGTGTGTGTGTTACTTACTGTTCAGTATATGTCCTGATATTGTACATGTTTAGTTTTCGTTCTATCTTTCTCTCTCTCTCTCCGCGCGCGCGCGTGTGTGTGTCTGTGTTACTTACTGTTCAGTATATGTCCTGATATTGTACATGTTCAGTTTTCGTTCCCTACAAGACTGTGCACGTATTGCCGGAGCTGTTGCTGTAGCTGTTTTGACTCGGCGTTTCTGGTGGTCAGAAAAATTTGGACCAGATAATCGGACATCCTGCAAGATAATTGTAATACACCACTGAATATTTAAGTATGTAGCAAGATGTCAGATGTTAACGAACAAATCGTGTGGAAAAACCGTGACATAGTAAGTAAGTAAATATTTTATTAGTGTGTCACATATCACAGTTCAATAATATTTAACAATATTTACAAATAAATACATTAAAATAAGTGTGACATCCTGCCTAAAAGACATATGAGACACATGTACTTGATAAACATCATACGAACACACAGGAACAAAGAAAACATGAATACAAACAACACTAATTAATTAATTTAGACCAAGTGTAATCGTAGAAAATAAAAATAATAAAACAAAAAAGCTTAAAGTTTAAAACAGACAGTTATTTGGCGTATAACTTCATAATTTGTCAAAAACTGCAGTTTATGAATTAGAATCCGTTATGACATAACATTTTGACATTATTACCGATTTAGAAATAATATCGTTGGAGATGCATTGCACCTTTATATAAAAACACTTTGATAGTGAAATGGTACAATTGACAGACAATAACATGTAATGTATAACCGGAATTTTTATAAAACACAAAGGCAAAAAACAAAAAGACAATTTGTCATTAACTTTGCACTTTTCTGGTGGGGACAGATTTTGCTCTTTTTTGAAACACCAAACATAATGCATAACGCTACATTATAAGTTGTCACCCTTCAAAGAAAAATCTCGCATAGCGAATAGTTAACTTGTCGGTGTACATATAGTTAAAACACGATTAAAACATTATAAACTATTACCGTTTTCTTGATTGGCGTGGAAGGGGAGGCAACTGCACCGCTCATCTTCTGACTTCCGCTTTGATATCGTTTGTACAGAGGTCGTCTTTGAGCGTACTTGTTTGCTGGCTTACGCACGGTTGATGACGATTGGTTGGTTCCTGACGGCTTTGATCCTGGGGTTTTTGACCTGGCTGGTGAAGGACTACGTTGTCCATTTTCAGATGATGTAGTTTTCTTCGGCTCCGATGTACCCGTTTTACATTGAGTCATGTGATCCGGACAAGAACATGACGGACAACAAGGTGCGGGTGTTACATGCTTCACTTCCGTATCCGGTTCTCCTGTATTTTCTTTGTCTTGTGGAGGACTTTCCGAAGGCTTTTTAACATCTTTTGCTTCAGATCCTTCTGCTGTTTTGTTTCTCTCTGATTCCATAATCTATATGTCAGAATTAAAAATATAACAACATTTAACAGACCCAACTATTCATTTCAATAATTTAGCAACTATTGCACGAGTAGCAATAAAAGATGTTACCCTAAAATAAACAACGACTTATTTAAAATAAATTGTTGTGACGCCCCGGAAAATGCACAATTTCTTTAAAATTAACAATATGAAAATAATTTTTGAAAAAACGGCATGTTCTTCCCAAATGCCAAAGCAACAAAAACAAGAACACACTCCAACAAACAATAATCATTGATTATAAAGCAACCGAGATGGACTGGCAGTGTCTAACATGATCTCATGTGATGATTTTTGAATGCCTTATTTCAATAAAAATTCAAAATCATCACATGACAATGACGTCACTATTTCCGTGTCGAGGTTCAACAAATAAAACGTTCAAATGTAGTTATATTTCTTGACTTTGAGGTAAAGTTCCATTTTTGTTTCGACACACACTTTCAGACAATTACCCTTTAATAGTATACGTAACAGAGGAAAATGTGTAGCTGGAAAACATGAACAACAGCTTACACAAAACAAGAACAAGACACAATAATGACAGAAACATATCAAGCAAGACAAGAAAATGGAAGCACAGAAAGCACATACTGAGATCACTAGACAACATGCTGGATGCAAATATGATCTGTCAAGTTCAGTGTTGCTTTAGGAACACAGTTAGTTCCCTTTAACTATATTCTGCTATATTAACCTATGCGTCCTCTTACCTGTTGAATTAGCCATACCGGTACGGTTTTCGAGGCTGTGTCTTTTGATATTTTGTATTGTGAGTACCCTTGTTTTTGTTGTTTAGCTAGCTGCGCCATCTGTTGAGCTTTGTTGACATCATACGTTTTATAATTAGTTAATCCCCGAGAATAGCTCTTGGTTGGCTCTGGGCTTGTCGTTTTTGTTGCTTTTGTGGACATTTTCGGCCATGTATTTGGACGAGCTGGTTGCCTATGTCCAGGTGACGGTCCAACCGTTCGGATTTTCTAGAAATGAAATAGTTCAGTGGAATTTGTAGCTTAATCACTTGTATATAGAAAGATTGTTGATTGAAAATTGAATTGATTGGGATTTTCGTCACATTCGTTTATAAATCAGAAACAAATTATACAAAAATCTTTGAAAATACTTCTATCTTTGAATGCAAATTTTAGGAACAACTGTCAATAAATTGAATTTCAGTGATTTGTGGTCTATATCTTTATATAATCTTTGAGGAAAAGCAATGGGTATCCGTGAAAATTCTACCTAGGACTAGCAATTGTTCGTGGTTTTGTTAAACTTACTCTTTAAAGGGACACGGCTCTTCAATGTGACAGTTTCTCCAGCTTCCTGACTAAGAGTTACCGTTCCTGTTCTAGCATCGTAATTTGGTGACGTTTCTGTGTATGTTATGATGTTCGTTCTGTTTGATGTTGCCCCGGATGAGCATCTCACACTTCCTTCTGCCATACTCTCCACTCCGGATCTATCGCTATCTTCTGGCTTTTTACAGTCATACGGATTCTGTAGAAAAATAATTAAACACGTGTAAGTATAAAATTAAGTTCCTTTTACTGAATTATCATTACACACTTGGTGGAGGTTGCTAGCTAAACAGTAAGTGTTTACCCTTCTAAAGCACCTGGCCTCACTTTCAAAGTCTTTACTTTGCTTCTGAATTGTGATTCGGACATTGATTAGTATGTTTGTTCTTGATTAAACAAATCAAATATTGATTTTGAATAGTGCATGTCAGTTTTTTAACACCAGTGGTCAACAAAGGTACTTACTATCCATTTAGGTTTATTATTAACTTGGCGAGGTATTGGTTTCTTTCCGGTAAGCCAGGAATCATCAAGTATCTCAGTGACTGAAGGCCGGTTTGTTGGATGATACTGAAGTAACTTCCTTATCAAAATCATACAATCTGTAACAAAACAACAAAGGATGTTATTGGAGAACGAAAGCATTCTAAAAACAATTGGAAAGTCGTCATCTCCCTCAATGTACCAACATTTATTATTTAAATAAGATTCTTTAGATTACATGGTTGTCTGTGAAGTTTTACATCATTAAAACCTGCTTATTAGAAATGTGGAATAAACATCTTTTTTCTGAACAAAATGATAAAATAAATTGTCATTTTCTTTAAATTTTCAACCCTCGGCCGAATCTGACCCAAGATTAAAAAGTGGGTAGTGACTGTTGCGAAAAGAAATTCGCGTTTTTTTTTCAGAAGAGAGCTTAAAATTAACAAGGTTCTGTGCCATGGTAGCCATGGCACGATAAAGAACCCTGCCGTGTACTAGTAATGCTATCAACGCAACACACAGGCAAAACTTCTGCACCTTGGACTATAGCTGGCGACGTCTGATTATAAGTGAAATATTCTCGACTGAGGCGCTCAAACACCGTTATTCAACTCTTTTAATGCTGGAAAGAAAGTATTTCCTTCACAAAATATTAGAATTTTTTATGTGTTCTAATTCGGTGTTTGTAGAAAGCCAACAGACCAACAATTGCATTCAACCCATATTGAACATCAAGTGCTTTTTAAATTAATTAATATCAGCCAATTAGACACAATATTTTAACTTGAAACTTATTATTGTAAAAAAAAGTGTTGCACATTGCTATGACCACAGCGTGGTTTCTTATGTTAAGTTATTTAAAATCTGCTAGCCCCGTAACACATAGTTTTTGAAAAACAACTAGATTACAAGGATAAATTTAGATCCTGGCAAAATAATGTTTACTTACCGAACGAGATCGATCGTTCAAACTTGAGTCTCTGCATTCTCATCTCTTCATCCATCTCGGATAACTGAGCATCATTAAATGGAAGTCGACCATTAGCCATTGCAAATAAAATTATCCCTCTGTCAAATAAAAATTAATGAATAATATTTGAAAAAAATTTAAATAAAACAGTTAAAATAAATAAAATGAAGTAAAACGCAGATTCATTGTCGCCCTTTGTTCACTCAGACGTGGGTCGATTAATTAGTTACAGTTTACTGTTTATTTTTTTTAAAACATATGAAAGCAAAAGTTATTAATTTTTTGTGAATACATTTATGCTATAGCATTTATACTGTATTTATCAGGATTTATCTTTTAAATTTATGCGAAGCATACATGTATATGTATATTTGCAACATTGGGTGTACGATATGTGGCATGGCTAAAACAGTTTAAATGTTAAAAACCAATAAATAATACTGGATTGAATTACATAAGGAAATTAAATGCATAAAAGATTACGCCATGACAACTTCCAAGATTTTCAAATCCAATGACGAATTAAGATTTAGTACTTACATGCTCCAGGTATCAGACTTAAAAGCATCATAAGACTTGCATTTGATGACTTCCGGGGCTGTATAAGCATAGGATCCACACGTTGTCTTCAATAAAGTACTCCTATCCGGTACATAGCAGGAAAATCCAAAATCTAAAAGTAAACAAACAACATTAAACATGTAGATGATTGCAAACTTTCAATATGCATGCCCCTTTTCCCAAATGTGCATGTTCACTTACTGAAAATTTACAAACGATTGATGGGTACCAGCATTTTAATCCGAAAAAGAAAAAGGACAACAACAACATGATGATGTTGACTATGGGATTCTCACAAAATAACAAAATTATATAATTTTATATCAAAATTATGTGAAAATTATTCAAAATGGCTTTATACTGACAATTTAAAACTTTTTCTGTCTTTTCAAAAACAAACACATCGGTCCACTTCCAAACCAAATAACAATCCCAAAAGTAAAGTAAAAACTTTGAAAACTTGCATAATGAGTTAAATATGTGAACTTCCACCAGGAAAGTGAGGCTGGGTGCTCCGGTAGGGTAAACACCTCTTCCTTCAGTCTCCATACCTCCTAAAACATCAGTCACAATCAATAATTTTCAAAGATCAATCATCTAAGATGATTCATTTTCAGAAATTTTTACCCCGGATACAAACCTGTTAGTTTAACGTCCAGATTTTCATCCAATAATATATTCTCACATTTCAAATCCCTGAAAAAGTAATGTATTACCTTAATTACCTTATATCGAGGCAGTCAGTTTTTTCATGTTGGAGGATAACAGAATGCCTTAAAAAAACTAATGACAGACCATCTCACATGCGAACTTAGTCGGTGAAAGGGGATGTGATAATAGGTGACCCCGGCGATTTAAACCTCCTAGCAACAGAGGGTTCAGTTTTGGTTTTAAAAAAAAACCCAACACGTTAAAACTTATAATTGATTGCTCTAAAATGTCATAAAGCGTGTGAATGTTCTGAAAAACCAATTTCGATGTCTAGTTTTTTTTTTTTTTTTTTTTTTTTTTTTTTTTTTTTTTTGTAAAATAGGTATATGGGGAATGTCATGATGAAAAAAATGAACATCTCCAATAAAACTGGACATTCATGACCGGATACTATTTAAAACACTCGGTGGGTGATATATATTGAGAGTTTTGGTTATCTAACTTTACCTGTGTACTATTCCACTGTTATGGATATGGCGTAACGCCTGACACAGCTGGTTAAAAATTCTTCTAGACGCAGCTTCACCAATTCCTCTCTGGTTGTCCCCTATGTGCTTGTTAATCAGATCAAGTAAATCCCCCTTAGCACAATAATCCATCACTATATACACGTGCTCATCTGTTGAAAAGGTTTCGTGGATTTGAACCTTAAAATAAAATATTGAAAGTAATTGTTGACTCAAATTTAACAAAGCTATCATAAATATCAAACGAAAATGTGACAAGAATAAATATCCACACAATAAAGGCCTTAATATTTCTGCGAGAACTGGTTCTTATTGAAAAAAAAATTACAACCAATCTTTCGCCTGTTTGGGAGAGCGAGTTCTGCGATGTTGGAGGAAACTGGAGTTCCCGGAGAATAGCCGCCTACCTTCACTGACAAACTTTCTCACATTCGGATTGCCGAATATCGCAAATATTAACCGTGGTTACAGAAAGACGCATTCGCTTGCTTACTTACCACATGCGGATGACGAGCTAAGTTGCAGTGGTTATCTAATTCACGAGGTAGAAACTTCCGTAAAAATTCTTTGGGAACTCTTCTTTGTGAAATCACTTTTATAGCAACCTGCAACATGTGCAATAGAAAGACACATTCAAGATGATAATTTTAGATCTATACATGTTTACTGTCATGCGCCGAATTCTGAATTTATCAACATTCTGCATACGACAATTAAATTACCATTTGCGGAATTCCGACTTTTTCTTACAATCGTCATGTGAAGAAGTTTGACTACTGTTAGTTAACATCTTTTCTTCAATAGCAAGAACTCAAATATATTTAGTTTTTCAAATGGGACAAATATAAATCAATAATTCATTTACTTACAGGAGTCATGCCATTACGCGTTTACCATTGAAAACACCAATCCAAAATACCTTTTGGTGTATTAAAGGAGTTATCATGCATGGATTAGATTGAAATTAGGGTTTTTAGCAACGACTCGGTTCAGGTAAGTAGACGAATTATTGATTTGTATTTTTTCCATTGAAAATCTAAATATATTTGAGTAGTTTAAACAGTATTTATTTGATAAATTAAATATAATACATGTAACATTATAAATAATTAATTAATAGGATTCTGGAACTAGAGAATATCTCTAATTATATCTTAGAGAACTTAAACATCTAATAAAGGTGTATAATTATTACATAATAATAGTAGTGGTAATAATATGATAATAATAATAAGAAGAAATTGTGGTAGAATAATAATAATGATAATAATAATAATAATAATAATAATAAAATTGTGAATAATAATAATAATAATAATAATAATTGTAAATAATAATAATAATAATATATTTGAGTACTAAGGTTAAACAAACAGTTGTTCGTTTAAAATTCATGAAACAACTTGACAGTAATTTGACATTTTGTTATATACTTTCTAGGTTTACAATGACTGTTTTCTTTCATTTACAATGTAACGATTTTATTATATTTAATTTTTTTCAACAGAGAATTCCGCTATACAATAATATCGGAAGTTATTTTATACCATTTTTTTCTATATACCCCCCACCCACCCCCCCCCACCCCCGTTTTGCATCAAAACTTTGACAGGGAAGTTTTAAACATGTAAGAACCAGATTTAAGCAAAAAGCAAGAAAATTGCTAACACGACACTTGTTTAGTGTCGAAAAACATGCAAGTGTCTACAGTTTAGAATTCCTTGAAGAGACGGATATCTTTTAACTTAAATTGATAATTAAATGAAATAATAATAATTAATTATTATTATTATTTATTAATTAATAAAACTTTATAAATTATTTACCTGCAATTCACCTGTGTCGGCTGCTAGTTCTGACATTGCTTCATTTCTGGCGAGTTTACTTGGCATAACTTCGGCTAACTTAACCTTGGCATAAGCCCCTTCACCCAGTGTTCGTATTAACCGATACCCATGATTTAGGCAATCGGCTTTAATTATTTCCGATGACAGTTCTTTCGGATCCGGAGTTTTACACTCGAACATTGACCGTTTTTTCTTGTACGTTTGTTCATTCCTTTTTTGGTTCTGTTTTCTTCTAAAAGGATTTTCTCTGATAATTAGCGGCATTTTTTTATCCTGACTTTCACAGCATTTGTTTTACGTTTCCAAGTTCGTGTGTCAATGTATCCCTAAATGCAATTCACTAAACAATGTATGACGTCATTACTATTGTCACTCTGACGTCATGGCAACCCGATCCCGAATTTTCACCGAAAGCAACAATGTTCCTTATGTAGCGTCAAAATGCATTCTTTTTTGCGAGTTTTTTTAATTAATCAAATGCAATGAAATAAATAAATAAATAAATGAATAAATAAATAAATAAATCATTGTAACGCGCGATCAAACTGATTAGATTGTATCCATGACGTAGCCCTACCGTTTGATATCGCTGAAGCAGTGCAAAAACTTTCTTTTCATCCGTTGATCCGAGTTTAATCTTGAGTAGGGGCAAGTAAATTGTTTAGCTCACTTTGATTGGGGTCTTAGTAGCTGAGTAGTCAGCTAGTTGACTTTTGAATTGCGGGTTGAATCCCGCTACGCCAGACGTTTGTAGTTTTGCTTGCTAACAATGTTTTTTTCTCTGTTTTTTCATTTTCTCCATCACCCTAAGTTATCTTACCGCTACGATAAATGTAAAAAATTATGGGCAGATTTGAAAACAAACTGATACTCCTCTCAGCTGATTCACTTTTAGGTTTTAAAGTGTGTGTGTGTGTGTGTGTGTGTGTGTGTGTGTGTGTGTGTGTGTGATTTTGCCGATCATTTCTTCACTAAAAGGGGTTTGGAGGTTGACTGGCCCAACCACCAGCTGTTGTGTCATACTGCCTCTATTAACCTATATGCATGTAGGTTCGATTCCTACTCGAGAGATATCCTGGTGTAAGAGATTTTCTTAGTTTGATTGCAGTTGGTGATTTTTCTGGGTCAAGTTGGGAACTTGCCGCCAAGATAGTTCAAAGCTTGATTAGTTTAATCAACAGTTTAGTCAAAATTAGAATTTGATAATGATATGTTGATGTTATTTGATTTTTTTTAATTTCTGTTTATCAGTGATTAAATTAATCAATCTTCGAACAACTGTGTCCAGAACTGAAATAATTTTGACTTGGGGTAAAAAACCAAGCAGCCGGCATTTAAAAATGAAAGTCAAGGCGTCCTTCGGAAGAAAACTGAAAAACCGATGCCCCCGTGTTACTGCACGCGTGGCACGTTAGAGAATTCCCCCTTAACATTGTCCTGACCGCACTGCAAAGTTCAAAATTTTTGTTACTTTGCTTAAAACAATTAGAGTCTCTATATAGGTGAAATAGTTTTAATGATACGTAAAAGCCCATTATAATTCAACATTTAGGATTTAAACTGCAAGCGATTGACTAGATCTAGATGAACATCTCCAGTTAAACCTCAGATAACAACCATTTGAATTAGTTTGCTGAAAGTCGTGCATCTGTTCAGAATTCCATGCATTTTATAGATCTTTACTTTCTTTCAACTATATAAAACTGTTCACATGTTCTCTGTTTTCTTTTTTTCTTCATATTGTTTGTGCATTATAACCCCCCCCCCTTCCCCTATTTTATATAAGCTGCCACGGACCTGTGGCAGCTTACTAAATTATTCCACGGAATGTCTACCAAATTTCAAAACCACAAAATTTGAATCTACAGTATCTTTATTGACTTTTATTAAACTATAATAAATAATAAGTTTGTTTTCCTTTGGTTTCTTCGTTTGTTTAGAATTTGATGTAAACTGTTTTGTTATGCTCAAGTTACCTGAAAAAAAAAAGAATTATGATATAGAGTCGGGGTTCAAACAATGATCTCCAAATTACGGAGCTAGCGCTCTACCAGTGGTTTAGAAACAAATCGAGAAACAGTCGTATGTACTTAACGGCAGCGGCATGCCTTCCTTGAGACTATTGACAACTGCGGTAGCTCAGTTGGTAGAGTGCTCTCAGTAACTCGCAGGTCCTGGGTTCGAACACCGACCGGGTCTGATGACCCGAGACTTGAAAGTGGGTAGTGACTTTTCTTTCACCAAGCACTCGGCAGTACGAAATGAAAGTCACGGTTCTTTCGGATGGGAACGTAAAATAAACGAGGTCCCGTGTCGCGTTGGGCTTGGCACGATAAATAACCCTGTTGTATAATGCCACCATCGCAATGCACAGGCCTGGAAAAAATTCTTCACCTTCGCCTATAGCTGGCGACGTCTCGATATAAGTGAGATATTCTTGACTGAGACGTTAATCACCATTACTCAACTCAATCCCTTGAGGTTATTCTTAGGGAACCGTTACTCATTTCGAATTCGACAAGAGGTTTACACAATTATTGCATGTTTCAAGTATTTATTTATTTAAAGCTAATTTATGTTCTTTAATTTGTTGATAAATCTTTAGTATTTATTGTAATTATTAATTACATAAGATAACATTGGTTTATTTCAAAACCACTATTTATTTGGAATTCATACGTCGACCGATTCTGTGACGTAATGGGAGTAACGAGATTTTCCTATCAGTCAAAAAGTATTGATGTGGCTTACATTTTAGTGGCATACACAATGACCGTGGTGGCATGTGGCAGTAGGGTGGTGATGTCCATGCTCATCGCAAGTAATGCCATCACATGTATTGTTACCATCACATTGTGTGCCGTGGTGACAGTGACAGACGTTGTTGTGGGCACAAACTGATATCTCACCCGGGCAGGCACAGTCGGCAGATGTAGTACATTGATCCTTGGCTGTGAACACCACGGCTGAAATATAATAAAAATATAATTTATCATAGTATTTCAATTCAAATTTCTGTCTATTGCATAGACCCATGTTCCTTTCATTCTCAAATATATTACACACGTTGCGGATGTAGCTAGGTACACATGAGGTGTTTACCCTTCCGGAACACCCGGCCTCACTTCCCTGGTAGAACTTCACGTGTTAAACTTAATATGTTAGGGTTTTTTTCTTTGGGATTGTGGATTAGACTTGGATTGGTATGTTTGTTTTTTTTCTTTGTGGATTAGATTTGGATTGGTATAGGGTTTTTTTTACTTTGGGATTGTGGATTAGACTTGGATTGGTATGGTTTTTTTTTACTTTGGGATTGTGGATTAGACTTGGATTGGTATGTTTGTTTTTACTTTGGGATTGTGGATTAGACTTGGATTGGTATTTTTTTTTTTACTTTGGGATTGTGGATTAAACTTGGATTGATATGTTTGTTTTTGATATTTTAACTTCGAATCTACAAATTCTGAGCTGTTTATTATAAAAATCAATCATGAACATACCGGTCTATTTCTTAATCTGGCAAATCAAGATCGGTGAACTTTCATCAGGTAGGTGAGACCGTGCGCTTTGGAAGGGTAGGCGCCTCCTGTATTGCTACCTACATCCACAGCGTGTGGGCTCAAATTGAGAACGTGTAGGTGTGTATAGGCAAACAACTTTGACCTGTCCACTTGACCTTTAATTTAAATATTTATCACGGATCAAGTAGATCTATCTATAGGGAACACATGTGTTTTTTTGTATACATCATGAGATATACTCACCTCATAGAGTAAACCTGTGCACTGTGTATGTATCTACTTGGATCTTAACACTACCTACGTGTATGTAATATTCTTAATAAAGGTCAAACGGACAGGTCATTGTTGTTTACCTATACATTTTTTTTTAATTTTATTATTATCGTTATTATTATTATTATTATATGTCATGCTGACGAGAGTAAATGACTTAGATATGATAATTTAACTGCGAGTCGGGGACGATCGGTACTTTGATGGTTGAGTTGATAACACAATTACACCTTTCTCAGGTTTACATGTAGTTGACGCTTTGAACAAGCAATTAACATTTGTAGCCGCGGTGTTAAAGGACAAAGGCTTATTGGAATTCTTAATGAACACTAAAGTCAGAACTATTGGTTGAATTGATCAACTAATCATACCAAATATTGAAGGTCATAAGATCGAGTTTAATCAATGATTTTTTATTTTAATTACATAAAAGTTATTGTTAAGAATGCTGGGCAGAAGTATCAAAAGTTGGTTGGTTGAATATTGCTTAACGTCACATCGGCAATTTTTCGGCTATTCGCAACCAGTCCTATTTAATTTATATCTATGGATTAATCTATGAACACGTTTGTGTATGCATGTAAAGTGCGAGTGTGTTTTATGGTCCGTCTTGTGAAAGCCCGCACTCAGGGCAACTTTAACGTGCTAGCTCACAGAGTCAGTATGCCGCAGACAAGCGTACCATTCCCCTAGTCGCATTATACTGATACCAGGTGAATCAGTAAAGGCCACCGGTAAGGGAAATTCGCTTTCCCACATGTGGTCTGAGCGGGGCTCGAACTCACAGCGGTGAGAGACCCTGGATTTGTAGACTGACGTCTTATCCATAAGATTACCGTGGCTTCAAAAAAAAAAAAAGATCAAAAGTAAAACTTGATTTGAAAACTTATCTAGTAGAATTGGCAAGAGAAAATGATTAAAGGATACGTGTATTGTTTAAACAATAAAGATGTCTATGGATACTGGTTTGACAAATATTTTTTTATATACGCCATAAAGTTAAAGTAATTTTAAAAAGTTTTAAAATTAAATAAACACTTAATAATATCAATTATTCTTTTTAAATAAATGAATTAAGAAAAGGTTGGTATCGAATAAAATAAATTCAAGATATTTAAAAAAAATCGGGAAATAAAAAAAATTAATCGTTAAATCAACTTTAAAATTATTTGATACTATGATTTATTAGAAATTCAAATCAATTCAATTCAATATTTTATTTACGTCTCACCTTTAAAAACATTTGAAATATATATTACAATTATACATTAAAATTGTTATAAAAGACACTCTTAACAGAGTTATGAGAGACGATGTGACTAAAATATATAATATGTACAATTATTTATATAAAATATCTCTTCTAAAAATTTAGCACAGGTTTTGGCACATAAAAATACTAAATCGAGATCGGAGAATAAAACTTTCATTTTTTCTTCATTAGATAGAAAAGAAAACATGAACCAAGAAGAAACATAGCTCATTTTTTTCAGAAATAGCATAACCTTTTAATTAATTAATTTTTGAATTAATTTAATTAAGAAGCATGTGGTTTTTATTTTTGTTCTATTTACAATGATTGAATATTATTACATGTCTTATGATTATCTTATAATGGAAACAAATCAGAATTTTGAGGGAATGTTGTATGTATATGGGTGTTTTGTCAAGGTGTGTGTCTACTTTTTGTGTCATAGATTAAAACCAAATAAAAATATAAATTAAAAAAATAGTTGGTAGTTATTTGAAACGATCTTACTTACCGAGTACCGCAACAGCGACAACAAGAAGAACTCTGTAGATCATTCTGGCGATGTTAAGCAAGTGGCTGTAAAATGGACGGTCTGCATAATCTAGCCATTTCTTTATATACTGCTCCAGATCAGAAAACAACTGATAAGTGACTTAACTGGTGCACTTTGTCTGGTTGGTACTTTCTGGACCAAAGTACAAACTTAAAAACATCAAAGTACTGACGTATTCAAATATTTCGGTCACGACTTGGACTGAAGTTCAGTGTTTTATCTGTTCACAAAATTGTTCATTGCATTATAAAATGGTGTTCAAGTAGTATGACCATGTTGCCCTACATTACATATTATACCAGTTTGAATTTTACAGCACTAGACGGCCGTTTCGGAATACAATTTCTCATCAGTAGTGCTTGGACCAAAATTACAAAACCAAAATTATTTTGAAGAGCTACACAAAGGACCAAAATATATTTTACCAAATTAAGCTAAGGAAATACTTTGCATGAGGGAGTATACCTTAGTTTTTAAGGAATTTCAAATTTTAATTTGCATGAAAGTTAGACATAGTATACGTACGTGCATGTTACTAGTTTCATTCCTGCAGGTCACCCTTTTTTATCAATTTTGAGTATGAACTTAAACTGACAGTAATAAATTATAAACAAGTCGTTCCATATAATTAGGGATGTTTTATAATCGTCAACGTCTTTTCAGGGTCTTTGGAAATAAAATTGGTTTCACAATTTTGGTCCAAGCACTACTAATGAGAAATTGTATTCCAAAACGGCCGCCTAGTGCTGTAATATTAAAACTGGTATAACATGTTTTTCCTTCTCATGTTTAACTTATTTTATCTAACATTAGACTAGTTTTTCTTTCTGATTTGACGAAATACAAGTTTTATCGAACACGCATGATACAGAATCTTGTATCACAACAGTGTGGTGATACAACATTGGCGGTAAAGTGCACGTGCACGTTCTCATTGTGACGTCATTAGGGAGCCTACAGAACAAATGTCATAACAAAGTTCAGTGGTTTTCTGTGGTAAAATGTAATTTTTTTCACATAAAGTAATGTTATTTTTTTATTATTTTAAATAACCTAATTGGAAATATTAAATAAAAATAATATGTACACAGTGTGTAAGTACAACCCTTCGTATCAGGTCTCGTCCTTTTTTCGTAGCTGTATCACTACTCGTCGCGCAAAAAGGACTCGACCTGATACTGAGGGTTGTACTTACACTCTGTGTATATAATATGTATGTATCAGTTTACTTTGCGCTTACATTTTGCAAATTTAACTGTTTTTTTAACATGTATCGATGTTTGTTTGATTGGCCACTATGACCTGATGGAGGAACACATACTGTAAACGTATTGTTTTCGCGGTGTTCCAACTTTCGCTTATTTCGCGACCGTTTGTTTTGCGCGAAAATGTTATAGTGCATCTTTGAAAAAAAACATGAAAATTTAACTACGCAGATATGTCTAAATTTCTTATACTGCGAGAATAAATAAACTCTAAACTAAATTTCGTCAGTCTTTTTTTTAACTTTCGTTTACGATTTGTGATTTGGACATTGATAAGTATGTTTGTTTATGATATATACATTCGTAATTTATCTAGTTTCAACAGAATACGGCATCTATAGAGATGCATTGTTAAATAACAAAACATACCAGCCCATGTTTTTTAACACAATCCAAAAAAATAAAAAAATAAAAAAATCAAACTGCCAAATTTAGTTAAACACGTGAACTTCCACCAGGGAAGTAAGGCCGGGTTCACTGGAAGAGTAAGCACCTCCTGATTAGCTAGTTACACTTGCTACGCTTGTTATCCAAATTGGGAATGACAGGAACATGGAGTTATCGGAAGTTAATTATATCTAGGGTGATTTTGGATATAGAGACATTTTATTTTGTCAACGTTTACAGCCATAAAACTTTTTAGGGTTTAAATGCTTATGCTTGCACTATCCCCGAGTCATAAGTTATTTGCAAGCCGCTTGCTTTGTTGTATATATACTATGTTTTATCAAATTACAAAGCAAACGATTTCACAATTGTAAACTAAAACGGGTTTAGATACACGATAAGACGGTGTTGACAAAAGAGAGTTGGGTTGATAAATGATGTTTAACGTCCCAATAAAGAATATCTTTCTTATATCTAGACACCGCCAGCTATAGCCGAAGGTGCAGAGATTTTGCCTGTGTTGTGCTGATGGCTTAATACAGCGCTGATCTTTATTGTGCCACACATACCGTGACACGGCACCTCGCTTATTTTAAGTTCCCTGACTTTCATTTCGTAATGCCGATTGCTTGGCGAAGGAATAGTCACTAACCACTTTCAAGTCTTGGGTCAGACCCGGTCGGGGTTCGAACCCACGACCTCCCACTTACGGAGCGAGCACTCTACCAACTGATCTATCGTAGTGGTGTGTGCAAGAGAGACATAATGATATAAAGGAAAACATACATGCCCAAATAATTCACAATACGAGAACAAAGTAAAACAGTGTCCTCTATAGTGCACATATACTCATTTGCAACAGTGCACATGTACTCACTCGCTTCAGTGCAAATATACTTACTCGTGACAGTGCACATGTACTTACTCGCTTCAGTGCACATATACTTACTCGTGACAGTACACAAGTACTCACTCGTAACATATCTTTATTGCACGTGTAACCACAAACACTGCTCTAGTAAATCTTGATACCACTGCGGAAGCTCAGTTGGTAAATTTTTCACTCCGTAAGTGGGAGGTCGTGGGTTCAAATCCCGACCAAATCAGACCCAATACTTGAAAGTAGGTAGTGACTGTTCTCTCGCCATGCACTCGGCATTACGAAATAAAAGTCACGGATCTTTCGGATGGGAACTTAAAATAAACGAGGTCCCGTGACACGGTAGTCGTAGCACGATAAAGAACACTGCTGTATAATGCCAGCAGCGCAACGCACAGGCAAAGTTTCTGTCCCTTCGCCTATAGATGGCGGCGTCTCGATATAAGTGAAATAATCTTTAATGAGACGTTAGACACCATTACTCAACTCAACTGTTATCAATCTTTAGCAGATCATACATTTGTACGCCTACTAAATATCAGCGACTTTTTTCGAACACTGTGGCCACTCGCAGAACTGTCGCTTTCGATATAGGAGAAAGATTTTTGACTATGATTAAATCGGCAATATTCCTTTATATCAACCGAATGCACTAAACAACCAATTATATCTCAATATTAATGTAATATCTACGACATTAATATATCGGTACAACGGTTCCAATATACATGATAATAATTTACTTACCCTTCCGGAGCACCCGGTTTAACTCCCCTGGTGGAATTTTCACGTGTCTAGCCTAACTTGTCAGTTCCAAAGTTTTCACTTTGCTTTCGGTGGCGATTCGGACATGGATTAGTATGTTTTGATTTTCATTACTTTATGGCCGTCATCACAGTATTGTTGATAAGTATGACGTTTCTGTGTCCAGGATTGCCCTGGATATATTTCACATCCCATAGTTCCATGTCCCTTTTACTCAATTTTGATTACATAAGTTGCGGGTGTAGCTAGCTGAACAGGAGGTGCTTACTCATCGGAAGCACACAACCTCACTTCTCTGGTGGAAGTTCACGTGTTTAACCTATCTTGTCAGTTCAAAAGTTTTTACTTTGCTTCTTGATATATTCGGACATGGATTAGTATGTTTGTTATTGATTGATCACTTAAAAATGACAGTGCCCGCTATTTTCCTTTGTTAGTATATACTACAAAATTTAACATCAACGAAACATATTACTTTTTACACTTGTAAAGTTAGAGACAGACTGATGGAAGCTGAAAGTCATAAAAGCCGCAAGTTCAAGTACTTTTATCCTACATAACAAAATTTGAACTCCAATAAGAATCTTAATTTATTAATTTTTATTAAACTATAATAAATAATTTTGTTTTGTTTTCATCCTTCAGTTAAAAATCTGTCATCTGTATTGTTACACTAGTATTACCTGAAATAGAATGAATTATAGAATATAACTGTCTCTTAAGAGTAAAAAAAATACCCCTCCCACAACATTTAATGTTTTTCCACGACCTTGACCATGGGTTAATGGGTCAAGGTAATAACACACCTATGGACCATGAAATTATTCATTTGAAGTTTTATGACAGTCTTCCAAAGCAATTATAAGATCTTGCTCGGACACGATTTTACACGGACAGACGGACGGACGGATTGATAGACATGGTGATTCAAAACATTTAGTTTATGCATGAAAAAGTTGTTTGTGCATTGAAAAGGTTGATGAACTGGGTTATGGCTGTCACGAGTAATTAAAAACCCACAAAAACAGCTTAAATACTTTATTATCATTTATTTAAGAAATAGTTTTGAACGGTGTATGGGAATCAGTGTTCAATCACCCGTCACTCTTTGACTAATTTAGAGAGGTAATGAATATTGAATCATCGGTCGACATTTCCTGTTTAATTAGATAAGTATTGATGTAACTTACATATTAGTGGCATACGCAGTGACCGTGGTGGCATTTGGGGGTAGGATGGTGGTGACCATGAACTTGGCATGTTATGCCATCACATGTGTTGTTACCATCGCATTGTGATCCGTGGTGACAGTGACAGACGTTGTTGTGTGCACAAACTGCTATCTCTCCAGGGCATGAGCAGTCTTTTGAGGTGGTACATTGATCGTTCTGTGCTGTGAACACCACGGCTGAAAAGTAAAAAAAAATAATGATAATAATCGTTATTTTATTTCGCATCTGCTCATTTTTAGCTTTCCATGGCGATGTAATATTCCATTCTTTAAAGATGTTATTTCTCCAAAGATCCATATCTGGGTTTAGGCAAATATTTTGATGTGGTTGATACTGACTGTTCTCTTGTGAGTCATATGAACCCAAATGGTGGCGTTAACGTCATTTTTGACCACGTAATTATGGTATAATTATAACATGACCTTTTTCTAGGCAATGTACATTTGTATACTCTTTTGTTTTATTGTCAGAGCTGGGTTTTCCCCTAGAAAATCAATTAAATCTAAATAAAAATTGATATTATTCACTTACTTGTACCAAGTCGTAACTGAAAATTTGTATGCGCATCCGTGATTGTCATAATGTATTTCTGTTGAAAGGCAAATGTTGGCGCTATGGTGATTTTACATGGCGAAAATGACGATGTTTACACGAGAAGTGATGTCCTTAAGCTTGGTGACGTCATATATGAAACAGGGTCTGCCATTTGCCAGGTTTTTCAACATGTTAAATCCCCATAGCACCAACGGTTTGCTCTTTGCAGAAATATTCTAATCACGGATGCGCATACAGATTTCCTGTTACGACTAGGTATAAGTGAATATTATCCATTTTTATTCAGATTTATTTTGTTTTGTTTTTACAGAAATAAAGCGTTGTTCACTGTCACAAACAGACCGGCTCTGACAGTAGAAAAATTAATTTTAAATACCAAACATTACCAAACCCTAAATTGACATTTGAAATTATTCCTCACATAATTTTACCAAATATGAAATTTCATAGTTTTTAATAAAATGTACGGGGACTTTGTACAACGAAGTAGGCTGCTTGCAAATAAATTGTTGACTCAGGGATATTGCAAGCCTAGGCTTATCAAGGCCCTCAAAAAGTTTTATGGCCGTCATCACAGTATTGTTGATAAGTTTGATGTCTCTGTGTCCAGGATTGCCTTGGATATATTTGACGTCTCATAGTTCCATGTTCCTTTCACACAATTTTGATTACACACGTGGCGGGTGTAGCTAGCTAAACAGGAGGTGCTTACCCTTCCGGAGCACCCGGCCTCACTTCCCTGGTGGAAGTTCACGTGTCTAACCTAACTTGTCAGTTCCAAAGTTTTTACTTTGCTTCTGGATTGTGATTCGGACATGGATTAGTATGTTTGTTTTTACTTTGCTTCTGGACTGTGATTCGGACATGGATAAGTATGTTTGTTTTTGATTGTGATATTATCCCGAATAAAATACAAAGATTAGTATCCAATGGCTACGTGAGCGACAGAAAATATTAGTGAGACATTCCTTATAAAAACAAGTTATAAAAACGAATTTTAACGACAATATCACAACAATGTTTATAGCATAATCAATTTCATATTTGACAATATGCTGTTAGGATTATTTTTATCTAAGCCTTTCAAGGAAAGAGGGGGATATTAAATTAGAGTTACCGTCCGTCCGTTTTATTTGTTTTGGTAACTTTTCATACTGAAGATGACCTAAAGTAAGGCAAACCGCCATTAAATTGCCGGAATATGGTCTCCCAAGAGCTGTTGTGAAGTGGAAGTCAAAAAGTGTCAAAACTAGCAAATCCGAAAAATTTAGATTCTCGCCATCATTTGCACTCGTGTTCAATAATAACAGGAACATGAACAAACCATCTCGAGTTAACGATATTCGCATCTCCTATTACTGTTGACGTTTTGTCCCACGATATTCGCATCTCCTATTACTGTTGACGTTTTGTCCCACGATATTCGCATCTCCTATTACTGTTGACGTTTTGTCCCGTGTAATAGTACTTCCTAGTTTTGAAAAAATTATTTGCACAGACAAGAATTTCGGAAGGACGGATAAATTTCATAACCCCCTCTTTCTTTGAAAGGCGGGAAATAATAAGAGCTATTAAGTTTCATGTGACTTTTATTGCGACGTCAAAAATACTCAACATTGAAATCGGGCGTAATTATCACATGTGATCATAGTAGCAAAAGTCTTTTCAATGTTTTACATGCAGTTGACCTTTTGAAAAAGTAGACGTAGGGTTGTACCGAGGGGATGAGGGTTAAAGGGCAGAGACTAGTTCGAACTCTATATGCAGACCATTTGTATGGTTGCATTAACCAAACGACCGTGCCAAAAAGGTCACAAGATTGATTCCAGTCTGGTTCAACCAATGGTTTGTTATTAGCCTTTAGAATTTTTTTCGATTAAGACCTGTATTGCCATGATTGTAAAACGATTAAAAATTAAAACATAATTTGAAAAATAATTTTTAAATCAGTGTAATTAATTTGTCTAAAAAAGTTAGTTTTAGAGTGTGAAATATGAGAAGTGATATACGACATAAAATAAAACATAATTTCAATTGTTTTAATTCAACACTTTCAAGTTTCATTTTTTTCAAATTAAGTAAATAAAATTAATAATATATTTGTGAAAAATAAAATCATTTAATGCTTGTGATTTCAAATAAAAAAGTAATTAATTTTAAATAAAAATCAATTAATTAATTTTAAATAAAAATTAATTAATTAATCAATAAAAAGATATTTAAAAACATATAAATGAAAAAATCATAAAACAATGAAGTCATTTGACAGATCTTTTTTTTTGAAACCATCTTACTTACCAAGTACCGCAACAGCGACAACGAGGAGAACTCTGCAGATCATTCTGGTGTTGTTAAGCAAATTGCTGTATGTAAAATGGACGATTTTGGCCGGTTCCTTTATATAGAAGTCCAGAATAAACTATTGATAAGTCACTTAACTAGTAACCTCTGTCTGACTTGACTTTTCTGGGCCAAAGTTCAAAGTTATAAAACACCAAATCACATGTGTAGTCAAATATTTCGGTCACGAATTGGATTAAAGTTAGATGTTCTATCTGTTCTCAAAATTGTTCATTGCATAACCATACCACTAACCAGAAAACACGATTATGTTGTCCTACAATATCTTTGGTTATTTGTCTTGGTTTTTTTTTTTTTTTTTTTTTTTTTTTTTTTTTTTTTTTAAATTGCCTATTTGCTGACAGTAATGATATAGTAGCAAGTAGGTGTATGGACTGTGCTACGAGGGGAAGTCAGAAAGGTCATAGAACAGCGTATTCAGCTAAGCGTAACACATTTTCTTTACTTATTTAGACAACACAACATTCTGACATTTTAAACATATCAAGTTTATTTGTCAAGACATATTTGTGTAATTCTCAAAAGCATTCAAAGTTGGTGACCATCTAGCAATGATGAAAAATCAAAATGTTGAGTTTAGGGCAGTAATAAAGTTCCTCGCAGTAGAGGGATCAAATGCCAAAGAAATTCATCGGCGAATGGCCGAGGTGTATGGTGACAGTGGTTCTGCCTACCCGGTATTCCAGTGGCAAAATGGTCAGCTGAATTTAAACGTGGGCGCACCTCACTGAAGGATGACTCACGGTCAGGTCGGTCAGCTGATGCCATCACAAAGGAAATTGTCACGTCTGTGGAGATCCTCATCATGAATGATCGTCGAATTAGGATTGATGACATAGTTATGGAGTGTGACATTTCACATGGAAGTGTATACACAGCTATTCACGAGCATCTTGGGATGTAAAAAAGTATCCGCAAGATGGGTCCCCAGAAATCTTAAAGTGCAGGATAGCTTCCAAAGACTCCAGTTAAGTAGGGAGCTTCTTGGCATTTATAATGATAACTCGGAGAGCTTCTATTTACGTTTAGTAACTGGCGATGAAACATGGATTCATCATTTGGGTCCAGAAACCAAAAAAAGAGTCGATGTGCTGGAAGCACCCTGGCTCACCCCCCACCAAAGAAATTCAAAACCCAACCATCAGCTGACAAAGTTGGATTCTAAGGGTGTTCTGTTAATCGATTATAAACCTGCTGCAATCTTTATCACTGGGGCTTACAATGCTGATTTAATAAAGCACCTGAAAGCTTCTATTGAATTAAAAAGGAAGGGAAAGTTGAGCTGATGGGTATTGCTTCTTCACGACAATGCTCCTGTGCAGAAGTCAAGGATTGCACAAACAACGATTCGTGAATGCAAGTTCGAACAACTTAATCACCAACCCTACAGTCCCGATTTGGCACCCAGTGATTATATATCATTTCCTATTTAGAAATTTGAAAACCTATTTACGGGGAATCGGATTTCCTGATGATGATGATGGACATAAGGCTGTCACAGTGGCATGGTTTCAGGACCAAACCGAAGACTTCTATTTCAAAGGTATAGTCAGTCTGAAGGAAAAGTGGGCTAAGTGCATTGGGTTAAATGGGGACTATATTGAAAAATAATAATAAAATGTATGGTTTGTTGCGGCAATATATACCCCGTTCTATGAACTTTTTGACCTCCCCTCGTATTATTGCCTTTTTATTTATCAGATAACAGGGATTGTTTTAATGTTTAAATTAACTTTATTAAAACATTTGAAATTTATTTGTAATTTATCCAATTCAAGCACATTCTTACATGAGTTATAAATTCTTTGGCCTTCATTGAATCTATACAAATATGTTATGTCATATGTTATATTCAACTACAAACAAGGCAATGCTAATTCAACGAGAATTGCCTAGATACTATTTTGTTGGAGAAAGAATGTCAACTTCGTAAATATGTTAATTTCAATACAGACAGGCAAGCTCTCGTCGATGGGAAATATTCTAATTGTGCTTGATTTAACAATAAGGTTGATCCTTGTTGACTAGAGATGTTATACTAGTAAAACAAAACGCTAACCTGATAAATTATGTCTGGTTAAAATGCTTTAGTTTTAAGATAAAGTGCATGTCGAAATCACAATCCAAAAGCAAAGTAATAAAAAATAAACATACCAATCTATGTCAAAATCACAATTCATAAGCAAAGTTAAAAACTTTGAAACTGTCAAATTAAGTTAAAAACGTGAACATCTACCATTGAGGCCAGGTGCTCCGGAATGGCAAGCACCCCCGTTTAGCTAGCCACACCTACCACGTGTAATATCGAAATTAAGGAGAAAAGGAACATGAAATGATTAAATTTTCAAAGTAAAATTTTTCATAAATATCTTGTTTGATGTAAAAATGAAAAAGTAATGCAAAGTATGTAAACATTTGCGCTGAAATACTTATAAAAATACCTAAAATATAGGGGAAATATGATATGACCTTTAAATTTGAACTTGATACTATTTTCAAGGTCATTTCATGAAAACTTCCATAAAAAACAACAAAATCTCGAAAAAATTTATATACACATATGCAGTCCAGATAAAACCTTTTAAGGCATATTTCATCAATGTTTTTATGGCCTTATCTTTGGCATCAACCTCATCTACAAAACCATACTTCAGAAACATTACAAATGAATGTTTGCATTTAAATGTTACCAAAAAAACTAAAAAAGTAGCACAAGTAGAAAAGTAAAAAAGCCCTTAGTATTGACCTTTGTTCTTGACCATATTTTAATGGTCACTTCAAGAAAACCACATGTCGGTCACATATCAGTTTCAAAGTTTTTAATTTGCACCGGAATTGTAATTTGGACATTGGTTGGTGTTTTTGATTACATATTGATTAGCTATATTTATTGCGATTTAAGTTCATTTCATAAATAAGTAACAACTCTGGGTCCACGTAAAACAATAATTTTCAAAAAATCAACAAATTAAATCTACATTGAAAATATGATTTAAAATACAACTTAAATAGTAGCAAAAGCCTAAAAAATTATATCACAACAATAAAGGGTTGTTTAAACTGAAGAAACTGAAAATCCCATGTCATTATCTGTTCAAATGGTCAAGTTATATCAATTTGAAGCCATTTTCCGAATTAGAAATATTAAACGGACAAACATGTAGTTTAAATTTCATAGGATTTACAAACTTTAATTAAAAGACTCCATTGAAACCAATATTACAGACTGTTTTTGAGGTATTCAGTTTCAAAGAAAACATTTTTTCCCCTAGGTCACCTAGTTTTTTTGTAGCGATGACAATGTACAAACGAAATTTAAAAATCCTCTATATGTCTCTGTATTCAAAATTAAACTGGTTATTTTTAACGCCCAATAGTTCCATTCCCTTTCACTCCCACGTTTTATTACACACGAGGCGAGTGTAGCTAGCAAAACAAGAGGTGTTAACACTTCCGGGGCACTCCCGGCTCTACTTCCCTAGGTGAAGTTTATGTGCTTCATCTGATTTGCCAGCTTAAAGTTTTTTATTTTGTTTTTTGATTGTGACTTGAACATGGATAGGTATGTTTGTTTTGGATATAATGGATATTATTTCTGACATAATTGACAAAATGCCCAGCTGTTCATATGACCTTTCACAAACATGACTGTAAAGCCGGAAATATATACTAGTTTTTATTTTTTAATTATTTTGAGACATTTCACTTCAAAGGTTAAAAATTAGATTCTCTTTTGTTTAAAACAATTAGTTTGGTCGTATATTTTTAATTATTTTTGCATGATTACATTTAATCTCATTGACATCATGTTATTAATTCACATTCATTTGAATTCCAACACCATAATGTTTTATGTTTTACTTACTGCCGCTGTATTATTGATTTGTCTTGCTATGCAAATAATACAGTGAGCAAAATGTTCAGTAATTTACATTTTCCATATCAATTCTTTTCGTCTAGTGCTATAAAATTAAAACTGGTAAATATGTAATTGAAACCATTCAGCCAGTATCTCTGGTGGTGGATGTTTTCCCAAGGATATCAAACTCAGTAGGCAATAATTGTGTATCATTGTCAGAAATAAACTAATGCCTCAATTTGCTGCTAAAATCTTAAATTCCTTAAAAACTAAGGTATACTCCTTCATGCAATGTATTTCCTTAACCTAAAATAGTAAAATATATTTTGGTTCTTTGTTTATCTTTTCCACATCTTGAAAAAATGGTTTTACAATTTTGATCAAATCAAGTTTGACGAGGAATTTGTATTCCTAAACCGTTGTCTAGTGCTGAAAAATCAAAACTGGTATAACACGTTATTGAATTCCTACAGTGTAGCGTTGCTATTATTTTACCTGCCAGACGACTGTATTATTTAAAATTCTTTATTTGTCTTGCTATGTAATAATGCAGTATAGAAAATGTACAATAATTTATATTTTCCGCAACAAAAAGAAAAATTAATTTCATTTACTAGTATATAATAAACAAAAATAAGATAGACTAATCTTGTGACAATTTTATCATATTGCGTGAAATAGCCAGCTGTAGAAATCCAACCCTGATCTATTTTTGATTGGGACACTGTTGGTAAAGATAAGAGAATGTTTATAAGAAATGTGAAGTAGAGTTATGGGGTTCCATGTCCCATTTAAGATTTTCTTTCACTTATACCGGTCAATTCAGGATTATTTGAAACAAAAATAGTTCTGCAATAGTATTGTTTTTAAAAATGAATATGCCTACTCAGTAGGCAATAATTTCGTATTATTGTCAGAAATATACTATAATTGTCTAAATGTCCTGCAAGTTAAAATTTGAAATTTCTCAAAAATTAAGGTGTACTTCCTCATGCAAAGTATTTCCTTAGCTTAATTTGGTAAAATATATTTTGGTCCTTTGGGTAGCTTTTCAAAATCTTCAAAATAATTTTGGTTTCATAATTTTAGTCCAAGCACTACTGATAAGGAATTGTATTCCGTAACGGCCGTCTAGTGCTGTAAAATTAAAACTGGTATAATATGTAATTATTTATGTTATTTGTTTCACTATAAATACGTCATGGTAGAGTGTGTTCCAACTACGGGAAGTTTTATTCAACGAAGCAAGCTGCTCACCAATAAATTGATGACCAAAAGGTATAGCAACTCTAGGCTTATCAGGGCCCTCAAAAAGTTTTATAGCCGTAATCAAGTATGATGTCTCTGTGTCCATGATTGCCTTGGTATGTTTGACGACCTATAGTACCACGTTTATTTCATTTTCAATTTTAATTAAATACTTTGCGGGTGTATCTAGCAAAACATTAGGTGCTTATCCTTCCCTAAGCACCCAGGTTCACTTCCCTGGTGTGGATGTTCACTTGTTTAACCCAATGTGTTAGTCTCAAATTTTTTCACTTTGCTTTTGGATTGTGATTTGGACATGGATTAGTATGTTTGTTTTTGATAATAAACTAAATTACGAAACTGAGCTCCTGAATTTTGTTACTGTCTACTTGTAAATGACAATTTGAATTTTGCACAGTTCGAAGCTTTCGCACAGAATCCCGATTTCTGTCTCGGGAAATTGTTCGGCTTTTTCCGTCATCTGTCGGACAAATGGACAAGACGAACCATGGCCCAATTTTTATTACAGTATTTTAACATAAAACAACTATAATACCAATTTAAATACGATGTATTATGTTTAATTTATATATCATGAATTATTTACATAATCATTGTTGTTTTTATTTTATAATAAATTTTGCGGGTGGAGTTTGTAGACTGTTTTAGTACCATCATGCCTTGAAAAAAAGAAAACATTTATTCATATAAATTTATCCAGTAAATGTATAAACACTGTACATAAGACTTAAACCAGTAAAAAATTCATTCTTTGACTGATAAATGAAATGGTTCGAGCTTCATGCATACATCATTTACAACGTCAAAGTATACATTCCAGTAAGTGTTACTTTGCAAACAGGTTATTTTTACCATCGACTATTGTAAATAACGTAAATAAATAGCTATTTAGAAAATGAACATTGCAAATTTTTAATAATTTAGAGACCTAACAAAAATTGCTGTTACTCTACGCGCGTTTGTGTGTGTGTGTGTGTGTGTGTGTGTGTTGCTTAACATCAGTATACTGTATAGAAAAACATGGAAAACATTAAAGATAAAAAATATTGACAACATATATAAAAAAATATCCAGAAAATATTTTTTTAACATTCATACTGGTATGGCTGAATAGGGAAAATTGCTCAAGTTCTATAGAATGCACGTCGTTAGAATTAAAGTTGCAGTTTGTTTTTTATTCAAAAAATAATACACAATTAATACAGTGAATCCAATGTGCAATTTTAATATTCATGCATATCATAATCCTGGTTAATGCTTTATGAACATAAACACACATGGAGAAAGATAGTACGTTTAAAGTTTTGTTTCTGTGTTGAAGTGCTGAAAACACATGGTTAGTGTTGCTAAATTCCTCTAAAATGTAAAACCGCAATCACAATATTGGTGATAACTACGATGTCTACGTGTTGAAATTACCATGAATATATTTGACGCTTTATAGGGAATAGTTGCTTTCATTATCATTTATTTTCATTTGACAAATAGTGGATATAGGGTGTAGCTAGCTAAGCAAAAAGTGTTAACCCTTCCACGGCATCCGGTCTCACTTACATTAGAGAACTTCGTGATTTTAATTTATTATCTTTGTGGCCTGATGATAGAAAAGTGATATTTTATGTTTAATATGCACATATTAAGCTATACATGTTGCATTCATGCATTTCTAATGTTTTTTCCAACATATTAACCTTTGTATATTCATGACTAACTTTGAGTTATCCACACGTGCAGTGACCATGCACGCATTCTGTGACGTTGTGATCGTGGCCATGATGGTGGGAGTGATGGTTACCGCAATGAGCATGAAAGTCGCAGTCGGCATCTGTGGTACAGTCCGATCCCGCGGTACAATGACAGGTATGCTGATGGTTACATACAGGGTGACCGTTGGGACAGGCAGTTGAACACTGGTTATGGTTGTGACATTCCGAATGTTGATGTTGAGCAACCACCATGACTAAAATAAAACGATATCACGATTGATAAAATGTACACTTTAATTCTGCTTATAATTACTATATTTGTTTAATTTTGCAGCATAAAACAACTCTTTAGGGGAAAACAGCTATTAGCAGTTCTCGGACCAAAATTGTGGAAATCATAAGATATTGAGTTGAGTAATGGTGTTTAACGTCAAGAATATTTCACTTATATCGAGACGTCGCCAGCTATAGGCGAAGGTGCAGAAATTTTGCCTGTGCGTTGCGCTAATGGCATTATACAGCAGGGTTTTTTAGCGTGCCAAGCCTACCGTGACACGGGACCTCGTTTATTTTAAGTTCCCATCCGAAAGAACCGTGACTTTCATATCGTAATGCCGAATGCTTGGCGAAAGGACAGTCTTAGGTCAGACCCGGCCGGGGATCGAACCCACAACCTCCCACTTACGGAGCGAGCACTCTACTAACTGAGCTACCGCAGTGGTTTATAAGATATTGAAATGAGCAAAATAGAAGGTCAAAATGAGTTTTACCAAATTTTAAGGCAATACTTTGATGATATAGCGGGGCTTAGACTTTTGATGCATTTTAAAATTTAAGAATCACATGATCTCAATTTTGATTATACACAAGGTGAATGTAGCTAGCTACACAGGAGGTGCTTCCTCTTCCAAAGCATCTGGTCTCACTTCCATGGTAGTTCCAAGTTTACGTGTTTAACCAAATTTGTCAGTTTAAAAATGTTTGCTTTGGGATTGTGATTTGGATATGAATTAGTGTGTTTGTTTTGATAATTCTGATAATAACCTGTTGTAGTCATGGCAATTTTATCTTATCATATTATAGAATGAAATAATATTATATCCGTCATCACAATACTGTCAATACGTATGTACCCTTTTGTATTTAATTTACATTGGATACATTTGACGTCTTATTTTTACATGTTCCTTTCATTTTTAATTTTGATTTTAGACATAAATTGTGCAAAGGAGAAGTTTACTCTTGCGGAACACCTGACCCAACTTCCTTTAGATGAAGTTCACGTGCGCAGCCTCGATTGGCAGTTTTGCAAATTTTTACTTCGCTTTTTGAATTGTATTATTGACATCGATCGATATCTATCCGGTTCATATATTTATGAAGCTGCAAAAAATGTTCTCAGTTAACCAAAGAACAGGGAGAGTAAAGAATGTAGAAAATTCTCCCCAATATGATATTTAGTGCCGTGCTTTTTTAAAGATATTTTTCCCTTTATATGTGATTTTATACTGTGCTATTTTGTTTTAAAATAGTTTTGGATTTCATCCTATAAAAACCACTAATAAGTCTGTCCATGTCCAAATCACTATCCTTAATAAAGTTAAAAAATTGAAAACTACAAAAATGAAGACCAACATGTGAACTTCCACAAGGGAAGTGTGACCGCGTGCTTCTGAAGCATGAACGTAATCTGTTAAGCTAGTTACAACAGCCATTTAGTAATTAATATTAGATATGAAAGGGAACATGGAACGATCGGACGTCAAATATATCCAGAATAATTTTGGATACAGAGACATCATACTTATCTTTGATGACGGCCATAAAAGTTTTTATTTCCTGGCTTACAATACCCCTGAGCCAACAAAGTCATGTTTATCTGTTTGCTTCATTGTAAAAAGTTACGGTAGTTACAATTATCCCCAAGCCAACAATTTGTTATGCATCGTTGTATAAATTTATGGCAGTGGAAAAATAGACTGTCAGTAAAAAAAAAATTTTTCCCGATTTTTAATCCTAGCAAATTTCCAAAGTATTTCATAGTCCAAAACTTACCGATCAAAACCAATCCAACAACGAATATAAGATTGCAGTTCATGTTGAATCTCTTGTCCTGTAAAACTGAATTTGAAATCAAACTGAGAATATTCAATATTTATACTTTACAAAAATGCGTTATCTATTTGTTTTATAAAAGTGTATCCTGGTTTCTTGTTGACGTCATCAATGACATCTTCTTATCGTTCTAGAAAAAAATGTTTTGAGTGGGTTGTGCGATTCTAACGAAAATAGATATGATTTAGATAGACGTAAATATTTACATGGTTTATAAGAACACATAACCTTGAGTCTTAAGTACTTCTCTAAAATTATCTCAGTTTTTTCAAATTTGTTTTCATTTCAATTTATATAACAAACATTCATACACTTTAAGTAAAATTTTCTGAAATTTTTCTTAACTATTTTCAAATTTGTGTTCATTTCAATTTAACAAAAAATAAATATTTTTTCATAACAATTTAATGAGAAAAAAAATATCACCTTTTTGTAGGTTTGTTTTAAAGGAAAATTGAAATACTATCTTTCTATCAACTTTCTTAAATGATTCTTTATATGATTACTGTTGTTTTGAGATTCTCGATGTCAAAATTAGACATTAAATTCTAAGGTAGCTGTTGTCATCTTGATCTGATTCATACTTGCCTACCCTTACGATTTCGGCAAAAGTTGTACAATTTTGAAATTAAAATTACGACCTTACGATTTCCAGTTAAAACTTGTGACTTAAACACGATACTTTCCGGAAACTGGAGTTCTAGTCCCTGTATATAGTGAACTGCCAAGTTTCACCAATTGAATTTGAGCAAAGGACAATGCGTAAATACTGTCTAGTTTAAACAATATTTTATTCACAAAAACAATACAATAGTACAATAACATAAATATACATGAAGAAAAGGATTCGAGAACAAGACCAAGGTCTTATATTAACTCGTCTCCACAGTCTTTGCTTAAAATACATAAAGTTATAAGATCAGGTAAACAAGTTAAAGAATTAAATAGTGCATTAAGTATTATTATATTGTTAAAGTAAATGATATGAAAGAGAAAGAGAGAGAGCTACTGACAAAACCTTTTGAATAACAATATATATTTTTGAACAACTTGGAAAGCATGGATATTTCCATCAACAGTAAAGTTTACAACATCACCACTTTAAAAACTGTCAAAGTGCATGAGGTGATATAGTATTGTAAATTTGTTTATAAATGACCTCATAATCATTGAAGTAACGATCTTAGCGGTCAATCGAGATTAAATTAAAATGAGGAAAGAAACGATTGAATAAAAAATTCAAACCCGAATTTTATACAGAATATCTATGTTTTGTCTAGCAAATTACGGGGATCCTTACAAATTACTTCGTAAAACTTACAATCACAATTTACCCAAACATACTTTTAGGTAAGAGACGGTAAACTTATCAGATTCATATAATGTAAGTCAATCAAATACACAAGTAGATTCTGATTAATGTCGAGGCCGTATCGGTGTTTCATTATATGACCAGTATAATAATACGTCACGTCATGGACTAGCCGGTTGTATTGCACTTGTAAAACAAAGTTAAAACATATACAAATCAAAATAAACTTTCTTTAGCTAAATGAGGCCGGGTGTTCGGGAAGATTAAGTTAAGCTAATTGTATTTGTGAATTAAATATAATGTTGTATTTGTTTTGCTCATAGAATTTACTTTTAGCTTAATATTTAAGAACTACAAAAGTCACATAGTTGTGTGGATACCAAAACAAGCATCAGGGACCTTCCCAATGTAAGCGACACACTCTCACGACTAAGCCAACTAGTCACTTATCGAACCCGGTCCATTACACTCCTTTCTTCTTTTTTCGAATCCCGTAAATCGAAGCCACCAGATTGCATCTTGGGACCAACCTGTTGGTCGGCCAATTCCCAGGTAAGGACGTAGCCCAAATGTTACAGGAAAGGGGAAAATGAAGCGACCAAATCTGACGAAAAAGCGGCATGCCGTTGGATTTATTTTACACATCGATACATAATATAATTAGGTTATCACAACATTCATTTCAAAAAGCGTGTTAAATGATTGTTTACTCGACAAAGTCGTCAGTGGGCAGGATCTAGACAGCTGGTGTTATAGGTACACATGAGGTAAACAACATTGAAATGTCCGCTAAACCCGTAATTTAAATACAATTAATTATTTTTAGAACAGTGCATTGATGTATAGGGATAACAAGTGTTTAGTGTTTGTTTTGACTGCACCATGGGGAACATGCATGGTTTATATATAAACTGTTAATCCTAACACTACCCACATGTTGGGTAGATCACCATATATGAGTAAACCATGTATTTAGTTGATCCGCCGACATCAATATTCCTATTAAAAGGTGTAGTGGACAGATCAATGTCTTATCGTTCGAGGAAAAAATTGTTTTGAGTAGGTTGTGCGATTCTAACAAAAATAGATATGATTTAGATAGACGTAAATATTTACATGGTTTATAAGAACACATAACCTTATATCTTAAGTACTTCTCTGAAATTCTCTTTTTTCAAATTTGTTTTCATTTCAATTTATATAACAAACATTCATACACGTTTGATAAGTTAAAGTTACCTTTCTGAAATTTTCTCAACTATTTTCAAATTTGTCTTCATTTCAATTAAACAAAAAATTAATATTTTTTTCATAACAATTTATTGAGAAAAAATATATCATCATATTTTTGTAGGTTTGTTTTAAAGAAAAATTTAAATACTATATTTCTAACAACAATGTTAAATGATTCTTTAAAAATTGTGCTCATAGAAATTACTTTTAAGTTAATATTTTAGAACTACAAAACTCACATAATTGTGTGGATGCCAAAACAAGCATAAGGGACCTTTCCAATGTAAGCGGAACACCTGGTTAGGACGTACACCAAATGTAACACGAAAGGGGAAAATGAAGCGACCAAATCTGACGAAAAAACGGCATGCCGTTGGATTTATTTTACACATCGATACATCATATGATTAGGTTATCACAACATTCAGTTCAAAAAGCGTGTTAAATGATTGTTTACTCGACAAAGTCGTCACTTGGCGGGATCTAGACAGTGGCTGTTATAGGTAAATAACATTGAAATGTCCGCTGGACCCGTTATTCAAAAACAATTAATTATTTTTAGAACAGTGCATTGATGTATAGGCATAACAAGTGTTTAGTGTTTGTTTTGACTGCACCATGGGGAACATGCATGGTTTATATATAAACTGTTAATCCTAACACTACCCACATGTTGGGTAGATCACCATATATGAGTAAACCATGTATTTAGTTGATCCGCCGACATCAATATTCCTAATAAAAGGTTTAGTGGACAGATCAATGTCAATGACAGATTTTTGTCCATAAACAACATACTGATCAACAGGTTATTCTTAATGTTAAAGATGTTTTAAAAAAAAGATTTCCAGCTTTACACAAATACTATGGAGCCTTATGGTTGTCAGTTTCAAAGCTGTTGCTCTGCTTTTGGATTTCGGTTTGGACATGAATGGATATGTTTGTTTATGATATTGAAAGATCAATAGGTTTATGCGATATTTATCATACTTTAATGTATGTTGTGAGTAACGTTGTGATAAAATTTTACACTTCTAGACAACTGCACTAACATAGCTGCAAGCTACCAGATAGACCGAAAATGTTTCTTAAGGTTTACCTTTCCGGAGCATGCGGCCTCACTTCCCTGGTCGAGGTTTTTAATCTTGTTTGCCAGCTTCATAGTTTTAGTTTTCTTTGAAATTGTGGTTAAGATATGAATTTATATGTTTATTTTTGAGGTTTAAAATTATGTCTTTATAATTATTGAGACTATTTATATCCCCATAAACATAGTAGAGGGTTATTAACGAAACACGGCGTCCCTCTTTCTACCCGTGTACAAACCTGTCTGTTTCATAACTTCCACGTCTATGGAAAGGTTTTGATCAAACTTGACAAAAGAATTGATCTACCATGGAAACGAGACCGGGCGCTCTAGAAGGGTAAGCATCTCCTGTTTATCTAGCTACATCAACTACGTGTGTTATCCTAAGAAATTAAGAATGAAAGGAACATGGGACTATAGGACGTCAAATATATCAGTGGTCATTTTGGTTACAGAGACATCATACTTTTCATCATCAATATCGTGATGACGGACATTAAACTTTTTGAGGAATTTTATAACCTCGAGCTAACGTAAAAAACAGTCCATAATCAGAGAAACTTGTAAGTACATGTATGATAAATGAGTAACATTACATTGGGATATACCATTTTAATACAGACGCTCCTGACATCTAAATTTGTGTTTTTACCGAGTAATTTTTTATCGTATTATAGTTTTTTCTGAAATTCCAGTGACATTCATACAAAGTTTACTGGAATTAAAGAGAATTGAAATGTTGTTCTTGAATTCAAGTGTCACCAATCATACTTACCGAATTCAACTGAAACTTAAAAACAAAATCAGTAAAACTTGTCTTGGATTCTGGTGATGCCAAACGTTAATTGGAACTCTACAGATATTTTTCTGAAATTCTAATAACGTCTTTACCCAATTCGATCGGTATTCTAGAGATTTGTAAAAAATATTTTAGAATCCCAGTGTAATCTATCATTTATACCAAATCTAACGGATATTATACAAAATTTGAGCATTTTTTTGAATTCCAATAACGTTTATACACAATTTAATTGGAAATAAAGAGAAATTTAAAAAAAATTCTAGAATTCCAAGGAAACCTATCATTCATGCCAAATTTGACTATAATTACTAATAAGTTTGAACATTGTTTTCTTAAATTCCATTCATGCCTTTAGCAAATTTTACTGGAATTTAAGGAGGATTCCTGGCACTCCAGTGTCGTCAATTATATTTTACTGGAATTCCAAAGAAATTTGTAAAACTTCCCCGGAATTCCGGTGCAACACATATCAATTTTACTACAAAATTTCAAAGAAATTGGTAAAGAAAAAAATTTGAATAGTTTAACCCATTATTCATACAGACTTTTACTAAAGTTCCAAAGAGTGTAAGTGATGGAAATTTTTGGAATTCAGTTGTCATCCACGGAGGTGGGAAGTAAGGAATAAATCTGGAATAGCCTATTAACCTGTCTCAAGTCTTATCATAATGTCTTGACCTTCTTTGTCACATTGATAACAAGTTCATTATAACATTATGGTTTATGCTTTGGAGGTATGTATACATTTCATCAAATAAATTCAAACACAATCAAAATCAAGTCCGACAAGTAAAAACATCAAAAGCTGGCATGCTGATTAATTGCATTACCTTCCACTATGGGAGTGAAACTAGGTTCTCAAGATAGATAATTACCTTTCGTTCTGCTTAATCTTTAAAGAATTGACGTATCGCCGGCCATGCCTTTTATGTTCCGACACAGGCCGCCATCTCGGTACCAAAGCAGCACCACGGCTACTAATGATGTACCAGTGTAAGTGACGTCATTAAATGGCACAGTTAAGGTCGAGTTTTCATTCTTTTTGTGTATAATTCAAGCATGCCAGGCCTTTGTCGGAAGACTGCGGGCGTGGTCAGCGATATGTCAATTCATTTCACTTTACAATGTTGCAAAGCTTGAAAGCATCTTGTTACAATCACCTCCTGCCTTGCTAACTACGCCCATAAAATCATTTCGTTCTAGCTACGAAAACTGCTAAATTTGCAAGGCTTGAAAGCGTCTAGTTAAAACGATAATTTTGTTGTGCGTCAATAAAGTAAGTAGTTTTTGGTTTATGCTTTTTCGGTCAAACCAACTATGTTTAGCACTTACCTTCACATGAACATTTTATTTTATTTTTATTATTTTTATTGATACATAACATGCTATAAGCATTCAACAAAAAGACCATAATATACAAATACTAACAGGAGAACAAAGACAAACATTATGTTATCACAGTAACATATTATATATATAAAGGGAGATAATTCACACATTTTTGGCGGTTATATTCATTACTCTGCACATGTATATGATAGAAATATGGCTTTTACATATCTAATGGTAGTCTCAAATATCTATTATGTAAAAATTAATTTGGATACACAAATTGTTTGTCGTTTATTTTCTTTTATGCAAATCCTATAGCATTTGAATATCATTGGGTGGGGGTAGAAGAACAAATTACATCTTAAACAGATTCATCCAGTGCCTCCGATATTTATCGTGAAAATTTTTGTACAGTATTTAGGTTTCTGGTTCCGGTTTTACAATCATTCCTGAACTACGATTGTCCTTAACTTTATTTAGCAGATTTTAGTAATTTTTGAAACTCATTGTAAAATTTGCAGCAGAACTAAAACAAATGTTTTAAGCTTAAAATGATCTTCAAAATGACATATTAAATTCCCGAATATCTTAAAAGTAACACAATTATAAAGATTTGAAATTTCGCCAGACTTAAATAAATGAAAATCTTAGATTAGGAATGATTGAAAACTGTGGGCAGAATCACAACGTTTTAGTAAATTTTAAAATCTTAACATGTACATCACATGGTGTAAGTCTAAGCACCAGAAAGTTTTCTTTCTTTTTACACCTAGCAGGTCAGAAAAGCAAGTCTACAAATTGGAAAAAATTTTCGGGTTTTGATCATATTCAGCGTTTGCAATTCATTCTTGATACTGATGTGATCAATTGTAAAATAGTGGAGAAACCCGGAGTTGAGGAATAAAACCACCGAAATTCGGAAAACTAGGTTACAAATCTTCTATTGCTAACAACTTGTCCTCGGCAATGAGGCAAAATTTTTGCCTTTGTTATCATAAGTTCTTCATTTTTATTCAGGTATTATTCAAATATACTTTCGTTTTTGTGTTTGAATAATAAAAAAAACTAAACTTAAAGACTTCCATCATTTTCATTCATTCAAAAGCTTCTCTGGTGGAATTTTACGTGTTAAACTTAATTTGTCAGTTTTGAAAGCGTGTACGTTGATTTAGGATTATGCTTTGGACATGTGTTGGTATGTTTGTTTTTGATATTATATTAACTAAATGAATAGATATAAAGACCAAAAACTTTATAGTTAAACATCTCTATAAGCCTTGATAAAAATGCTACTAATTTAGTGCATTGAAGTTAATTGTAAACAAGCAAATGCAGAGAACTAGGGTCTGAAGTAAATCTGGAACAGCTCATTAACCTGTCTTGAGTCTTATCATAATGTTTTGACCCTTTTGAAGCATAAATAACGGATTAATTGTAAAGTTTTATTCTTTGCAGGTATGTATACAATTCTATGATGTCTGATTTCTACATTTCTTTATTTTAACGCCAGGAAGTAGTTACAAAAATACATAAGCGGATGGAATTATGTGAATTATCAATAAAAACCTAATTTTCTTTCTTTTTTACACCTAGATCAGATAAGCAAGTCCACAATGGGAATAATTTTTCTGGTTTTGATTATCTTCGGGGTTTGTGATTCATTCTTAGACATACATCAATGCGGAGGCGGCAAAAAAATATGCGAGTGGTTTGAATGGGAACCATGGCAACCCTGTAGTCAAACATGTGGTGGCGGGAAACGTTATCGACAACGAGCTTTATGTTGTAAATGGGAGTATAAGACCAAACCTTTTGAGTGTTTGAAGGATTGTGGCTATAATATAACACAGACTTATCAGTCTCAGGGTTGTTCCCAAACCTGTCTCAACGGAGGTACTTTTGACGGAGACCATTGTCGGTGTATAACAGGGTATTCTGGCCAATGTTGTGAAACTGGTAAGTCATGATTTTTGTTTAAGCATGAATTTTTTTTTTCATTAAAAATGAGGAACATTTGTCGGAAAACAATTTTTGGAATGGTGTTTACCAGCATTATACCATGTGATACCCCATAACATTTCTGCGGAACAATACTGTTTTTTTTCATTTGAATTGCTTCAGTTAATATGACGGAACAAATTCCAAAACGTTTCGCACAAACGTAAAGAAATATAAATCACGTGTTCAAGTGGTACGCTGTTGACCTGTATGCAGCTAACTTTTCCGAAAAAAAACCGGCCGAATCCATAGAAATTATGCTTTAATTGCGTTAAAATCACTGAAGAAATAGTCTAAAATGTAGTTGAATACCTTGGTAATTAAATGATCCGTTTAAGTTATCGTTTCTCGCCAAATGTTTCTCATTGACAGGAATAGAACAGAAAACTTTGCGTATGAATATATCACCAAGTATCACCAAGTTACGTAACACTGACTTGATTATGACTGCGACTTGAATTGAACAGAACCATCCAATAAAACACTAGATATAAAATGAAATTATATGTAATTTGATACACCATGCATAAATAACCTTAAAGCTCAGAACGTCTTAAAATGTAGGTATGTGGGAGGTCATTGGTGGAACCGCACATTAAAATACAATTTATTTACAATTTCAATCAATTTATCAATCTTAAATTGTAAACCAGTTTCTTCATTATTTCTCACCACAGTTAACAGAGTAGGTTGAAGTAATGGAGCTGTCCTGTCAAAAAAATTCACTTGAATGAACGGAGAAAACCACATTCCTTCGATAGGCGTTGATAAACTTTCGCAAACTAAGATCTAATCTGAGATTTTTACCTAAGCGGTAAGATGCGAGTGATTCCAATTGTGCGCTTTAGACCTTTCTGGAACCCTAAAAGGTATCTCGCGAAGGCGTCAATGTTATGTAAACATTAAACAATGTTAAGTTCTTTTTAATTTTATAATTCGTGCTGTTATATGGTAATAGGGTAACCCAGTTTATAGAATGTTCGCTGTGTATATGGGAGGTCGTTAGTTCGAACACTGACCAAGGTCTGACCAAGTCTGGCTAAGATTTGGAAATAGATGGTCACTGTTCTTTCGCCAAACATTCGGTATTTAGAAATAAGTGGCAGGGTCCTTCGGGAGAGATCTTAAAATCCGATGATCCATGTCACGGCAGAAGTTGCATGTTAAAGAGCCCTCCATGCACATTGCCTTGAGCAACTGAAAAAGTCAAAATTTCTGCCACCTTACTTTTAGCTGGTGACATCTAAATATAATTAAAATATGTTTACTTAGACATTAAACCCCATTTAATTAATAAATTTACATGTTGATATGCCCCACACCAACTGCTACCGCATTTGTTATCTTATTGAAAATTCAGACTATGCCTTTGCTGCAAATGATATTAGTCTTCCGTGATAGGAAGGTCTTTTTCGAAAGAATCACGTGACTCTCAATTTTAAATGGCGAATGCTTAGTGAAAGAAGTCGCTACAATATTCGGCTTGGTTAGAACCGGACGGGTTTCAAACCCACGATCTCTAATATAATAAGCGAGTACTTTTCCAATTGAGCCAACGTAGCCACGTGGTAGCCTTCTGGAATGAGATATTTATTTTAAGCTAGATTCGATAATATAACACTTTGATTTAACGTAAACCAAATTCAGATCTAACCCGAAAATAATCGTGATACATCTGTATTATTTGTTTTCAGTTCAGCCCTGACCTTGAGAATTGCGGTGCAGATATAGAAACTTACTATACCATTGGCTAATTCATATGTTTTTTGTTTATACAATTTCTTCTATCAATAACCTTTCTTTTTGAATGAATTGTAATTAAAAATCAATTTATTTTAATGACAGTTTAATAGTAGTTTGATTTTCTGTTTAATGCTCATTTTCCTATTTAGAATTTGTTATTTCAGACATCACTGAATATAAAACAAATGGTGCGGTTAAGATCCTATAAGCCGCATCCATTTTTATCTAGGCGGTCAATACAAGAATGGTAGAGTAAACCGGACTACCAATAGATGACCACTAGCCCTCGTCAAAACAAATGTTTTTTAATATGTTTGATCCAAATAACTATCCAAACATAGTCGAGTAGGCATTTTACGAACCTAGAAATGTTCATTCCTATGACGTTTCTTTGCTGTTTTGTTTTCCTTATGGGTCCTTAAACAACACTAACTAAGTTGCCCTTCGGGCAAATTTGGGCAACTTGCACAATATACATAAATCCAAAATGGCCGCCAAACGTCAAATTGAAATACATACTGCGATATAAAATATCTTCCAATAGGTTGTAATATATACTTTTAGATGTTTTCAGGCATGATAAACCCATTTTTGGTATAATTTTTTACATACGGAACACTTAACTCATACAATATGCTATAAATACAAGATGACCGACGGACGCCATCTTGAAACATTGATTTTGTACAAAAAGAAATTTATAATGATTGTCATATATCTTTGCAGGGATATTTAGGCATGGGAAACTCAATTCTGGCATTATTTTTACTTAAGTACCATCATGTCTATAATGACCGACCATATGTGTCAAATCACTATTCACCCTTGTGCAAAAATTTAAACACTCCTTTTCTCCAGAACAGCTACAAAATTATGTACAGGATTATTTTTAGGCAAGCATGTTCTTGTGTATTGCAATTATGATTTTGTGCCTTACATTGACATAACGTGACAAAGAAGTTCTTGGGGCACCTGGTATCCTTTCGCTATAACATGTAATGAGAATTGATCTTTTAATTTCAATCGGAAATGGGTTATCATCTCATACTGTCAGGAGGATCTTGACTGTTGGTACCCTTTCACAACATAAACTAAAGGTGAGACAATAGAAAATGGTGTTTGATACAAAGTCAAAACTATAAGGCTTAGGTGTTCTTTATGAAGATCCTGAGGAAACGGTACAGTTTTTCCTGCTGGCTGACGATACAGAACAACAAATGGTTCATATCCCATGAAGTTATTTGTGATTTTTGTTAACCAAGAACATCAGCTAAATGAGGAGAATAAAAGTTTGTAATTATGATGCTGTATCACAACCACTAAGAACATGCATACATAACAGCTCAAGATATCTCAAACGAAGATCATGTCCCTAATATAAGAGCATGCACGCCTGGCAGTTCAAGACATCTCGATCCAAGACCATGACACTGAGAGCATGCATGCCTGGCAGTTCAAGACATCTGAAGCCAAGACCATGCCACTGATAAAATGCATGCCTGGCAGTTTAAGACATCTCGAACCAAGACCATGACACTTACAGTGTGCATGCCTGGCAGTAAAAGACATCTCGAACCAAGACCATGACACTTACAGTGTGCATGCTTGACAGTTTAAGACATCTCGAACCAAGACAATGACACTTACCGTGTGCATACCTGGCAGTTCAAGATATCTCGAACCAAGACCATGACACTGAGAGCATGCATGCCTGGTAGTTCCAAACATTTTAGACCAAGACCGTGGCACTTACAGCATGCATGCCTGGCAGTTAAAGACATCCCGAATCAAGATCATAGTTAGTTTCATTGATGTTCAAAACTTCTATCGTATTACTCCATCTGTACATCACATTGTTCTCATGCTTATACACCCAATACACTAGGAAAACAAAAATATCTGTTTCGTGAATCAGCACACAAATGATATCATGGCCTGTTTGTGCAGCCTGGAGAACATACGATACCATAGTTATGCGCGATTCATCATGGCCGAATCCACAATCGTATACATATTGCTGTGGTGTTTCCACTGTCCTGGTTTCTAAGAATATATGAGATGGTATTTGTCGAAAAACAAAATTTCCTTTGAAGTGTCTGGGTACCAATATGACCATTTTTGGATTGATGCAATGAAATCTGATGGGTTATCGTCATGTGATCAAGGGATGTGGTAGAAACACTGTGAGTCATTGTGATTGTGAGTTTTGGGTAAAGGAACTCCACAAAGCTGACTTCATGTCTGTTTCAATGACAACTATTTTAAACCAATGTCAAAAAGGAACAGAACCGATTTCAAATGCAAGCTGTCCAAACAACAATAACCAAACAAACATGTTTCCAAGATCAATAACTGGCTTTGTTTTTGCATCTTGACATTGTCGCTTTGAAACGAATCACCTTTATAGTGTTAATGATGGCATTATAAAACTCATCAGGTAGACTGGATTGTACTCTTATTCCATCTTTACATCCATTGCAACTGAATCTACCACATTGACACATTTTAAGCAATTGCCTTGTGACCTGTTTTTATTTAGAGGGAGTTTGAATAAGCAATACATTTTGGTCATATATATCCAATAAACGTCGAGTATTGAACTCTTTGAGTTATGGTCCGTATTACACTCAGAATATATTCATTCCAATCGATCAGAGAAGCAACAATCTACCCACAACAAGGATCGGGCTAGAGAGTTATGCCCTTAAAGGCTCATTGTTCTCCAAACTGGTTAATCAAGACAGCATCCTAATAATCAATATGGTGCCGACATGCAAAATCCCAGACAGGACACGCATGTGTTTATAGCAGACACTGAGAAAGTTTACCAGCATATTGTACATGTTCAGCATCCAATAAAATTATTTGTTGGGTTTGTTAATCAGGATAAAAATAGTTTTGGTGGTAGACAGTGCAGATATATATTTTCTGCAGTCCAGTATAATTTATATGTAAAAACAGCAGTTTCAGGTCTAAATGTCAAAATTTAACTTAATTGTAACTTAGGTAAGTTGAGTAATCAGAATTAAGCCAAATCTTCACTGTGCACTACCTTTTCACTTATACCACATAGATGAACATGGAAGTCTGAATTCATAACGTGTGTCTCATAGCGGCAATTTGGAGTTGAAATAGTTAATCAAAATATCAAAACTATCATAAAACAAAAAAAAAATGAGTTCCACTGTTCAACTCCAACTAAACAATTTGTGGAAGGTTGTGCATTATCAGGGACAGATTTTGCTGCTGATTCCCGAAACCATAATACTTCATTACATGGCGTAATATATCAATGTTTATGTAAAAATCGAATCAATTCACTGCTGCCAAAAATTATGTTTTTAATTTCTTATTAAAAGGAATAGTTCGAGACTCATTTATGACCTTTTAATCAAAACGTATCAAGATGCATAGTTAAGTTACACAGCATTGAATGTGATATGAGTTACATCTAATTATATAAAACTCTTTTCTGGTCAAAATTGTAAAATATACTTTTTCAAAATGTCCCAAATGTTTAAAACAACAACGGAATGAGTTTCTCATCCCTAAATACATATAAAACGGTATATTGCAAGCTATTGTAGAACAATTCTTACAAAAGATAGCATTTCAATATGGCGTCTGGCAGCCATCTTGGATACATGCAAATTATTGAATTTGCCCAACGTTGCCTCCAGGACAACTAACCAAATTTTACTCTTGGGACCCTATAGAATACAAAACAGCAAAAAACTTAATAGGAAAAAACATTTCTAGGTTCAAGTTTTGAGTATATGGGAGTGTCAACTCGACTAACATGAAGATTATTAAAAGCGTGAATCTAAACACAAATACATATTATACATAGTATATGTACGAGTACCTGATCTACGAAAACCTATTTGGTCAAGTTTGGTAAAATAAAAAAAAACTTTCGCGAACGTTACGCGTTATTTCGCTAAAGTCAAACAAATACACTCATTTGCGAACAAATGTTTTGTTGTACAAAACTGAGCCCATAAAGTTTTCATATTGATCTGTTTAGTACCAGTGTGTGCTTATAGCGACCTTTTGTGTTTTATTAAACCTTTCCGGAACGTAGCAGACATCCTAGCCAATCTACTGATATCACGCAAACGAACATAAGAATATTACAACGAAAGCCCCTTTATCGTGATTACTTGCGAGCAAACGGATGTACTCTATAACGGCGTTAAGTTTTTGGGTTTGAAAACTAAAGTCCTTATCAGACCAATGCGGTGGGAATGACATATTTCTACCGTTTGATAAAGGCCAAACAAAAAACAAATGCGTATACTATATTAGCATGTATCTTTTATTGCTATTATGATCTGGAAAATAAGATGTTCCTCCAAAGGCGACATTGAAGACCAAAAAGAACTCAAACAAAAAATCAATAAATTGATTTAATTTATAATTGTTTAACTGAATAAATAAATAAATAAATAAATAAATAAAAAATAAATAAATAAGTGGAACATGGTACATAAAACATGGTAAATAAAACAGGAAATATATAACCTCTTAGACAAAAGGTGCCATTTTTGTTGCAAACCGCCATTGATTCTAAAAGTTAGTATTGTCTATACGACCATGCTCCCACAATCCGCTGGCAGGTGGCTATAAATTCATTATCATAGTTTCATCCAAGAAAAATCTTCAAAATAAAAAGATAGTTTTATTTTTATTGTGAATTAACTATAAAATTTATAACAAGACAAGCGTATTTCTGTCAATGACGGTTTAAGAAAATTATATAACCATTGCTGTTCGTTTTAATGACGTAATCACTTACTCACTTTAGGACGTCATGTTTCGCCAACTCGTGATACAGTACTCCGCATACGAACTCCGGTCCATTTATTATTCAACGATATACCAAAGGTACATGTTTGTTCAGCAATGTTGAGTAAAATAGGAAGATTGAATCGATTTAAGTTTAGGCTATAAACTTAAGACAAGTTTACAAACAAATTTTAAACCAAACATATTGGTTGGTTGGAAGTCAATTATATCGCTTCTGGATACTGAAAGAGTCAATTGTAAAATGACGGAAAAATCAGAGAAGGGGAATAAAACTACAAAATTTTGGGAACTTAAGTTTCAGTCCTTTTAATCCTAATTACTAGACTTCGGTGATGAGGCCAAACTCTCTGCCTTTTTAACTTAAGTTCTTTGTTTTTATTCAGACATTATTCTAGTATGATTTGCATTTTTTTATTTGGAGAATTAAAACTTAACTTCTACCACTTCCATCCGCTTCAAAAACTTCCCTGGTGAAAGTTCACGTGTTATACTTAACTTGCTAGTTTTTAAAGAGTTTACTTTGATTTAGGATTATGATTTGGACATGGATTGGTTGGTTTGTTATTGATAACATATTACCTAATGAATAGATATTATATATGATAATCAGAACGAAAAACGCTAGAGTACAACAACTCTATCAGCCTTGATGAAAATACTAGTTATGCCTTATGGTTTATTGTAAACAAGCAAATTCAGGGTTCCCAGCTAGTAAGTTCTTTTTTTGTGATTCGCACTTCTATTCAAAGGTTCATAACTCGCAGAAAAAAGAAAACCTAGATGTATGATATGCACATCTCTTGTCAATTTTGATGCTTCGTAAAATATTGCTAGACATTCTGAAGGTATTTTTCAATTTTATCAAAGTTAAACACAAAAAAAGAGTAAAGCAAATGCCACTAAACTAATAAATTGTTAGTTTAAGACTATAGAGAAGCTAAATACGAAATATGAAGTTAGGCTCCTGTCATGCATTTTAAAAAGTTTAACTGTTTATGGTTTTTCAAAGGGCTATAACTCCAAGGAAAATGAGCAATTCAACTCCGGTAAACGTTATGCGAATTTCCTATAAATTTTGATACTTTGCTCTAAGTTTTGTGAAATAGTACTTCATAGTTCTAAAGCATTTGCGCAGACAAGATTTTCAAACAAACGGAAGGACTGAAGAAAGTAATGACCGAAACTAGAATCAAATATCCACATTTTCTTCGAAAGGTTGTGGATAAAAAAGTCATTTTAACTAAACATACTTCAGAGAGTTTTAGCCCATTCTAGTCCATACTAGTGTAATCTGTCAGTGAAATTTCCAAATGACAAAGTTCTAGAAAAAGTTAAAATCAAAGCATTACAAGAAGCGTGATAATTTATGAAAGAAAGGAAAATCTGAATAAAACAAATATAGAATAGCAGCCGTGAATTTATTTTCAGTCTAACCATCCCGTTCTGTACATGTAAGTATTAAACATCGACTTGAACGTTCTTCATTTGATTACTTATGTGGTGTTAACAAAGTTCTAAAAATATCACTTTCCTTGCAATCCATGACATCCAATCCATCACAATCTTTTCTTCGCTATCATGGCACACCGTTCTGTACCAATTTCGTGTAAACTTACATGTATTAGTGCATTCAATCTCTCTCTCTCTCTCTCTCTCTCTCTCTCTCTCTCTCTCTCTCTCCATGTAAACTTTCTTGGGTACTTTGGTACATGGCTAGTCCACTATACCTCTGACCAGTGTACTACCGATTGTAATTTGCCTCTTACCCATAGTATCAACAACCTTGGATTTGCCGGATCTATTCTGTAGTTCAGGTTACTTGTAAAATTATCAACATGCACTTGTTTTATTAAAACATCCGTACTAATGTATCATATGCTATATTTGTATTCCCAGTGGTCACAATTGTCATTGGCTTCATATATTTGAGAAATTCTTTCAAAACCTTACCTTTTTGTCAAATTTATGGAAAAAATCTATTTTAACACTCATACATATCAAATTTTATTGGAATTGCATAGAAATAAGAAAAACTTCTTTGGTATTTCGGTACCAAATGTTATTGGAATTCTTAAGAATTTTGAATTTTTTTTAAATTCCAGCGTAATCTATACTAAATTTTACTTGAATTCCAAAAAAGAATTAAATATTTTTTTCTGAACTTCAAGGGTCATCTAAACCGAATTTTACTGAAATTCCAGTGTCAGAAGTAAATCTGGAACAGCCCATTAATTAACCTGTCTTGAGTCTTATCATAATGTTTTGACCTTTTTGTTGCATTGATAACGAATTTATTGTAAAGTTTTATGCTTTGCAGGTATGTATACATTTCTATGATGTAAGAGTTTTTCTTTATTTTAACGCCAGGAAGTAGTTACAAAAATACATAAGCGGATGAAATGATGTGAATTATCAATAAAAACCCAATTTTCTTTCTTTTTTACACCTAGATCAGATAAGCAAGTCCACAATGGGAATAATTTTTCTGGTTTTGATTATCTTCTGGGTTTGTTATTCATTCTTAGACGTACATCAATGCGGAGGCGGCAAAAAAATATGCGAGTTCTATGAATGGGAACCATGGCAATCCTGTAGTCAAACATGTGGTGGCGGGGTACGTTATCGAAAACGAAGATTATGTTGTAAAGCGGAATATAAGACCAAACCTTATGATTGTTTGAAGGAATGTGGCTATAATATAACACAGACTTATCAGGCTCAGGGTTGTTCTAAAACCTGTCTCAACGGAGGTAATTTTGACGGAGACCATTGTCAGTGTACAACAGGGTATTCTGGCCAATGTTGTGAAACTGGTAAGTCATGTTTTTTGTTTTAGCATTGATTGTTGTATTCCTTTCATTAAAAATGAGGAACATTTGTCGCAAAACAATGTTTGGAATGCTAATTACCAGCATTAAACCATGTGATACCCCATAACATTTCTGCGGAACAGTACTATTTTTTCCATTTGAATTGCTTCAGTTAATATGACGGAACAAATTTCAAAACGTTTCGCACAAACGTAAAGGAATATAAATCACGTGTTCAAGTCGTACGCTGTTGACCTGTATGCAGCTAATTTTTCCGAAAAAAACCCGGCCGAATCCATAGAAATTATGCTTTAATTGCGTTAAAATCTCCGAAGAAATAGTCTTTTGCCGCAAAAATGTAGTTGAATACCTTGGTAATTAAATGATCCGACCAAGTTATCGTTTCTCGCCAAATGTTTCTCATTGACAGGAATAGAACAGAAAACTCTGCGTATGGATATATCACCAAGTTACGTAACACTGACTTCATTACGACAGCATTCGACGACTTGAATTGAACAGAACCATCCAATTAAAACACTAGATATAAAAAAATTATATGTAATTTGATACCATGCATGAATAACCTTAAAAGTTCAGAACGTCTTAAAATGTAGGTATGTGGGAGGTCATTAGTGGAAGCACACGTTAAAATACAATTTATTTACAATTTCAATCAATTCATCAATCTTAAATTGTAAACCAGTTTCTTCATTATTTCTCACCACAGTCAACAGAGTAGATTGAAGTAATGGAGCTGTCCTGTCAAAAAAATTCACTTGAATGAACGGAGAAAACCACATTCCTTCGATAGGCATTGATAAACTTTCGCAAACTAAGATCTAATCTGAGATTTTTACCTAAGCGGTAAGATGCGAGTGATTCCAATTGTGCGCTTTAGACTTTTCTGGAATCCTAAAAGGTATCTCCCGAAGGCGTCAATGTTATGTAAACATCAAACAATGTTAAGTTCTTTTTAATTCTATAATTCGTCCTGTTATATGGTAATAGGGTAACCTAGTTGGTAGAATGTTCGCTGTGTATATGGGAGGTCGTTAGTTCGAACACCGACCAAGGTCTGACCAAGTCTGGCTAAGATTTGGAAATAGGTGGTCACTGTTCTTTCGCAAAACATTCGGTATTTAGAAATAAGTGGCAGGGTCCTTCTGGAGAGATCTTAAAATCCGATGATCCATGTCACGGCAGAAGTTGCATGTTAAAGAGCCCTCCATGCACATTGCCTTGAGCAACTGAAAAAGTCAAAATTTCTGCCACCTTACTTTTAGCTGGTGACATCTAAATATAATTGAAATATTTTTACTTAGACATTAAACCCCATTTAATTAACAAATTTACATGTTGATATGCCCAAAACCAACTGCTACCGCATTTGTCATCTATTGCTTATTCAGACTATGCCTTTTCTGCAAATGACATTAGTCTTCCAGGATACGAAACTTCTGTTTTGAAGGTCTCTTTCGAAAGGATCACGTGACTTTCAATTGTAAATGGCGAATGTTTGGTGAAAGAAGTCACTACAGTATTCGGCTTGGTCAGAACCGCACGGGTTTCAAACCCACGATCTCTAATATACTAAGCAAGTAGTTTTCCAATTGAGCCAACGTAGCCACATGGTAGCCTTCTGGAATGAGATTTAAGCTAGATTTGATAATATAACACTTTGATTTAACGTCAAACAAATGCAGATCTAACCCGAATAATCAATAATCTTGATACATCTGTATAATTTGTTTTCAGTTCGGCCTTGACCTTGAAAACTGCGGTGCTGTGCAGAAAAAAAAACTTACTCTACCATTGGCTAATTCACATGTTTATGTTTATATAATTTCTTCTATCAATAATTTTTCTATTTTAATGAATTGTAATTAAAAAATAAACTTATTTTAATGACAGTCGAATAGTAGTTTGATTTTCTGTTTAATGCTCATTTTCCTATTTAGAATTTGTTATTTCAGACATCACTGAATATAAAACAAATGGTGCGGTTAAGATCCTATAAGCCGCATTCATTTTTATCTAGGCGGTCAATATAAGAATGGTAGAGGAAACAGGACTACCGATAGATGACCACTAGCCCTCGTCAAAACAAACGTTTTTCAATATGTTTGATCCAAATAACTAGTAAAATGATTTCATTCCGATATTAAAACCAATATTCAGGTACGTTTTAAATGGCTGGCTTGTTAAATTCTTTTTGTCATTTCAGATATGGTTCAGCTACTCGTAACATGAAGATTATTGAAAGCGTGAATCTAAACACAACTACATATTCTACATAGTATTTGTACGAGTACCTGATCTACGAAAACCTATGTAGTCCAGTTTCGTAAAATAAAAAAATCTTTCGCGAATGTTACGCGTTATTACGCTAAAGTCAAACAAATACACTCATTTCGCGAACTAATGTTTTGTTGTACCAAACTGAGCCCATAAAGTTTTCGTATTGATCTGTTTATTACCAGTGTGTGCTTATAGCGACCTTTTGTGTTTTATTAAACCTTTCCGGAACGTAGCAGACATCCTAGCCAATCTACTGATATCACGCAAACGAACATAAGAATATTACAACGAAAGCCCCTTTATCGTGATTACTTGCGAGCAAACGGATGTACTCTATAACGGCGTTAAGTTTTTGGGTTTGAATACTAAAGTCCTTATCAGACCAATGCGGTGGGAATGACATATTTCTACCGTTTGATAAAGGCCAAACAAAAAGCAAATGCGTATAGTATATTAGCATGTATCTTTTATTGCTTTTATGATCTGGATAATAAGCTGTTCCTCCAAAGGCGACATTGAAGACCAGAAAGAAATTAAACAAATAAATCAATAAATTGATTTAATTTATAATTGTTTAACTGAATAAATAAATAGATAAATAAATAAATAAGTGGATCATAGTACATAAAACATGGTAAATAAAACAGGAAATATATAACCCCCTTGGGCAAATGGTGCCATTTTTGTTGCAAGCCGTCATTGATTATAAAAATTAGTATTGTTTACAAGCCAGATATTATAATCCAAACATATTGGTTGGTTGGAAGTCAATATATCGCTTCTGGATACTGAAAGAGTCAATTGTAAAATGATGGTAAAAATCGGAGAAGGGGAATAAAACTACAAAATTTTGGGAACTTAAGTTTCAATCCTTTTAATCCTAATAACTGGACTTCGGCGGTGAGGCCAAAGTCTCTGCCTTTTTAAAATAAGTTCTTTATTTTTATTCAGACATTATTCGAGTATGACTTGCATTTTTTTATTTGGAGAATCATAACTTTACTTCTACCACTTCCATCCGCTTCAAAACTTTCCCTGGAGAAAGTTCACGTGTTATAGAGTGAAACCTCCCTAAACCGGACACTCTCTAAACCGGACAACTCTCTATTTCGGACAAAATATTTGGTCCCGAATTTATCCTTCTTTATTTTAATTAAAAAGAACCTCTCTAAACCGTACACCGGACAAACTTTTTAGACCCAAGTTGCTTATATCCTTAAAATTGAACCTCTCTAAACCGGACAACATTTTGATTTTTTTAATTACTTGTTTTTTCCTTTTTAAATATATCAGTTTTAAACAGATCAATTATGAACACTTAAATCATAAGTTTTTTTTAAATTCTTTTTTATTCTCAATTAAGATATTTGGTATTTAATTAAATTATTTATTTATTAAATATATTTCTTCTAAATATATATATCTTTTTGTGATTTTTCTTTATAATTTAAATTTGTGTATTAATTTATTGATTAATTGACACAATAAATTAAGATAAGCACTTCTATACAATCTTATCTTATTATCTATAGTTGCTACATTTGTTATGTTTAATTATTATCCAGCAACCTTCTGTATCAAAAGGACTGAAAAAGTGTCAACACTATTTTTGTCCTGTCAGGGATTAATAAAGGTAGTCTATTTGCCTTGAGTTCCTTAATTAGAATTGTCTTAAGAAAGTGAATTAAAGGTGATTTAAAAACCAATTATTGCTTTTATATATAGCATATCCTATAATGAGATGTGTACGTAACAGTCATTGATTGTGGCTTCTGACATGTATTACATCTTTCTAGATTTAATTAGTTAAGGGGAGATAAGCCAGGTTAAAATTTCAAAACGTCTCTAAACTAGACACCTTCCTAAACCGGACAAAATCTATGGTCCGGAGCTTGTCCGGTTTAGAGAGGTTTTACTGTACTTAACTTGCTAGTTTTAAGAGTTAACTTTGATTTAGAATTATGATTTTGACATGGGTTGGTCGATTTGCTATTGATAACATATTACCTAATGCATAGATATATATGATAATCAGAACAAAAACGCTATAGTACAACAACTCTATCAGTCTTGATGAAATATAGTAATGCCTTATAGTTTATTGTAAACAAGCAAATTCAGGGTTTCCAGCTAATAAGTTCTTTTTTTGTGATTTGCACTTCTATTCAAAGGTTCATAACTCGCAGAAAAAAGAATAACCTAGATTTATCATATGCACATCTCTTGTCAATTTTGATGCTTCGTAAAATAGTGCTACATATTAGATAATTACTTCACACATTCTGAAGGTATTTTTCAATTTTGTCAAAGTTAAACACAAAAAAGCGTAAGGCAAATGCCACTAAACTAATAAATTGTTAGTTTAAGACTATAGAGAAGCTAAATACGAAATATGAAGTTAGGCTCCAGTCATGCATTTTAAAAAGTTTAACTGTTTATGGTTTTTCAAAAGGCTATAACTCCAAGGAAAATGAGCAATTCAACTCCGGTAAACGTTATGCGAATTTCCTATAAATCTTTGCTTTGCTCCAGGTTTTGTGAAATAGTACTTCATAGTTCTAAAGCATTTGCGCAGACAAGATTTTCAAACGAACGGAAGGACTGAAGAAAGTAATGACCGAAACTAGAATGAAATATCCACATTTTCTTCGAAAAGATATGGATAAAAAAGTCATTTTAACTAAACATACTTCAGAGAGTTTTAGCCCATTCTAGTCCATACTAGCGTCATATATCAGTGAAATTTCCAAATGACAAAGTTTTGGAAAAAATCAAAACATTACAAGAAGCGTGATAATTCATGAAAGAAGGGAAAATCTGAATAAAACAAATATAGAATAGCAGCCGTGAATTTATTTTCTAACCATCCCATTCTGTACATGTAAGTATTAAACATCGACTTGAACGTTCTTCATTTGATTGCTTATGTGGTGTTTACAAAGTTCTAAAAATATCACTTCCCTTACAATCCATGACATCCAATCCATCACAATCTTTTCTTCGCTATTCATGGCACACCGTTCTGTACCAATTTCGTGCAAACTTACATGGATACAAGATTAGTGCATTCAATCTCTCTCTCTCTCCTCTCTCTCTCTCTCTCTCTCTCATGTAAACTTCCTTGGGTACATGGCTAGTCCACTATACCTCTGACCACTGTACTAGCGATTGTAATTTGCCTCTTACTCATAGTATCAACAACCTTATATTTGCCGGATCTATTCTGTAGTTCAGGTTACTTGTAAAATTATCAACATGCACTTGTTTTATTAAAACATCCGTACTAATGTATCATATGCTATGTTTGTATTCCCAGTGGTCACAATTGTCATTGGCTTCTTATATTTGAGAAATTCTTTCAAACCCTTACATTTTTGTCAAATTTATGGAAAAAATCTTTTAACACTCATACATATCAAATTTTATTGGAATTGCATAGAAATAAGAAAAACTTCTCTGGAATTTCGGTACCAAATGTTATTGGAATTCTTAAGAATTTTGAATTTTTTTAAATTCCAGCGTAATCTATACTAAATTTTACTTGAATTCCAAACAATAATTAAATATTTTTTCTGAACTTCAAGGGTCATCTAAACCGAATTTTACTGAAATTCCAGTGTCAGCAGTAAATCTGGAACAGCCCATTAACCTGTCTTAAGTCTTATAATAATGTTTTGACCTTTTTGTTGCATTGATAACGATTTCAGTGTACAAGCTAATGCTTTGCAGGTATGTATACATTTCTTTGATGTAAGAGTTTTTCTTTATTTAAACGCCAGAAAGTAGTTACAAAAAGCTAGAATTATGTGAATTATCAATCAATAAAAATGTTTTGATAATCTTCAAATTTTCTTTCTTTTTTACACAAGCAGATCAGATAAGCAAGTCCACAAATGGGAATAATTGTTCTGGTTTTGATTATCTTCGGCGTTTGTGACTCATTCTTGCTTGTATGCCAAGATGATGTGGAAATCTGCGTGTGGTATGAATGGGGACCATGGCAATCCTGTAGTCAAACATGTGGTGGCAGGAATCGTACTAGATTACGATCATTATGTTGTAAAGGGGAATATAAGACCAAACCTTTTGAGTGTTTGAAGGATTGTGGCTATAATATAACACAGACTTATCAGCTTCAGGGTTGTCCCCAAACCTGTCTCAACGGAGGTACTTTTGACGGAGACCATTGCCAGTGTACAACAGGGTATTATGGCAAATGTTGCGAAACTGGTAAGTCATGACTCAAGTTTAAGCATAGATTCTTATTTTCGTTCGAATCATAAAGAATAGATAATTTAGTTAACAGTAGGTTCGCCAGTGTACCATGTGATACCCCATAACATTTCTGCGGAACAAAAATATTATTTCCATTTTAATTGTTTCAGGAACAATGACGGAAAATTTCCGAAACGTACCGCACAAACGTTAGGGGGTCTTAATCACATGGTACGCTGCCGAAAAACTCTCGAATTCATAGAAATTATGGCGTTATTAAGTCAAAATTCCTTGATAAAACAGTCATTTACCGCTGAAATATAATTGGTTACCTTGGTAATTAAATTGTCCTGTCCTGTTATCGTTTTGCGCCAAATGTTTCTCATTGACACATATAGAACTGCTTTGCCAGTCTGACTTGATTTTGACTTCATTTGACGAATTAAATTTAAAAGAATCAAAACACTTGATATTGACAAAATAAAATTATATGTAATTTGATGCGTTATATAGTAATAACTTTCTAATCGTACTCTGAGAATGACTTAACTAGGTACCTCAAGCGAACTGACAATTGAATTCGAACTTAGGCATTGAGATGCTCGGTGATTCAAATTGTGTGCTTTAGACCACTCTGCCACCAAGTAAAGAAGCCTCCTGATGGCTTAATTGAAATGAAAAACATAAAACAATTTGACCTGTCTATATTATTCAAGGGACATCGGTTCTTAATTTCTCTTCCGAAGGACCTCGTGAATTTAATTTTTAAATGCAGAATGTTTGGCGAAAGAACAGTCACTACCATCTTCATGCCAGGTCAAACCCGGCCAGGTTTCGAACTTGAGACTTCCCACATACATAATGAGCGAGTCTGTTACCAACTGAGCCACCGTAGCCAATTGGTAGTCTTCTGGAATGAGGTATCTAATTAAAACCAAGATTTCATAATATAACACTTATCACGATTTCTTATCTTATTGAATAACTTGATATTATTTTTTTTGTTTTCAGAACATTGAGAACTACGGTGCTGTGCAGGTAAATAAAATTCACGCTCGGTTAATTCACATGTTATGTCTGTATAATTTATTCTACCAATAATTGTGATAAAACTCTGACTTCTGTTTTAAAGAATTAGAAAATAAAATTAATGGCAATTTAACAGTAGTTTAATTTTCTTTTTAATTATTATTTTTCCAATTTAGAATTAGTGAATTTAGACACGACTGATTATGAAACAAATGACGGGGTATAGATTCTATAAACGACATTAATTCATATATAGATGTAAGCGGTCAGTTAAAGGATGGTTTAGGAAAAAGGCCTATATACAGAAAATTTACAAACCTTTTTGAAGTACGTTTGGTCCAAAAAACTATCCAAATGATTTCATTATTAACATTAAAACCGATACATACTCAGGTACGTTTTGCAATGACTGGTTGGTTGAATGCTTTTCCTCAAATCAGATATGGTTCAGCTAACCATAACATGAAGATTATTAAAAGCGTGAATCTTAACACAAATTCATAATCTGCGTAATGTTTGTGTAAGTATCTCTGATCTATGAAAGCCTTTTTGGCTCAGCTTGGTAGAACATAAACATCTGTCGCGAAAGTGATGCGATTTTGTTTTAAATTCAAACGTTAAGTCACAAATGTTACGCGTTATTTTGCGAAAAATGTTTTTGTTCTGAGCTCATAAAGTTTTCGTTTTGATATGTTTAGTACTAATGTTGTGTTTTATCAAACTATAAATAGCTGGTTGCTTAAATGTTTTGTCATTTCAGATATGGTTCAGCTACTCATAACTGTTATCAAATTTAGTTATTAAAAGCGTAAAACTAAACACAAATTCATAATCTGCGTTATGTTTGTATAAGTGTATCTGATCTTTGAAAGCCTATAAGACCCAGTTTGGTAAACAAATAAATTTTTTGCGAAAGTTACGCATTATTTTGATACACTTGACATGCCAATTTGCATAAATCATACTCATTTCGCGAAAAAAAAGTTTTTTATCTTACCAAACTGAGTCCATTAGGTTGTCGTACTGATTTGCTTTATATAGCGACCTTTAGTGCGTTTATACGCCTTTGACATAGCCAATCTACTGATATCACACCATCCAACATAGGCTTTTTACAAGGGAATCCCCTTTCTCATGACCACTTGCAAGCGACCGGATCGAACACATAGTGGCGTTTAACCTTGAGTTTGAAGACTAATGCCCTCACGTAACTCTACGACCAAAATGATACTCGTCTGTCGTTTTATATAAAAAGACCAATCAAAAAACAAATGCGTTACATTATTTATGCATGTATTAAAAAAAGTTTTATTTATGAGAATACATTCTGCAACAAAAACCAAATACAACAAACAGATTACTATAATGGTCCATCACCTCAATATAATGCATATGGCACATTCTGTTTTCATAAATGGCTCATTCTATTGACGATTAAGGTATGAAAACCCAGAGCTACCTCTTATGCCTTCAACTTCCAGACTTTGACATAATTTACTTTCATTGCGGCGTCTTCTCCATTCCGGACATAAGGGTTCCATGTAGGATACCAATTGTTCTTTTGTTTCCAGAAGTCGAGTGGAGCCGTTCCAGATCTGTCACTCCAAGGTTTCGGGTATGGTGAGTTGCTATAATGATCTGGAAAATAAGCTGTTCCTCCAACGGCGACATTGAAGATCAGAAAGAACTAAAATATATGAATAGTTTAATGAATAAATAAATAAATAAAGCGGCTCATGGTATATAAATCCTGTGAACGTACATGGGGTTGTGTAACCAACAAAAACATTGAACATAACGTTCTGTTAACCTTTGATTTCGTTTTCGATAGAACAGTCACCTTCACTTTACATGTCTTGGTCAGACACGGCCGAGGTTCGGACCCATGACCTCCCACATATAGAGCGAGCACTCTGTCAACTTAGCTACTGTAGTGAGTTTTAAACGAACGGATGAAATATTAAACAAACCACCATTCTGAACTAATTTGGATAACCACTAAATATGTTTTAGAATTTTTGTATGGACTGATGATTAAAATAACAAAGTGGTTCAATTAATTATATATAATACTAACAATTTTATATTAAAATTTGAAAGATATATATTACCTCTTGGTCAAATGGTGCCATTTTTGTTGCGTAACGCCATGGATTTTCAACATTAGTGTTTTCTAGACGACCATGTTCCCAAAATCCGCCGGCAGGTGGCGATAAATCCATAATCATTGCTCCATCCAAGAAAAATCTGCAAAGTGAAAGAATCATTTTTTTAATCTATGAACATACAATTACATAGGCACATCTGTCAATTTTAATGTTTTGCATTACGTTTCGTGAAATAGTGCTACATAGATTGGGAGAATTACTCCAGACAAGAATTTTGTCAGGGCATTACATAATGAAGGTATATGTCAATTTTGATAAAATTAACAAAAACTATTTTCCAAGCTAATTTTATAAAAGGAATAAATTCTTACTTCAATAATAAATATAAAGAAGCCAACTACCAAATCAAATTTAGGCTGTGGTCATGCGTTTTAGAAAAATTAACTGCTTTAGGCTTTTGCAGTCAAAGGGTCAGAAATCCAAGGGGAGTGAGCACAAACACTCGAGGTAATGATATGCATAACTCCTATTAATGTTGATGCTTTGCTTCAAGTTTCTTGAAATATTGCGTCATTCTTTTGGAAAATTTGTGCAGACAAGAATTGCTGACTGAAGGAAGGAAACTCGAATTTATTATCCGCCTCTTTCTTCATAAAGTAAAAAGTTTCTTTTAACTAAACTTACTTCAGAGAGTTTTCATCCCATTCTAGACCATACTTGTGCCAGCTGTCGGCGAAATTTCCAGAGGATAAAGTTCTGAAAAAAGACAAAATCAAAACATTACAAGAACCATAATAAATCGAATTGTCCTAAAAATTATTATTACATTACTTACAATCCATAATCGCACATACTTTTCATGACCTTGTCTTTGCTATTCGTGAAACGTCGTTTTTTATACATTTTTTAAATAAACAACTTGCTAAAAGGTCAGTTATGACATGAAGTTTAAGAATAACTCTCTTTCTCTCTAATACTCTAAGCGCGTGGCCTAGTGGTTAAGGCGTTGGACTCATGATTCGAAGGTCGTGGGTTCGATCCCTGGACCGGGCGATGTGTTGTGTCCTTGAGCAAGACACTTAATTTCACGTTGTTCCAGTTCACTCAGCTGAAAAATAAATGAGTACCAGCAAAATGCTGGGGGTTACCCCTGAGATGGACCGGCGTCCCATTCAGGGGAGAGTCTTGTACTCTCAGTTGCTTAACGCCACCGAAACCGGGATAAGCTCCGGCCTGATGGGCCTAATGGCTCGGGACAGACTTTAACTTTTTAACTTCTCTAATACTTGAATACATGATCAGTTCATCATCTCTCTCTCTCTCTCGTGTTAACGTACATGGATACATAATCAGTGCATTATATTTCTCTCTTCTTTCTTTCTCTCTCTCAATTTACTTGGATACATGATCAGTTCTCTCTCTCTCTCTCTCTCTTTTATAAACTTACTTTGATACGTGTCCAGTGTACCAGCGGTTGTAATTAGCGTTTGGACCGAAGTGTATTGTACTGCCCATAGTATTAACTCCCTTAGATTTACCGGATCCATCTCTGTAGTTCATGTTACCTGTGAGATAGACAACACAGATATTAGATTTTTATACAGCAAAACGTTGGTACATCGCCACCTTTTGTTCTTTCACATTTTGGCATTATTATAGGAACAAAATTAATTCGCTTAGCAAATTATTTTACGTGTGCAAATTATCCAATTCTTTCATACTTCCATAACAAATGAAAAATTTATTTAATTTCTTATAATTCAATTTTTAGAAATTTTTTAACAACAAATCAACATTTTAAATCAACAATATATCCATAGCAAGTAACAAAATTAGCAACACTATGGCGAAAGAATTCAAATTTCTCTGTGCGTCATCCATAATAAAATGAGTCAATCCATTAATACAAACGTAACATAAAAAATCTGACCAATAAAAATGCTTTAACCAAATAAGTATTGAATTATAAATGGATTAAACGACAAATCGAGAGTAATTTAAAAAGAAAATCATAAAAAATATGGATTTTGGAACTTTAAAATAGTGAAGCGAAAAACGAGATTGCAAAGGTTTTGAGGGAATTTATAAAGAGGTGTTTCTACTGACCAAATGGCTATCATTAAATATTGTAACATTGTAACAGTTACTGCTAGCCCAAAATCTAGTTTTTTCCCTTCGATAATGCTATTTAACCAAACAAGTGAGCATCAACTCCCAAATACCGTGAATAATGTGGTTTTTACGGAGAGTCTTTCAATACGATTCCGTATCCAATGAAAATATTTGTTTTGTTCAAACTTTATGGGACATCACGAGTACCCTGGCCAACCGAATTATAAATAATTTGTTAAAGCTTCTTGCTTCGAGAAAGAATATGATATGTTTACAGTAACTAAAGCATAAGAAGCCTTTCATGTGTACTTTCCAACTACTAAGTAAATATTTCAAAGATTGCTCGTCTCCGTACTAAACGATTTTGAAGAAATGAGGGGCAATTTCGTCAAAAATTGTCCATACACCAAAGTAAACCTATGTATACATGTACTCAGACAGTTCCAGATTGAGACTTGTGCTCTTACCTCTGGCTTCTACGATGTCTATTTCACCAGAAGCTGGCCAGTTACCATAGCCATACCACTTGGGTAACATCCATATGGCTGTAAATGTAAAAAAACAACATGTTTACTTACAGGAAATAGTCACAGCAGAATCATATTTCAAACTATATATCAAAACGCAGCTTCCGCCACCATCTCCGGTTTTCAAACCTTATCATATCCGGTTTTCAAGCCAATATGATATCCGGTTTTCAAACCTTATCGTTTCTGGTTTTCAAACCTATAATTATATCCGGTTTCTTGTTTCTATAGTCATTTATATAACAAAAGCACTTCTGCAGGTTTAAAGCAAATTGCTTATCATGGGCTTCTCTATGATTGGAGGTGTTCATCTAGCCGATCAATTTGGCATTTTCAATACTGTGCATTGCATATATATGAATCAGACTACGGAAAGTTCCATTCGTAATCAAATGATTAAACAAACCGTTGCAACCATTTTTTTTCCAAACGTGTGCAGGTTAAATGACGTTAAAACGAAACGATTCACATGCTTAATGTAACATATTAATTAACCCTAATTAGCATTCTGATAAATGGTATTCGATGGTAGAGTGCACGTGGTCACAAAGGCCGTCCTCGGATCATATAACCTTTCACAGCCTTGTTTGGAATCAAACCCCTGACCCGATATCTCTGCTGGTGGCTGGTGCCCCGAGGATATCACAAACTCAGTAGGCAATAATTTCGTATTATTGTCAGAAACATACTATAATTGTCTAAATTTACTGCAAGTTAAAGTTTGAAATTTCTCAAAAACTAAGGTATACTCCCTCATGCAAATTATTTCCTTAGCTTAATTTAGTAAAATATATTTTGGTCCTTTGGGTAGCTTTTCAACATCTTCAAAATAATTTTGGTTTTATAATTTTGGTTCAAGCAATACTGATGAGGAATTGTATTCCGAAACGACCGTCTAGTGCTGTAAAATTAAAACTGGTATAATATGTAATCCCACCTCGTACAAATCCTAGTGTAAGAATGTTTGTCAGTCGACTTGCCACAAATCGGTGATTTTCTCTTAAGCACCCCGGTTTACTTCATCATACTTCGACTTATCACTATTTAATAATTTATAAAAAACCCGATACAGATGCACAAATTGTAAGTGGGGTTGTGATGTCCCATATAAATGCAATAAAAATCTTACCAGGCCATAACCAGTCTCCTTTTGGCATTTTTGCTTCGATTTCAACTTTGCCATACTTAAAGTTGAATCCACGTGAACTTCTTATCCTGGCTGATTGTATCGGGTTAAGGATATTAGTGGACGATCCTTGTCGACTGCACCCCCAGAATGCATTCCCTGTGCACATGTTTCCTTCTTGGGCACCTGGAATAAAATACAGGCAATGTACTTTACAAAAATAGACAATAGTATACCAAAAAGAAGAAGAAAATCCAAAGATAGATGCAACCCCATCCCACACAGTATATGGGTCTTCTATTTCATTTCGTATACTTCCTTTTCATTGAAGGACAGAGGAAATTAAACAAAGTTTTTCATTCTTCCATCTTTATATGTAAAATTTAAACGATATTCTATTGGCTGTACACTTCATTGATTAAAACATACATGTAGTTTCTTTAAAGAGACTTAATGAATCAAAAACAAATATCTCAATCCATCAATCCATGTCAAAAGCACAATCCTAAAGCAAAGTAAAAACAAATCTTTGAAACTGGCAAACCAGGTCAAACATGTGACCTAACTTCCACCAGAATTGAAAATATAATAACGTGTCCTAATTTATTTATTTATTAATTGATTTATTTATTTATCTTTTATGTATTTATTTGTTTATTTTATGTAATTTTATTTTTGTCTATATTTTTGTATTTGCATAATTATAAAAATAATCAAAATTAGTATGATAGAATTGCGCTCGATCTGGAGAATATAATTTTGCATTAATTTTGAATGTATACATACCCCAAAGATCTAGAGTCCCAGAGTAGAGGAAATTTTCACCATATCTGTCAGCTGTTAGCGTCTGTAAAGAAAATGAGTTTGTTTTGTATATCCTGTTCCAAGCATGCTTTTATCAAGAGAAAACGAGAATTGGAAACATAAATAGCTAACTCCAACAACATAATCAATTCAAGTTTGTTCTGTGTCTAGATTTACACCAGGCAAAGCCCAGAATCTTTCGATCGCATTTATCTCATTATAACATGAAAGGGAATTTAGAAAAGCTTAAGTTTGGGGGTAATTGTAAAACATCAACATGATGCAATCAAACAAATTTATACACCGGTCCATGTTCAACTCACAATCCCCAAAAAGTCATGTGGAAACTGTCAAATTCAGTTAAAACGTTACTCCTCCCATGTAAACGGGGTTTAGGAAAGACTTAAATCGATATTTTGTAATAATTAATATCCCTGTACTCTTTTTAGAAGGTACACAAAGTCAGGCGAAAAATAAAGGTAAAATTGTTGTAATTTGGAGTGGTAATACGGTATTTGAGCTGTACTTCGTCTAATACCCATTGAAGTAGCATATTCAACAAAAAGTCAGTCAATATATGCCGTATCGCGGGGGATCGTTCTTGTTATCATTTAATTATTGCCACATTCGTAGAACTGTTATCATTTAAATGGCTATACAAGTATAATTGCAGTTAAGATTGCAAACACGATTGCAGGGCAAATGTTTGAGAGGAATAAAAAGAGTCTTAAAGTAGAATAAATTAGTTTTTGTCTTTCAAGAAATATTTAAGAATAATTTGACAGACGTTAATCATCTACTCACCGGCTTGATATACAACACACCATCACGTGTATAACTGTTGGATCTGTTATTGGTGTAATATTGGAATTCCCAATTCTGAAATGAAAGTAAAAAAAGACAAGTAAGATCTTTCTTACTTAGAGCTGATATATAATCCATGTGTCATGAGCAGTTTCAAAATAATGCGTTAAAAACAACATATGACACAAGTCGCATAATGAAATCAAATTTGATTCACAAGCATACCAATTGATAACATATTAATATTGTGCGGAAACATTATTCCGATCATATGTTAAATCGCATAAGTTTACGCGTTTTAAAGATGCTATGCGGGAATATACGATGAAAACGTTTGCCAAAACGTTTTTGGGCATTGATCACGTGGTAGTCAGGGAAACTAATTTTCGGCAAGTTTTGATTTGCAGTTAAGATTGCAATTCTAATTGCATTACTCGATTTCAGTTGGTATTGTAAGTATATACTCTCTAACAAATAAAGATTCCCTCCTTTTTCCTTCAGTCTATCTGAAATATGATACATGATCTTGATTTTAGTGTCAACAGCAAGTCCATCTTAAAGATAACAACAAAAAGTGCCATTGATCGATTGGGTAAAAAAATTAGAGACTATTATGCTAAAAACGCAGCTGCCATATCTACCTGTTCACAAATTAAACAATAAATTTAAACAAACATTAAAATGTGATGATGTGATGACAATGTCCACACGTGCTCTTCGTTAAAAACAGGCACATGTTATAAAGGAATCATCCTGTCTGTCTTGTCGTCCGTCCGTCCAAATATCATGTCTGCTGTATATTTACAGTGTCCATTAAATTACAAAACATATGCGGGTATATAAGTCAGCTTTACTGACAGTTTCTAGTATCACACTTACCCCTCCACCACCGGCATTTATTTCGTGTTCCCAGACGTCATGGTTCAGGAAGTCGAAGTTATCTTCAAAAATCAGGCATGGGTAACTCTGACATCCGTTGGATGTGGTAGTGGTTGTAGTACCCGTGTTTCCGCCAGTGCCTCCACTGCCATCAGTGCCACCAGTATTCCCGCCAGTGCCACCACTGCCATCAGTGCCACCAGTATTTCCGCCAGTGCCTCCACTGCCATCAGTGCCGCCAGTTCCACCACTGCCATCGGTGCCGCCAGTATTTCCACCAGTGCCGCCGCTATCTACATTTTAATATGAATGACATTGCCTTGACATTGTTTTATTTAAAACTGTTTGTATTTCAATTGAATTGATTAATTGATTGATTGATTGATTGATTGATTGATTGATATTGGTTTTAAACATTATGGTTTAATTTGCGACGTAAATGTCTCCTTAAATATTCTGCACAATCGTTAAGAGGAATTGATTACGTGGTACACATTTTTATAAAATAAAACACACGATGACGTCATCATGGTATGGCTCTATAGTCAAACAAGATTGACCTGTCCGCTTGACCTTTCATTTGGAAAATTCATATACGATGATCTACCCAATATATGGAAAGTGTTATGATTCACAGCTAATACATATACAATGTATGCTTCTCGATTGTATAAACGAATTAGGAAATTGTGTTCCTTATATATAAATTTTCTGGTATATTAAAAACATTTACATTAAAGGTCAAGCCGACAGGTCAATGTTGTTTGTGGTATCGGGTCAATTCGCCCCACGGTAAATTCGCCCCCAATTTCAATAAACTCGCCCCCATGTCAAAATCGCCCCCGTTCAAAATCGCCCCACTTCTTGCAAATTCGCCCCCACTGTCAAATTGGCCCCGATTTTATTTTAGAAATTGTCTTCTTTTATTGAGATTTTAAAAGTAACATTAAATGAATTTTTCACGACCTCGGACATGCCCAATTAACTGCAAACAATTTAGTTTGTAAATATGTATTGTTTTTATTGTACAATGTTTTTGTCGGGCATTCATAATGCAAAATGCATTGACTGAATTCGCACCTCGGACATGATATGACTGAATGGTGGTTATAAAAAGTCCTTTGTAGGATTATGATATAATCATAACGTTCAGTGTGGATACAACAAAAAGAAAATATTTAATGTTAAATAAAGATGACATTAGAAATAATAAAAATTATTTTGTAAAAAGTAACATTGGTAACGTTTAATGATACAATTAGATATAATGTGAATATATATGAAGTTAAATTTTTTATGAAAAAGATACACTAATATTTTTATTTCTAAAGTAGCATAATTTTAAATTTGATTTTTCATTAAAAGATTAAAAAAATTAATAAAATTGTTATATGGTCATTGGAAAAAATGGGGGCGATTTTGACAGTGGGTGCGAATATGCAAGAAGTGGGGGCGATTTTGAACGGGGGCGAGTTTGTTGAAAGTGGGGGCGAATTTACCGTGGGGCGAATTGACTTGAATTCTTGTTTGTCTATACCTTAAGTTGGCACAAGAAATATAATGAACATACCTCCACCGGTACCGCTATTATCAGTCATGGTCACTGACTGGTCTAGGATTTGTACTCCACGTCCATCTTTTAAGGCATATAGCCAATAGTTAACAACATCCCCGGGACCTACGTTTATGTTTGTATTTTCATACACCCAGCTTGAACCTGAAAAATAAAAATATTCATTTAACGTGGTTTTTTTCAAAATTATCTCCCAATTTTTTTTATATCTGGCACTTATGGTCTTTTGTATATAAATATCGCAAAAAACGTTAGAAATAGAATGAGAATTAGAAATAATAATAATAATAATAATAATAATAATAATAATAATAATAATAATAATAAGAAGAAGAAGAAGAAGAAGAAGAAGAAGAGGAGGAGGAGGAGGAGTAATATGGGCGTGGATTCGTGGATCAGGAAACCTGCATTTGATTAATAATTCTTATATAGAACAATTTTTTTTCAAAATCAGTAAACCCTAGCATTGTTCAGCTATCTATGGTATATAAGGATCGCTAATACAGGTATTATGTATCTATAGGTTTCATCTCTGCTATCTCGTGAATAATCGGTTTGATCTCTTAGATACCTGAAAAATAACATTTATACCTTCTGACAAAAATAGTTCCTCATTTAAAGTTTAGGTTTTAATGAATTAATAACCTCAAACCAACTTTTTGAAAAAGCGGTAAGTATCTCTTGACAAAAAGTACTGGTTTGATAAAACCTATTTTTGCAACAGCAGTAATTGTAAATACATGTACCTGTTTTCTGCCGTAAATCTATGTTGTATTGACCACCTTGGGTTCCTGGTAAGGGGGTGTTAATACTGAAATGTATTGCCACTAAACTGTAGCCATCGTCTAAAATAAATAAATAAATAACGCTTATTAAACATAGACAAATAATGAACACTTGGAAAAATAAATAAATAAATAAATAAATAAATAAATAAATAAATAAATAAATAAATAAATAAATAAATAAATAACGCTTATAAAACATAGATAAATAATTAAAGAACGAACGTTTGGAAATATGAATAAATGCATAAATATCATTCAATCGTTTTATTGATATTTAATAAATAAATAAATAAATAAATAAATAAAAATAATAATAAATAAATAAATAGTAAAATGAAGATGCATAACGTTATATATTGTCACTCTAACCTTCAATGACAAAACGCATTCCCTATAGTTGTAAATAAGTAAATAAATAAATAAATAAATAAATAAATAAATAAATAAATAAATAAATAAATAAATAAATAAATAAATAAATAAAACGAAGATGCTTTCTTATTCATTGACGTTAATAATTGTCACTCTTACCTGGAATGGTAAATCGGATTCCCTTTGGTTGTATTAATTCAATTTTTGACTGTTGTATCGCTAATATTGTACTTGACATAAAAATGGCTATAGCCGCTATTTTGTATATTCGCATCATCTGAAATAAAAATTAATAAAACTATTTCGCGATTTTAGATGAATTACGGAAAGTTGTGTTGAATACGGAACAATGCAATTATTAAAAAAAGATAACTTACACAGAGGAGACATGAGACGTGAACACGCAGCACGTGAGCATACATTATAGAAACATGTGCTGTCGTACAAAATATATCTATGAAATCAAGTATTTCTTGAATGAGTACCACAAGTCTTTTTTAAAGAATAACAAATTTTATGGTATTACAAGCATTTTTTATTTTGGGTTTTGTTAGGCAAATTAAACTCTAATTCAGATCTAGTAACTAAATAATTATTAAATTCAAAATCGAAATTAATCGTAAACAAAATATCCAAAAAATTAAATATTATTTAAAACACTATATATATATATATATACGTATGATAAAAAGGAAAATGAATATTTAAAAAGTTTTTAACACTATTAAAATAAAATTATCAAAGTTAAAATTGGAATTAATGGTAAATATCATAAAAATTGAAATAATTTGAAATCAAAATAATGAAATTGAAATTTTAAAAGTTTTTTTTTTAAAATGCTTTTTTGTAAAAAAAAGTAGAAGAAAAAAGTTGTCTAACCTTGGAAATCTGTATTTATTCTGTGTTTAAACCGGAGAAATCCCCCTCTATTTATAGAAACTGGATAGTAAATATTTTTCCGGTCATTAAACAGGTTTAAGGCCAATTTTACGGTTAAATTCATCTAGCTTTTATTTATCTCTAAATGCGTCATGTTTTTATCACGCCTTCGAGTCCGGTATAACAATGAAATTATATAATTTTTTTGACGTCACTCGAATGAGTCGGTTTTTTTTGTTTACAAACAGTGTGTTTTGTTTATTTTAAATTTCTTTAATATGCAAATTGTTAAGCCAAGTGCGTGATTCAAAGAAAGGCACATGTTCGTCATTCTTATTATGCTTAATTTGTAGCTTTTGGTGCCTAAACCTTCACCTCGAAAACTGACTTTAAGTTCAAATGCACTTATTTTCACGGTTTCGAAGAAAAATAAAGACCCTGTATTCTGACTATACAAAGATGGAATGTGTAAGAGTGAAAAACCTGGACTCGAACCCGAGACCTTCCCGTATGCTAGCGAGACGCTGTCGAGTCCGGTCCACCACATTCCGTTTTTTTTCCACGATTCAACTTTGAATCGAACCCTCCAGGTTCCACCATTGCACCAACTGGTTGGTCGACCACCTTCCGGGAGCGAACAAACAAAGGGGAGTTATGCGGGGGTCACCAGGGACCTTTCAAATACTAGCGGGACGCTCTTTCGACTAAGCCAACCGACCGAGGCTGGTCCGCCATATTCCTTCATTCCTTTTATTGATGCAACTAATTTGAATTGAAACCACCAGGTTCCAGCCCAAGACCAGCATGTTGGTCGGCCTTATATTTCAGGGTGGACAAGCTCCAGCTGTAAATGGAACTAGAATAAATTCATCGGTCAAACCCGGTCTCGAACACGGGAACCTTCCCAATATACTGTACTAGTGTCATTTTCATTAAAAAATTATTACATTCGATCAAAAGGAGGACAAGACAATTTATATAAAAATTCAAATGTAGCACAGTACGCCAGTAAAACGCTGAAGTGCAAAGTAAAACGTGTACCAGAATGAAACAAAACAATAGAAACAACAATGGACTCAAATAAAAACGCCATATCTCTTTGTAAGGAAACGGAAGTTTAACAATGGGCTAACGACGTACGGCTACGGAGTGACTGAGACATGGATATATAGGTAAAGTTAGTTATACAAGTAGTTTTTCTACAAGTGGCCAGTTATACTAGTAGCTAATTTTACCTATCTGATATGAATAGCTTGTAGCCAAAAACCTGCATATTAATAGGTTGCAGCCTCCGGAGGTGATGAGAAGCCTGGATGAACTGCAAAAGAACATATTCGATAGCTTAGTGTTAAACTTTTGAGAAGCCTGTATTTTTGTATAAGAAAACTATTTCAGATACATAGACTTTTTAGTAAGTGAAGGGGGGGGGGGGGACTGAACGTTTATTGCCTACGTTGATTTTGGGTTATATCATTAATTTTTAGTGGTCACGAAAAGTTGTTTTTACACTTCTAGACTTTTTGTGTAAATATCGGACATTTTATGACCAAAGTATTTGAATCATCAAAATCTGTATTTGTGGTAAATAATTTTAAAAATAAATAAATACGGATGTATATTAGTAAACTAAGTGTGTTCGTCATATTTTTAGAACATATTGTTTAATTAATTTGTTGTTGTTTACAAAAAATTTAAGACTTCCGAACTTCCTATTTAATGACCAAACACTTGAATCACCACATGTCCATATGAGTATTAAAGTACACCCTCGCCAAGCGTGTCCGTGTGAATCTTGACCGTTTATCTGATCGTTGACCACTAAAGTGTTAAATACGTATCATGTTTATATTGTCCAGTTATATTTATTACGGTATCTACAAAATGACTATGTATATAAAATGTCCAGTTATTATCTAGATTCGTCACCTATAGCCGTGGTCCATTTTAAACAACTTGGGTCCACATAGGTCAAGTTCAATCAGAGTATTATTATTTAAACATATTTTGAATGTATTGTGTGTGTGTGTGTGTGTGTGTGTGTGTGTGTGTGTGTGTGCAATAAACACATTCAATGTACGTGGCTAAATCATATCACAAAAGACTTCCATTTGCACCCGAACTAAAATTTTAATTTTGACTGAAAAAAGCCTTAAATGACGGGTAAAATATGAAACAAGACATTTTAGATTGGATTTTAATATAAAAAACTTTAAAATCAATATCTCAAAACTAGCTAAAATGTCCAAAGAGCTGTACAGAAAAGACTGAAAACACATGAAGGTGTTATTACTTTCATTTTTCAAGTCATGAACGCCAATTTTTGAGGGAGGTAACTCTTACAACTTCACAAGTCTAATATCTTTACGGAGGATCAGATTTTATTGTATATGTTAGCAGTACAGGTGCGTCCTTAAGTACGAGGGCCGTTCAAAAAGTCTTGTCATTCATAATAAAAACACAAATTAAGACGTTTTATTTATAATATTTTAATTTCATTCCTTCAAAATAATCACCTTTAACGGCTACACACTTTTTAAGACGCTGGATCCATTTTCTAAATACATTTGCATATTCTTTTTTGGATATACTATTGAAAAAACTGATGAATTGCTGAACCTAGTGATGAACGAGATCTGTATCGACGAACAGAAAGGTGTTTCTTAAGTTTAGGAAAGAGATAAAAGTCACACGGTGAAAGATCAGGTGAATAAGGTGGATGAGGTAAAACAACAACACGTTCCTTGTACAAAAATTCAGTCACCAACTTAAATTTGTGAGCAGGAGCATTGTCATGGAGTAACCGAATACCACGAATTCCTGACTTTGGTCTTTTTTTTCATATTTTTTTTTCATTTTCTTAAGAATTTTACTTTTATAAATGTTTTCCGTGATACCCTGGCCTTTAAGGATGGGAATTTGGGCAACTATGTCGTTACTATTGAAAAATCTAGCATAAAGAACTTTCTTTGTGCTTTACGTGCGCCTTGCAATTTCAGGTCGTTTTCCTTTTCTGGTTAGCCATATTTTATTATTTATCTTTCTATGTGGCTCAAAATAATATACCTATGTTTTGTCACCTGTAACTATATCAACCAAACGCCCGCTGTTACAATTACCATATATTTTCAGCAGATTTTAGCCATTTTGACCCGTGTGAGCTTTTGCTCTTTTGACAACAAATGAGGGATTCATCTAGCACAAATCTTTCTCATGACTAGTTTTTTTTTCTGAGAATGAAATGTACGGCCCCCATTGATAAACCAACGACTTCAGCTATCTGTTAAACAGTCAAGCTTCCATCCCTATTGACTAGTTTTTGAATTTCTGTAATGTTTTCTTTGGTGCATGCTGTTTTTGGTCCTCCAGAACGGGCCTTATCAGAAATGTCGTTAACACTATTTTTAAATGTACGTATCTAGCGTGAGATGGAGCTATATGACAACTTTCGCTCACCAAAAACATCTTGCATTTTAATGAATGTTTATTTGGGCGATTTAACGAGTTTAGCACAGGCTTTCATTAGGCTTCTCATTTCAATAATGTTTTTACCTGTCATGTCCGTCATTTTCCAAGCAGTGTAACGAGTGTTATGGTGAAAATATGGCAAGAAAAAACTAATTCTTTTGCATATATAATCTAAAAATGTTCCACGTGTTTGGGAATGAACTCAGTCACCCGTGACAAGTGACAATATAATGAATTACGGTGTTTTATTTACGGTTTACAGGAAGGGACAAGACTTTTTGAACGACCCTCGTATTTTACAACTTGTTACACCGCTCTGTTGATAACTTGACAAGTCGCGTACAATACTGCTAAACTTACAAGGGTAGAGATGTCCAGTTACTTGCTAGAGAATGTAATTACAATACAATACTGTCGAAAGTTTAACAACAACCTAACAAATCAGTGCCGAATCAAATCTCTACCTTATCTCTGTGTCTTGTGTGCTATCTCTCCAAAGCTTTTCGGCAGCTCCAATTTATCTCTCCCCAGCCTTCCAACACACACACACACACACACACACACACACACACACACACACACACATTTATTTATTTATTTATCGTAAGTTTTACTTTATTCCGGTCTAACAATGCAGTATGTCGCCGGAAGCTGGATACTTTGCGTGCCGTTTTAACAACATATAAAACTATAAATTCCAAGATAAGGGTGGCGTTTATCCTACAAGATCAGATTTCCGACACCATGGCCGATAAACTTATAGTATAACTTCCAGGTCATTTTAAGGATAGCCCCAAAGCATTACCTGGATGCCACTATCGACTATGAAGCTTAGTGCGATTAGGTCATCTACAAGCTTAAGGCGAACACTAACAGGTGTCACTTCACACCGGATAATTTCGTTACCAACGTTTATTATTGTAAATAAATATATTATCATTATCATTACTATTACTATTATCGCGTTGAACTAATTAATTATTATTTTAGGAGTTAAACAATAAACAATATGTATGGTGCATGCAAAGCCGAAATAACGGAATTTCGTACTTAAATTTATCTGTGCCGAATTGACTTAGTGCCGATTTTCTAAACCGGTTAAAATTTTTAACGGTATTATTTTTACCGGTTTCAAGACAAACAAAACATTTGCGAAACTTTTATGGACCGGCTGTTGTTTCAAGCGATGTAAGCTTTGACAGGGGAGATAGATTGATTGAGTGGAGCGTTACGTCCCAGTCAAAAATGTTCTTTAATCGAGACGTCACAAGTTATAGGCGAAGTGGCAGAAATGTTATATGCTACGAGGGTTTTTCAAACTCGTTAGTTGTGGGTTCAAATTAAGCACCGTCTGCGACTGGTAATTTACAGAGGCTATTTTTCGTCATGTTTTACTTAAAGCAATGGTGTCAAACCTCTGCGGTAGCTCAGTTGGTAGAGTGCTCGCTCCGTAAGTGGGAGGTCGGGGGTCCGAACCCTGACCAACTTGAAAATGGGTAGTGACTGTTCTGTCGCAAATAACTCGGAGTTACAAAATGAAAGTCACTGCTCTTTTGGATGGGAACTTAAAATAAACGAGGTCCCGTGTCGCGGTAGGCGTGGCACGATCAAGAACCCTGGTATATAATGTCATCAGGCAAAATTTCTGCACATTCGCCTATAACTGGCGACGTCTCAATGAAATAAAATATTCTTGACTGGGACGTTGAACACCATTAATCAACTCAACTGAGATCAATTCTAAAACAATGGTGTCCAAATGTGATTTACTAGTAGAAGTCTTTCGGATTAGACTGAAAACCAAGGTTTTGTGTCTCAGTCCATGGCAAAGACACCATTGTATAGGTTGAAATAGTCACCAACATGTGGCTGCACTAAAAATGTTTTCTACTACAGTATGAACAATATTAGATGAGTTGACCGAGTCGTGGGGTTTTAACCCATTCCCCTTTCGTCAAGATTATTTCACTTAGTTCTGGAATGATGAAACAAAGAGGAAACCGCCGAACTTCAACAAGCGAACTGACAAACTCTGGCATTAGGATCTACTCGACTGGGATTCGAATCTAGGCGGTCAGCAACATCATCATATGTAAGCTCGGCACGCTTTAGACCACTTGGCAACTGAGGACCCATGTATCAGATGAGTAAAAACAAAACAAACAAATTGGTTAAATTGTCGATGTATGCATTTAATTTCCGGTTACGCTTCTGGAAAAAATATAATTCGATACAACACTGACGAAGTCCCATTACATCATCTATTCAGAAAATAGATTTATTCAATCAAAATTACTTATGTATCATCATAAATTAGTACATAAAATCACATTATATAGCCTTTGTACAAAATTGACACGGTATTCATGGGAACGAGGTTAAAAATGGAGGCACATTTTAGTCTTTCATGACATAGCTATAGTATCCGCGGCACATTTTTACAGAGGTTGATTTTCCCATGTTTGCGTTTTAAATCCCGGTAAAGAAGTCATCTTTTCGGAAGATGTTATTTTGCTTTTATTAGTTTTATTCCTTGCATAAAATGATATCCTTTATGCAGCTCAAACTAATATATATACAGTACAGGCCTGTGGAAGGAACGAATTGACACCGAATCCGCATCTATCTCTTGGAAGCATTTCGGCCATTAGCTATCCATATCTTGCTCAATCGGCAACCGAGCTTCGTTTTTTTTTTATTATTATTATTTTTTTATATTTTTATTTTTATTATTTATTTTTTTTGCTCAGTGTTAAACTGTACTATACATGTATAATACCATATAATTATTCGAATACAATACGGAACACAGGCGCGGATCTAGACGGGGACACACCCGGCATGTGCCCACCCCCTAAAATTTTCGCAGCCTCTTCACACACTATAACATGTGGTAAGGACTACTCTATAAAGCTTTTGTCCCTAAACACAAATTAGAATTTTGTCAGTGTGCCCCGCCCCCTTAACAAAGAATCCTGAATCCGCCACTGGAACATATACATGTCACATTCACTGAAAAAGCAGGATTATTTAAGAAAGAATAAGGCCACCAATGATTTGTCCGTTATCAAACTTTGTCATGCCGGGGCTTCATTAAATATACAATGGAGTTCGTCAGCGTACAACATGATCAATACCCCTTACCGTTCACATTTGCACTGCACGTTTTGGAAAACGTTTACGTCAAAACTTTCCGGAGTAACAGTTTTTACGAGTAAACGCCAACTGAAACAAATCCATATTTAATTACGTTCCGCACAAACGTTATAAAGGACACCACGTGATATGCTGGCGGCAAACCCAATTAAATAGGGTCGGTAGGTTATTTCACCCTTTCATGTATATAAAGATATTCCTCGCAATTAGACGTCGGATCCATTGTTTAATGACATAATATGGCGTCAGTTTGTACACACCAATTGTTCTTGTAACCGGAAATCGCAATTTCTCCAAATTGGTCACGTGACGAGATTTAAACCCTATGAACTGAACAATATCCTAGATACTTATATTTCTACATATGTTCTGTGATTTCAATTACCGATGTCGTCTGCTGCTCATCAGGGAGGACTTCAATATACGACAGACTTTGATTGTAATTTGCGCCCACGTTATGATAATACCGACATTTCTGAATGTCTACAGCCGATTCGTAACTGTCGTCTGCTGAGTGAGGTAGTGTTTTATTCTTCATATTCGCAGATACTAAGTCTGAAATTTCATTTTCTAGAACAGAGAAGACGGGTCTGCCAGATGGATCATAATTCCAACATTTCAGCATTACTTCATACCTGAAAATACATAAATACTTATCAGATTACAAACGTATTATTTTTCGCGAAGTTGAGTAATGGTGTTTAACGTCCCAGTCAAGAATATTCCACTTATATCGAGACGTCGCCAGCAATAGGCGAAGGTGCGGATTTTTTGCCTGTGCGCTGCGCTTATGGCATTATACAGGAGGGTTCGTTATCGTACCAAGCCTACCGTGACACGGGGTCTCGTTTATTTTAAGTTCCTATCCGAAAGAACCATAATTTTCATTTCGTAATGCCGAGTGCTTGGCAAAAGGACAACCACTACCAACGTTCAAGTCTTGGGTCAGAATCGGTCGGAGTCCGAACCCACGACCTCTCACTTACGGAGCGAGCACTCTACCAACTGAGCTACCGCAATAGTTATAGTTTTTTGTTCGAGGACATTTTAAGCCTAGACTCATTAAGCCCTCATCACTATATTATTGATAAGTATTTTGTCTCTGCATTAAAATATCCGGGATATATTCACTGTTCCATAGTGCAATGTGCTCTTTCATTCCAAATTTTGATTACACACGTGGCGTGGCGGCTGTAGCTAGCTAGACAGGAGGTAATTACCCTTCCAGAGCACCCGGTCTCAGTTCCTAGCAGAACTTTACGTGCGTGACTAAATTTGCCAATTTATTAAAGTTTTAAGGTTTTTGATTGAGATTTAACAAAGACCGGTATTTTTGAAAAGACATGAAAAAAACCTACAAGTTCGTGAAGTTTTGAAATGCCTACTATTCTTTTGATGGTTTTATAATGCCATAATATAGACAATAAAGTAAAAAGGATAGCGATGGGATTGAAAAACATGTCAGCATGATTATTCCACTCATACTGAGACAGAAGTGTCAGGAATACTTACAAGGGTACCGGACAATACATTGGTCTTGGCAGCCGCATTCCACCTTTCAGACAAGCCAATATTTCCCAGTTCCCGACTCCTGTATAGGGAGTAGAGCCACGCGTCATTAATTCCCATAATACCACTCCGAACGACCACTGTAAAAGATTCACATAGAATTAACACACTGTAACGCGCAATTTAATGACTTGAAATTTTATTACATGTATATGAAAATAATCTATGGATATTTTTTACAAGGAGTTGTCGCCCCTGAAATGTAATATTACTGCTTTGCAACTAAGAAAAAGGAAGTAGCCGTTATTACACATGAGATATCATATATTTTTAAATCAAATTTACCGACATTTTATTATAAGGTAAAATTTCTGAAGTAATTTAATCTGTTTAATTTATCCATCATGAAAAAGCTAGCATTGCGTTGATAATCAAATTCGGTACTGTCAGTGCTGTTTTCAAATTCAATTTGGCGGCAAAAGCGTTAAAAGCTTAGAGGTTGCTAAGATAAAAAGAAATTTAAAGGTACTAAATATTCCCTGGTAACGAATCTACTAAACTTGATTTCAGATGTTCATATAGACACTGATTATAAAATAAACCAAGTCTAATTTAGCGGGGTTTGCACACGACACCAATGTTAACTTACAACATCTGTTTTCTCCGTACATTTTCCATCTTCCATGCTTTCAGGCGCCATCCATCTATATGGAAGTTTTTTCTTGTTGTCACATGTATAATAATCCGTGCTGTAGATGTCGCGTGATAAACCAAAATCGCCAACTTTAGCGACTAGTTCTGCATCCAACCTATTTAGTAAACACATACTTAAAATCAGTCTCCGGCTGATAAATATAACCAATACCTAATAAAAGTCAAAAACAAACATACCGACCCATGTCCAAATCACATTGCCAAAGCAAAATAATAACTCTGAAACTGGCAAATTAAGTTAAACATGGGGTTTGCCGCTGTACCACGTGATTAATACCCCTTAACGTTTGTGCGGAACGTTTTGGAAAACGTCAACGTCACAGAATCCCGGAATGACGTCGTTTTCGCGGGGAAACGTCATTTCACGCGGTTCCATATCCATTGGAAATAAGTGTTCCGCACACACGTTAGAGGGTATCACGTGGTACAGCGGCGAACTCCATTGGAACTTCCACGCAAAAAGCGAAGTTGGGTTCTCCGCAAACATACATTATAAAAATCCTAATCCCAATAGCAAAGGTAAAATTTTAAAAAGGACATTATTCTATTTATAATTATCCCGATACACCTCTAATTCAACCACAAATATATCGATCAATGTTTAATTCCAAATTCCAAAAGCAAAAGCAACGTAAAAATTGAGTAGCAAACTCGTGAACTTTTACCAGGGAAGTCAAACGAAAAGTTTATGAAAAAGGCTAAAGTGCAGTAAAAAGATTGGGTAGGTTTTTGACTTGCTTAAGAAGTTCTGAAGCGCCACCTGGTGACCATTTTCCCAGGATAAATTATCAAAGTATGACCACTGGTATCAACAAATAAGCTTTAATAATTTTTTTGTCATTTAAAACCAAAAGTGTCTTGCATTTTAATTAATCATTATGTCATGAAGATTATTTGGACCAATGGAATTTTACTTCCGGTCACGTGGAGATTTTCTACAGCGCCACCTATCAACAGAGAACATTAAAAATCCGGAAAACTTAAAGTATCACCCTTTCGTTAATTTGTAGATAATTCAAAAACTAAGTCGAAAATGACCCCTGATTTTCACATATACTGCACATAAATATATGTTTCATTTTCGGAAACAAAAAATAGGGGGTCGTCAAGCTACTTTTTTCATAAAATTGCACCAAAATCCTTAAACAAGAAAAAGCCGTATTCCTTACTAAGAAGGATACCATTAATGTCCTAGTATACTACTATGAACTCAATATTTCGTTTGTTATAACAAATAATTAACAAAAACACCGATTGTGAGCTATTTTGGTTGTGCAAAAAAAAAAAAAACAGTTTTAAATATTATATGGTCTGTACCCATAGCAGCCGTTATCAAACACAGATGAATTAAAGTGAAAAGGGGATTCGTATCTATTGATAAAACGTTCTTGATTCTAGGCCGCCGAAATGAAACGTAAATACAAGAGCATAGTCAAATTGACACCGATAAAAAATATTATACAGTATGTTTATTGAAGAATCGTCAGTTTGCGTCATGCTTTCTGTATTTACATTCACCGAAGTCACATGAAGCAACATTCACAGTAATTCAAATTTTAAACGGTGTACTTAAATCTTGTAATTATTTAGAACTGTGCCCTCAACAGCGTATATCTTTCTAATTTCCGTTAAAATATACAATTACTAAAATTTCTTTTAAATATTACTCAAAATTAATATTGTGAATTCAGAAAATAATTCTAAACGATACGCGTAACAGCGTTCCCGCCAAAATTCTGTAGGCGCAAAAAGACCACATATTCGTGACGTCATAGATGAAAAAGATGTCAAATCAGACATTTCGACTGTACGCACAAAACGTCGACGTCACCATTGTATGGAACTACCTTAAGACCCAAACCCATTGATTTTTTGTTTTTCTTTAGAAATTCTATGAATATCCCTCGATTTATCGCCAAAATCCCTTTATAACGCCAAAATCTGACAGTACAAATAATGGCGATAAATCAAGGAATTAGTGTTTATTCATACAGCATCAATTTTAAATAAAATATGTAATAATGAAAAGAACATACATGCAGTTTCTCGCAGCAAGATCTCTGTGGACATATTTAATTTTAGATAAATAAGCCATCCCTTTTGCAATGTCCAATCCAAATTTGACCAACTCGGCGACTGTTGGATTCTATAAAAAATATAAACTAATATAAGGATTTTTTTCTAAATATATGTTAACAGTGGAGACCTCGGTGGCTTAGTGGTTCACAGTTACGGATCACTTTCCTCTCACCACTGGGTTTGAACCCATCTCGGGCAGATCATTGTGTAAGAAAGGTTATCAGGTCGTTTGCCAAAATATTTTTTTTTCGGCCGGACACTTCTGTTTGTTCACCATTCCACGATATAAGTGAAATAGTGAAAATATATTTACTAAGGCTTAACACAGCTAACCAACTTATTTCGGTATTATACTGGCACACTGATCTTACGTATTTAAAATGAATTATTTTAATTTAACTATAAAAAACAATGTTTGTGCGCAGAGTTTTTTCTATCTTGTTCCAGTCGATACAAATCAAACGACAGTAACCAAAGCGTTAATTTTTTATAAGATATTATACAAAACCATAAAATATAAGCAACCACTGCGGTAGCTCAGTTGGTAGAGTCTCGCTCCGTAAGTGGGGCCGTGGGTTCGATCCCCGGCCGGGTCTGACCCAAACTTAGTGGGTAGTGACTGTTCTATCGCCAACATCGGTATTACGAAATGAAAGTCACTGTTCTTTCGGAAGGGAACTTAAAATAAACGAGGTCCCGTGTCACGATAGGCTTGGCACGCTAAGGAACCCTGCTTTATAATGCCATCAGCACAACGCACAGGCAAAGTTTCTGCACCTTCGCCTATAGCTGGCGACGTCTCGATATAAGTGAAATATTCTTGACTAGGACGTTAAACACCATTATTCAACTCAACTCATAAAATATAAGTATTGCAGTAACAGGTATTTTAAAATCTTTACGTCAATTAAGACATACAATTTTGTAAGAAAATGTTTAAATGAGCAGCTTTTAAAAGATAACCAATAATCCTTAATAATCAAATGCAATACGTAATTGATATCATTACTAGCTTCAGAAATTGATAAGACTACATAGCCCAAATTATTGCATTAGGTTAACAAATTCTTCCATTTCTTTAATTTTAAAAACTAGTACATTGTTTTACTGGTTAAGTAAAACAACAACTCCCCATGTTTCAAGCAATACAATCATAAGCAAACATACCAATCCATGTATATCACAATCCTAAAGCAAAGTAAAAACTCACAAGATATGTTAAACGCGCGAGCTTCCACCAGGAAAATAAGACCGGGTGCTCCGGAAGGGTAAACACTTCTTGTTTAGCTAGCTACATCTGCTACGTAAAAATTAACATTGAACGTCAAATATGCCCAGGATAGTTTTGGGTACAGAGACATAAAAAATAAACATACTTATAACCCATGTCCGAATCACAATCTAGAAGCAAAGTAAAAACTTTGAACTGACAAGTCAAGTTAGACACGTGAACTTCCACAAGGAAGTAGGAGGCCGGTGTTCCGAAAGGATAAGCACCAACCTTTTAGCTAGCTACATCCGCCACGTGTGTAATCAAAATTGTGTGAAAATTACATGGAACTATGGACGTCAAGTATATCCAGGGCAATCTTCATATTTTATCTGCGGTCAATTTTGAGCCCAAATATCGTATTGAGTTTACAAAAAACTATCATTTCTGTCAATACATACGTTGCTTTCATTCCTCAGGTAAGACAACAAGTCGCCATGTTTCATAAATGGTAATACAATCAATGGTAGATTCTTCTCTGATATCGCTATACCAATAATACTAATAACATTTTCATGTTTGAAGTCTTTCATCAGTAATGCCTCCTCTAGGATCTCTTTGATGCTGTCAGAGTTATCTCCCTCTACAACAAAACAACATTATACTCTGAATCAAAAACAAAGATACTAATCCATGTCCGAATCACAATCCAGAAGCAATGTAAAAACTTTGGAACTGTCAAGTTAGGTTAGACACGTGAACTTCTAACAGGGAAGTTAGGCCGGGTGCTCCGGAAGGGTAAGCACCTCCTGTTTAGCTAGCTAGCTACACCCACGACGTGTGTAATCAAAATTGTGTGAAAGGAACATGGAACTATAGGGCGTCAAATATATCCATGACAATCCTGGACACATAGACATCAAACTTATCAACAATACTGTGATGACGGCAACCTATAGCTAAACCACAAAACCAAATCAAAGTCAAACCTTTAAAACTAGCATATTGAGTTAAACACGTACATCTAAACTTCCAAAGTGGAAAAAGATGGGTACTCTTGAAGGGAAAACGTCTTTGGCAATACCAAAACTAACTAGAAACGGGCTAAATCAATCATACCACTTAAATAGTAAACCATGGCAAGATGATTAGTGTAAGTATGTGTTTTAATGTACTCTTAATATTTTTATTTAAACTTTGATTTAAAAAAAACAACAAAAAATAACCTTATTTTATTATCGCCATTATTTTACGTACTGACAGTTTTAACAGCTACATCCTCCTGTTCTACACCGTCCAACTGCAGACGACCTTTGTACACCTTTCCAAACTGACCTTCAAAAGAAATACGTATTCTTTAGTACCAAAAGGTGTTAATATAAATGAATTTAATGTACAATATGGAGTCGGCAAATCTATACCAAAAAAAATACCATGCATTCAATTTTTTGGCCATTTTTTCACTTTGTCTGCGCGTGAATTTTTATTTGATGAATCATTGCGCTGGCCGGGTTGGCTATCCTACTGATGTCCAAATCACATTTCCAAAAACAAAATTGAAAACTTTGACACTGAGATTGTTGTATTGTACATGTACAACATATTTTGGATAGGCCTGTCGATATTTCCAATTTATACTTAATATGTCAGAAAAGGTCTCAGTTATATTTGTTAGGGACTTCACTAATTTATTACAAAGCCCTTAAATACTTTCACCACTTACCTTCTCCTAGAGCATCCATTATTTCTAGATATTTTCTGTCAATATGAAGACCAAAACTCATTATCGCTTCTAAGGTGTCCTCTGGTATTGCTCGATATTTTTCCGGATTATTTTGTACCAAAAACTGGTAATTACCTACAAATGTATACAGTGGTTAATTTTTACTTTTTGCACAGTTTTAATAGAAGCAAAGAAACCTATTTAATTGAAAAATTAAACGTACCAGTCCATGTTCAAATCAAGTAAAATCATTGTAAGTTGGCAAATCTAGTTGAAAATATGAAATTTAACCAGGGAAGAAGGTATCGTGCTCTGGAGGGTAAATAACTACTGGTTAGGTAGCTGCTCCCGCTATTGACCTCGTAATGCAATACCATTTAGTTACCGAATAAATGTACGTCACTTCCGATGATCACAACCACAGTTACTCTTCAATTGCGTCTAAATAAACGCGTCAAATTAAATAAAAAATATTCTTTTTTATTTTTTTAGTTTGTAATTCTGGTCCATCAAATGCTTTTAGAAACTTTAATATGCCCGTCACACGGTTTCATGAATCCATATCGGGCCAGATCCTTATTAATAACAAACATACTGGTCCATGTTTAAAATCACAATACCAAAAAAAAAAAAAAAGCAATTACTTTCAAAACTGAAATATTTAGTAAAACCAATTTATTTGATCCTTTTTTGTTTTTGGTCCGAGCACTACATAAAGAGTTTAATTCCGAAACGACCGTCTATTGATGCTAAATTTAAACAAATTTAGGTAATTTTACACATAAACTTCCACCGGGTAAGCGAGACCTGTTGCCCCAGGAGATAAGCATCTCCTGATTAGTAACCTACACCAGCAACGTGTGCCATCAAAATTAAGAACAAAACGAACCTTGAACAATGCGACGTCCAATATATCAAGTATAATTTTGGATACAAAGCATCACACTTTTCAGCAATAGTTTTGATGGCCATAAAATTTGAGAGCTTTTATTAGCATAAGCGTGCAATATTTCTGACGAATGAATCGTGAATCCTGCTAGGAACAGTTTCGAAAAGAAAAAAGGTTTAAGCTAGTTTGGATAATGTTGTATCTACAGGTAAGTTGTTAAATTTTTTAATTTGTGTGTGATCCTGATCAAAAACGTTTGGTCAGAATTAAAATTTCACTTTTAAGTTTTTTTTATTCTAAAAAGGACATGGATCAGTGGAATACTTACCGAGGTCAGGAAAACGTTCCGATGTCATAAGTAATTCTTTTCGCAAATTAGCCCGTCTTTTCTTCAGCAGAACTGGGATAAGTATCGACAAAAACACCACCATGAAAACTGAACCAAATATTGCAGTAATAGTGGATGGATCGGTACTGACACTAATCGGTTCTATCAACAACTCAGGGTAAAATTCAAACATTCCATTATTAATGGAGACCTGGAATAAAATGAATAAATCCTCTTTAACTAATTGCTGGTCATCGACAGAGAAAGTCAAAGTAATTTCCATGGTGTATTGAAAGTCAGTATTGTCTGTATTCTGTGTAAGAACAGTTTGTGAAACGAGCAACGTCAGTTTTTCGAAAACTGGTCACACTTCTCCATTATACTTTTTTTATAAATTACTTTTTTACACATTCATAACACAATGTAAAATTTTAGCACTTCATCTATTCGAGGTAACATAAAAAGTTAAAGGCCATCGCATAAAAATTGGTGAAACATGAAATTGATATAACATATTCCAGTTTTCACAAAATTTATCACGAGACCTGAAAATAGTCCTTATTTGGGACTCAAAGGGCCATAACTCCTAAAATAATCCATGCAGCGTCTCCATTTTACGGTGTGCACATATCTATATGACCCCGATAACACATGCCAGATTTCAAAAGAATCCGTCTTAAATTGTGGAACAAGAAAGTTAAGTTAAGGAAGTTAAGTTGGGTGTTCCGGAAGGGTAAGCACCTCCTGTCAAGCCACGTGTGTAATCAAAATTGTGTGAAAGGAACATGGAAATATGGAGACATCAAAATTATCAACAATGCTGTGATGACGGCCATAAAACTTTTTGACGGCCTTGATAAGCCTAGGCTTGCGATATCCTTGAGTCAACAATTTATTTGCAAGCGGCCTGCTTCGTTGGGCAAAGTCCTCGCAGGCGGAACAAGCTCTACCACTATAGCGTATTAATTGGGAACCATATACACCATAAGCAGGAGAAGCCGTTGAATTGCTGCATATAAACGGAAAAATGACAGTAGAAAAATTGAAGTCATTACGGTTTCAAATGTAGCCTTTCGTGGGCCTCATAGCTGAGGTATAAGTCGAAATATGAAGCAAAACTTGAGGAATCAATCGTATCTTTTATTTTAAGCTAACTTAGTTAAATGGTATTCACATAGTCTCAAAATTTAGGATTGTTAAGTGACAAAACGTCATCTATATATCAGTATGTGAAGTTGAATGACAATAAATTATCCCTACCTTAATTATTCCAGATCTCTGGGCATTATCATTTATTTTACACTGGATCTCGTCAACTACGATAACTGTCACCATGCAATATGCGTTGTCAATGGTGATGTTAACTTTGACAGCCGTTTCTATAACTCCCCAAAACTCACCCTGTAATATGAAACCTCCTTTTATTACAATTCAACAACGAATAATATGTATTTAGAAAGCACACCATATGGTACTGAAAACATAACGTATGTTGCTGGAGAGCGAACATTTCTTTTTAAAAGTGATGAAACATGTTGATGGATTGTTAAATATGATGCTTATAAGACGCAAAGAAACAATTTTGCATGTACAATGGGGGTATAGTTGTATTTATTTTCATTACCGACTCTTGATTTTATCTTAAAAATGGAACAAATGCTGACGTCATATTCAGACAAACAGCCATACGTCATGATGACGTATGGTCTGTGACGTTCTTATCTTGTTCATGCTATAATTCCACAGTCGTACAAAGCAAAAAAGCTACCACCTTTGACACGTGTGCATAGTTACCGAAACAGCAAAAAGTATTACGCAATGTATCAATATGCAAGTCACGTGACCAATAGCATTCATATACGCCATTGGCATAAAATATAATTTTATAGAATGAAACCATTTGATTGTCCAAGACGGGTGCAATGCGATAATCAAATATTATTCATGCACGAATTGCTTATAAATCCTATGACGTCGTTAAGTAGTTTTAAAGAAAGTCTGAAATGTGTCTGGCACCAATCCACCAAATCGACCATATTCTAACCAATAAATGAAAGCAAAAAAATAACTATACCTTTATAATCAATTTATCGTTAAATATAGATGCTTGTAATTCCACGACGGGATCTTTGTAATACACTATTTCTACATCAACATTTGGGAAATAGACACTCATTTTTTGAACAGAAATCACGCCATCCATAACAAATGACATACTTCCAGTTATGATAGTCATGTTTGGATTACTTATTTCGATTGGTGGAGACGGGCACCTCATGATGCTTTATTTGACATCTTGCAATCCTAAAATGAAAAAAACACTACTTTGGTCGTGTAACAATTTTTGTTGATTTCTTGGATAACCTTGTCCACGAATTTCCTTGTCAACGAAATAGTATGAATTGCAAAATTACCTTAAAAACTACAAATTGCATTATTATTACGAACTTATAGTTATTAACACAACAAAATGGAATTTTTAGAACGACGAATTTTCGACACAGGACAATATATAATTCTATAATATTCAACTGATTAGATGTAGTGCCAAAACATGTTGCAAACTTTGTACGGATAGAATATCTAACTTCTATTTCATGCAAGCATCAAAATCAATAATGTCTTTGTAAAAGTCGCATATTTCTTGTCTGTTAATGTATTTTTCGCGGTGTACTAATTTTTCGCATATTTCGAGATCGTTTGTTTTGCGCAAATATTAATTCCGAGCGAAAATTATAGTAAGTTTATAGTGTTATAGTGCATATTTTAAAAACGCGAAAATTATAACTACGCGCGCGGATATGTCTCAATTTCCTACACCTCGAAAATAAATACACGCGAACTTAAATACGTTTACAGTATATATTTACAGCGATACGTTGTTAACTCCATATAGTGACAATTACTAAAGCCCTTTATGATCTTTCATAATTTTGAATTGGTTATAATTTGGTTTTATAATTTTGGTCCAAGCACTACTGATGAGGAATTGCATTCCGAAACGGCCGTCTAGTGCTGTAAAATTAAAACTGGTATAATATGTAATTATTTTCCATGTTAGAAAAATTCTAACCTCCGTAACAAATATTTCGTTACGTGCGAAATGCATAAAAACTATATAGACATGAATGAATGTTATTTCAAATTACAGTGATGGCCTAAGAGTACAGGGGAAACTTTACAATAGATTGGAAATTTTTAAATCATGTTTTTAAATCCAATTTTGAGTCCTTTATGATAGATATGGCATATGCGTTTATTTTATGACTACTTACGGTATCAACAGACCTATACACTTTCCCGTCTACTGAGTATGTTACAAACATAACTGGATTTCCAACATATCTTAAACTTGTACCGAGTACCGTTAAATCCATGTATCCGCTGTAAGCATAACAAGAAAAAACACTTGGTTTTTACAAATAACCTGCAATTTTTCGCGGTATAATTCTTGTGTATTTGTCGTTGAAGACATAATTAGGAAATATTAAATGTTTCGGATGTTTCTTTTAAAAAAATAAAATTTTTGTTTGTTGGATTTGTATATTGGACCTTTACTTACTTTGATATAATTGGATGATCGGTTGCTTGGTTGAAAGTTGCTTAACGTCGCACCAGCAATTTTTCAGCTATTCGCGACGAGAACTATTTTATTAGTCGCTATGGATTAAGTGAAGTGCGAGTGTGTTGTATGGTCTGCCTTGTACTAGCGTGTACTCGGGACGTCTTTAACGTGCTAGCTCACCGAGTCAGAACGCCGCAGCCAAGCGTACCACTCCCCCAGTCCATTATACTGATACCAGGTGAAACAGTAAAGGCCAACGGCAAGGAAAATTCACTTTTCCATATGTGGTCCCAGCGGGACTAGAACTCACAGCGGTGAGATACCTGGATTTGAAGACTGACGTCTTATTCATTAGGCCACCAAGGCCTCTATATCAATTGAGGGTGAAGATCAAGTAGAACATAATAATGACAAGACATGTCGGATTGTTTGAAAATAAAATTGGTCTTTGATAGCTAATTCAGCTAATTTATTTAGGTCCTCGTTTATGAAACACTCGAAATCTTTGTTCATTGCACAAGCATTTTAAATTCATACATATTTAATAGAACATATTAAAACTTTCACATTAACTGACAATTATATAAAAAAAGTGAATTCATGACATTAATTATTTCACATATATCGGGACGTTATTTCACTTATACTAAGAAAGATCCAATTGAACTATCTAATCGAAAAAAGGAATTGACGGATCGTCAGCCAATATTTCGACAAAGGCCTGGCATGCTTGAATTACACACAAAAAATAATAACTCGGCCTGAATTGTGCCATTTAATGACGGCACTATCACTAATACGTCATTAGTTGTCGTGACGCTACTTTGGTACCGTGTTGGCAACCAGTGTTGGAACATTGTGGGCGTGACCAGCGATCTTTCAATATTGAAGCGAAACTTACGCATAGAAACTCTTCCTTGGATATATAAATGTTATCGTTGGATCTTTTTTATAGCTAAATACGCTTTCAACACTTGACCAGTTAGTAAGTTCATGTCCATCTATTGTAATGTTTATCTGTTCATCCCCTTCTTCATGGTCTGGTGTCAAGAAAACAACGAATGTTTTATTTCTAAATAAAATAAAATATAAAAAATAAAATAATGAAAATAACTACAAATGAAAACAAATAACAAACAACTCTAACAAAAGAGAAAAAATTTTAATAGAAAAAACTTTATAAATTATTTCATTTGAATCTACAACAGACATGAAGAAAAGTGTGTTATAAAATATCATGTTTTATCGATTTTTTTATGGCTATCATATATAAGTAGGGGTTGTTTGGTCACTGTTTACATGAATGAGGGTTTATCTAAATTTTGAAATAAGTGGAAGTTTGGGCTACTGGTATTAAAATAAGTGTGCTGTTGAGGCACCATATACAGTAGTACACTGCACTATAATAACACATCTGGGAATTTACTTAAGCGTCTGTCCAAATCAGAACTTTCGGTCCACTGACTATAAAATTTTTGATTTCGGGTGGGCACTGTTATTTATGTCAAGTATTGTGGTTATGAGACTTATTTTTTCTATAACGCATAATGTCGTGTAATGCAATTGATCAATACGACAGGTTACACTTATATAGGCAAACAACATTGACCTGTCTGTTTGACCTTTTATTAGGAATATTCACATAGGAGTGTCAACCCAATGCATGGGTAGCGTTAGGATTCGCAGTTAATACATATACGAATTGCCTGCGATTAATGTTCACTACACACTGTAAAGACGAAATATACACGCCTTGTCTCTATTATTTAAATTTACCTGTCCATAATGAATATTTAATTGAAAGGTCAAGCGGACAGGTCAATGTTGTTTGCCTATACCAATAATGAATATAGAATCAAGTTTCCAAAAGTATATGCATTAGGTTATTATCAAAATAATTTTTTTTTTGAAAATGCTCCACCAATAAATGAAAATGTTTACCTTTATATATTTTTGTGTGGACCAATATGAAAATCTACCTGATGGATAATTAAATTTTAATTTATTACAAATTAGAAATATTCCAATATTGTTCTTACCTTTGGATATATCACATGATTTGCTAGCTATAGTTAAATTCATTTCGTTTCCAGTATCTAGGTAGTCACCTAAAACCTCGCCAAGGGTCCCTCCTGACGACGGACCAAATAAAGGAAATATCAAATCAACAATGGGGTCCTGTAAACATATTAAATATTCTTGTATATCCAAACAATGTTTGCCCTTTCATTGGTAATATTCATATAGGAGGATCCATCCAATACATGGGTAGCGTTAGGATTCGCAGTTAATACATATATACATTGTCCATGATTACTGTTCGCATAATACAGACTAAATATACACACTTGAACCCTATTACTTAAATGTACTCGTCCATAATAAATATTTAAATCAAGGTCAAGCGGACAGATCAATATTGTTTGCTTATACAGTTAATATTTTTATACAAGTGCTTATATAAATACAAAAACTAGTAGGACAAAAACCTCATTTCAAAGTTTACAATTATTACCAAACATGTTTTATAGGAATAGACGGTCGTTTCGTAATCAACTTACATATTATACCAGTTTTAATTTTACAGCACAAGACGGCCATTTCGGAATACAATTTCTCATCAGTAGTGCTTGGACTAAAATTATGAAACCAAACTTATTTTGAAGATGTTGAAAAGCTACCCAAAGAACCAAAATATATTTTACCAAATTAAGCTAAGGAAATACTTTACATGAGGGAGTATACCTTAGTTTTTGAGAAATTTCAAATCTTAACTTGCAGGAAATTTAGACAATTATAGACAAGTATATTTCTGACAATAATATAGGGTTATTGAACATATATATTGTCTCGAGTTGACTAGACATTTGCACGAGCATGCGAGTGCAAATTTCGAGTCAACGAGGGACAATATTTCCCAATATCAGTTCAATAACCCTTTTATTATATAGCTAAATAAATTTCGTTTACTTCCTACTAGTATTTCATCTGAAAATACCATTTTTTCTTACAATACATAAATATTGCACTAGTTTCTATATACGGATATAAGAACTAGTGTAATACGACAACAACACAATCATGACGTCGTCAGCCATGTAACAACAATCGTATGACGTCATAAATGACAGCGTCATGTGACAAACCGTGCAATATGAAAAAAATTGATTCGGGTAACCTCAGACTGCAACAAAGTTTGCGTGCAAATATCGATATATATTGCACGCTAACACCTCGGGATTTATCCTTTAATTTCTATGTGATGCATATATTGCTAAATAATAATACGAAATTATTGCCTACTGAGTTGGTGATATCCTCGGGGCACCAGCCACCAGCAGAGATATCGGCTGAGGGGTTTAAATTACATATTATACCAGTTTTAATTTTACAGCACTAGAAATTCATTATAAGTTGTAGGATCCCCTTTTTGTAAAAGGACCTAGATTTAGTTGATTTTATTATTGTCCGTCCAATGTAAAGATTTTTATAATCAATAACTGTATATTTTTCTTCTTTGAAAAGGGGTCTCGGTGATTAAGTGGTCTAAAACGTGCGCTAAAGGTGTCTCTTACTAACTATGTTCGAATAGTGCAGGAACGTTAGTCAATTTGCTTTCCTAAATGATCTCAAAGAACTAACCTCCAGAACATATGTGAAAAATTCTTCAAAAAACTAAGGTATACTCCCTCATGCAACGTATTTCCTAAGCTAAATTTGGTAAAATATATTTTGGTCCTTTGGTAATCTTTTCAACATCTTGAAAGCAATTTTGGTTTCATAATTTCGGTCCAAGCACTACTGATGAGGAATTTTATTCAGAAATGGCGGTCTAGTGCTGTAAAATTAAAACTGGTATAATATGTAACTTAAGCGTAAAAGAATCAATTAAATCTTTCAAACTCTTTGTATCGTCTTCCTGGGGTGTCGTTATTGCTCACATCAATTCCAAAAAATTTCATGATAAAACAGATGGTGCCTAAATATATAATTTTAATTATAAATACACTTACCGTAAACGTGAAATCATTTTGTGACGAAGCGTTGTATTTATTAGCAATTACAATGCTAACTTTTCCTGACCCTGGTACGACCATGTCATATGTTCCAGTTTTACAAACAATCCTTCAAAAAAAAACAGACTTGAACATGAGTTTCAAATTTTTGACTTCCAAGTCTTACTTTACCAATTACCAAAGATGCTTTTTGATTAGTGACCGAATAATTCCTGTGATTTCACTGATCGTTCTATTGATCACTCACTCAATGTTAAAAATATTTCAAGTTTTAGATGGTTGTTTGTCATACAATTTTTTTAATTTGGAACTTTAACATCACTTCGAGTTATCGGGGTATTCGATTTATAGAAGTTTAAGTTTATATAGTTTATATAGTCGGGACCAAATACTGATTTCGAGTTATCTGTGGTATTCGAGATATCAAAGTTCTACTTCATGTTTAAAATAAGTCGCTGGAAATTATTTGAATGACATCAGCCACAACCAATTATGTAAAGCAATAAATACTTATCAGGTCTGGTTTGATCAAAGTTTCCCATTTACCTTTCCGGAGCACCCAGCCTCACTTCCTTGGTGGAAGTTCACGTGTCTAACCTGATTTGTCAGTTCCTAAGTTTTTACTTTGCTTCTCGATTGTGGATTTGTATGTTTGTTTTTTACCTATATATCTTTCTATATGACTCTTCAACTCGTTACTTCACAATCCAAAACTTTATTGTCATGAAAATATTTACAAAATAGTGTCTGTTCTGTCTAGGGAAATAAACAAAATTTTTGCATGTTCATGAAATTATGAAATGACAAAATGGAAATTACCAGAAACATACGGGTACTGGTTGAAAGCACAATCACAAAAGCAAAGTTAAACTTTTTGTAAAAGTAAATTTAGTAAAACACTTGACTACCAACAGGAAGTATTGCAAGTGACTTAAAAATAAATAAGCACCCGGCTGTATTCTCCTAGCGGACATGTACTTTTTTAACTGGATGTGTTGATTTGTTCGTTTTTATTGTCAACTTAATAACAGTTTTTCTCCAAGTCAAATATCATATCAATTATGTTACCTTTTAGGTGGTATATAATCCTTCTCCACAGGAATACATGGAACCCCTGCCACTTTGATTAACGTAATTGCTGAGATAGATGTGCCCAGGTTTTTACCATCGATTGTTAGATGTGTGTTTCCTTTATAATGTCCAGATATTGGTTGTATCTGTAAAACAGTAAGTACTATATACTTCAGTCCACTGTCTACGGTAATATATTTTCAGCCATTCAGTTTTATTGTACAATTCTTTCCTGTGCTTTTCATTTCGTTTACAAGTGAATCTTAGTTTGACACAAACTTCAAATTTCTGTTTCATGATCTTACAAGAAAACATAGACCAGCTTTGAAAAATTTTTTGCAGCACAAATGTTATCGTCATAGACGACAAAACCAAACATACCGGTCCATTTCCACAAGTATATCCTACTAAAATTAAATCTTTACGTTTCAAGAAAATAACAAATGGCATATCAAAAACGAACCCTCTGTATTCTGTTGTTTTAAGAAACATTATACTTACATTCGTTATTTGTACATTTGGACAAACGTACGGCTCAATATACCAATCTGCATTTGAGCAGTCATCACGAACCTCACACTTGTCAGAACACCATCCACAGCGGTAATGATTTGACAGTAACAAACATTCGCCGCACGTCAAACCAAGAAACTTACACTTGTATAGGATAACTAAAAAAAATCAAAAGTGTGGAATTAGTTCAATTTATACCGAAGAATATACTAAGATTTGAGCAGTTTTCGTATAAAAATTTATCATATCACAACTGCTACCTGGGTTCGACATAAACCTTGACAGATCCTACATGTGAGCAAGTTTGCAAATCCCCTTGAAAAGTTCGACGGTTTTCTCCGGACATTCCCTCGACTATTGCTGAACAAACCCAGCCTCGATAAAAAAAAGGAGTTTAACTATTTTTAATTGTAATTTGTGGAAAAACACTGGCGGATTAAATATAAAACGTTGGAAGGAAACGTTGCCTAACTGCTACATTCCCACTAAATATTAACATTATTTTAATATAATCTAATTGTATAAAATGTCGGAGTCCTTTAAATTATTTTCTGTATAGGTAATTAAGATGTATTTAAAATACTTCTGCTGTTTATGTTTCTGTTTGAACGTTGCCAAGATCATGATTTTACTTCATTCAAAATTGTACTAAATTATAGTCAATTGCCTATTTGTCTACACTTATAGCATTTTCATGCAGTTTTTCTTAACATTAGTACTTTTTTGTTTCAGCTCCCGACTATCGCCAGGAGGCCACATTGTTTAATGAATAAGACGTCAGTCTACAAATTCATGGTCTCTCACCGCAGTGAGTTCGAGCCCCTCTCATACCATATGTGGGAAAGTGAGTTTTCCTTGCCGTTAGCCTTTCATGGTTTACCTGGTATCAGTATAATGTGACGGGGGAGTGGTACGCTTGTCTGCGGCGTACTGACTCTCTGACCTAGCACGTTAAATTCGCCCGAGAGCGTGCTAGTACAAGGCAGATAATAAAAACACTCGCACTTCACATGCTTACACAAATTTGTTCATAGATTAATCATTATAGATTATTTAAAGTTCTCGTCGCGAATATCTGAAAAAAATTGCTGATGCGACGTTAAGCAACATTCAACAAACCAATCAAAAACAAACATACTAATTCATTTCCGAATCACAATCCAGAAGCAAAGTAAAAACTTTGGAACTGACACGTTAGGTTAGACAAGTGAACTTCCACTAAGGAAGTGAGGCCGGGTGCTCCGGAAGGGTAAGCACCTCCTGTTTAGCTAGCTACACCCGCCACGTGTGTAATCAAAATTGTGTGAAAGGAACATAGAACTATGAGACGTCAAATATATCCAAGGCAATCCTAGACACAGAGACATCAAACTTATCAACAATACTGTGATGACGGCCATAAAACTTTTTGAGGGCCTTGATAAGCCTAGGCTTGCAATATCCCTGAGTCAACAATTTATTTGCAAGCAGCCTACTTCGTTGTACAAAGTCCCCGAAGTGGGAACAAGCTCTACCATAGCGTATTAATTGCGAAACAAATACGCCATAAGCAGGAGAAGCAGGTATATTGCTGCATAAAAAAGGAAAGTGACAATAGAAAAAGTCATCACGTTTGTCATAAAGTTTCAAATGTAGCCTTTCCTGTGCGTCATAATTCAGGTATAAGTCTAAATATAAAGCAGAACTTGAGGAATCAGTCGTGTCTTTTATTTCAACCAACCAACTTACCGACTATCCCACGGAAAAGTAGCTCTAACAATAGGTAATCAAAAAACAAACATAATAATCCATGTCCGAATCACAATGCAGAAGCAACGTAAAAACTTTGGAACCGATAAGTTAGGTTAGACACGTAAACTTTCACAAGGGAAGTGGGGTCGGTTGCTCCGGAAGGTAAGCACACTACATCCGCCATGTGTGTCATCAAAATTGTGTGAAAGTAAAATGGTACTATGGGACGTTAAATATATCCTTGCGATATCCCTGGCTTTATTTGCAAGGAGCCTGCTTCGTTGTACAAAGTTAAACAACTTTGACATGTCTACTTTAATTAAAATATTTATTAGGAAGAATGCATTCAGTTTATATGGGAATACACGTATTTTTGTCTGTATAATTAAAAAGGCTGTGTATACGTACAATAGCTGTCAGTGTGACAAAAACCAGGTAGCGGGTGGGTCTCCCTATATGGATATCCCTAAACAGGTCTGTTGTTTGCATATACCAGTCATTCATTGTATGCTAAAAGGGTATTATTATTTTATTTTACCTTTAATGGAAGCTGGATTGTCGATGTATATAGGTGACCTCGGATCTCCCCAGAATATTTTGAATGGGATTGTTTTCGACGATACATTTTCTTTGTATCTCATCTGAAATATAAAACCTTCAATACTTAAGTGTGTCGAACTTCAGATACCCAATAGTTGTTCACATGTATTTGTATTTTAGTTTTTTAACGATAAGGCGTGAACAAGAAAAATGTGAAAAATAGTATACTGGTGCTAATGGTAACGGGTTATAAAGTTTATATAGTCTAAATCAGTTATTATCAACCCTGATTATCCCAAATTTTATGTTTACCCTATTTCTTTAGATGAAACATCTCTTATTTATACCCCATTTCTTTAGGTAATATATTTCTTATGTATATTTCATTTTTTTGTAAAACATCTTGGCCCTATGTTATCATGGATACGTACTATCTCTTGTACTCCTTGAAGGTTTGTCTTGACTGCTTATTATAAGGAGATAAAGAGTGTTCAAAATGATTAATTTCTTTAAATATTTATGTAAATTACACTAAATGCAAGACTAAACGCCATAACATATTGAAAATTTCATCATAATGCATGCAATTACATTGTAATCTCAAATAAAAGCGTAGATGGTATTCTCTCAAAGCTGTTTACAACATAAGCTCTGGTTAAGGTTCATAAAATTTTAAGAAACTTTTTACTCCTTAATTCTTGGTTATTTGAAATACCAATTCCAAAATAACCATCTTTATGAACATTTTTAAACAAATTTGAGATAAGTTCCATGTGACTTTAACACTTTTGCAGAGGTCAGTAACAAAGAAATTTTTAATAAGAGTTACCTGGAATTCATCACATTGTATCGTCAATGCATTACTTGTAGCAAACGTTTGTGCAGACACGATTTTCCCTCCATCAAAATCGAAGTAACATCGAAATGGAAGCTGATGAGCCTACGTGAAGACAAGCATTATATAATGAAAAATATAAAATGATCACGTATATTTGTCGAAAATAATAACGTATAACTGTATTATATAAATATGAAGTATTAGCCTAATAAGGTTTATGTAAAAGTGTACATTGTTTTTCAATTTTGAATTTTATTGGCAGACAACATTTATTTCCCAAAAGTACCCTAATAACATTATTAGAGTGTTTTTATTAATTTGGGATCAAAGAAATCTAAAATTTAAGATTCTCTTCATTTAACAAATTCATGTGCAAAAAGCAATCTTTAAGCAAAGTAAATAAAACCATTAAAAACTTGTAAATTGGGTTAAACGCGTCATCCTTTATATATCATAATTATTCCAAAGTACGGTTATATATATATATATATATATATATATATATATATATATATATATATATATATATATATAGGTCCAACAAATAAATTAATAGACTCGTCTGATAAAGTTTACAAATGTTAAGAGTTTGCCAATTATAAACATTGGACTTGTATTACTAATATTTTATTATCACCTGATACGTGAAACACATTAATTCATTTAATGGTTTTTGCCAGTTTTATTATATAAATCTGTTATTTGACTCACCAGAATATTGTATGCAGTGACCGACACATTGTGGGAATGACCAGATGTCATGTAAATATCAGAATCTCCCCTGATCTGCGGACAAAAAGCTGGTCCTATACTTACTGAATGGTTTCTGTTTTTATTATTCTAGAAAAATAGAGAATAACTTTTTTCTTAAAAAATTAAACCGATATCAATTCTATAAAACGCTTTTTTTGTATTCGTGTATATGTCAAAACAATATTATATATAAATCAAACAAAAAATACCAGTTCATGTTAATTATTGTATTTGACGGAAAAGGCGATATTTTAAATAATTTGGATCGACAGTGTACCACGTGATATCCATACCGTTTCTGCGGAACAATTATTTCCAATGGAGATGGAATCGGTTTAGTTCACGTTTTCCAGTAAAAATGGTTTTACTTCGGGAAATTTCAACGTAAATGTTTCCAAATTGTTTCGCACAAATGTACTGATCGATTGGTATGCTTGTAAACTCCAATGGCAACTTTACACATATTTCAGAATGCATTTCTATTTCATTTCAGTCTAATTAAGTGATAATTGATATAACGCTTAGCCGTGTACACGTTTGTACAGTTTATAATTTATTTGTATGTATATTGCTACGGTTGTGTGTAATCAAAAACAAACATAATAACCAATGTCCGAATCACAATCCAGGATTAAAGTAAAAACTTTTAAACTGACAACTTTGGCTAGACACGTGAACTTCCATCAGAAAAGTGAGACCGGATGCTCCGGAAGGGTAAGCACCTCCTGTTTAGCTACTAGCTACAATCACCACGTGTTAATTAAAATTGAGTGACAGGATAATAGAAGTATGACGTCAAAAATATCCAGGGCAATCCTTGACACAGAGACATCAAACTTATCAACAACACTATGATGGGTATATAGCATGCTTATTACATGATACAGTGTCTATACTTACAGCATTTGTTCCAAAGATTACATTGTCATCACGATCACAGTTTAAATCTGGTTGATGAGTACAATGGTTTTTATTGATGCACCAATTACAACTAATACACTTGATGTACAGCTACTACAACTGAAAAATACATAACATTATATTTAAAAAGCGATATTTAGAAACAACTTTTTGTAGATTTGTTGCCAAAAAACACCGTTTTAACCTGTTAGAAAAAAACATTTTAGCATTTCAAAAATATTTTTGTATAAATAGTTCCTATGTGTGGCTTTTGTTTTTCGCCGTTTTTGGCAGCGTGTATCATACCATATAGTCTCGTGTTGACTCTTATTAACTACATTCTATTTAGTAAAATATATTTTGGTCCTTTTGGTAATCTTTTCAATATCTTGAAAAGAATTTTGGTTTCATAGTTTTGATCCAAGCATTACTGATGAGGAATTCTATTCCGAAACGGTCGTCTATTGTTGTAAAAAAAACTGGTAAAATATGTTATTTAATCATTTAATACCACACACACACACACACACACACACACACACACACATGGCAAACAATTTGACCTGTCAGCTTGCTTTTTATTATGAATCGAATATTCTTGCAGAAGAATTCAGTCAATACACGGATAGTGTTGAACTTTTAGTTATTACTTAATAATGTGCGTTTTCTATGATGTAGATAAAATGAAGACGTGCATGTATAAGTATATTCGTCCACAATAAATATTTAATCAATAGTCGAGCGGACTAGTCAATCTTGTTTGCATACAAAAATGTATTATCAGCAATACTTACTCGGTATAGGTACTACAGTTGAAAAAAGTTATTCCAGTACTAACAATATCTATGTTATTTAACTGTATAAACAACTGCATTTTAATCTTATCTGAAAAAAATCGCATTAGTAAGAAATATTATTATTATTATTATTCATAAAAAATAAAAAAAATACAAAAAATTTGATGCTCCAGAATTTCATCTAAATGTTAACCAAATATATAAGATTCGATTTGACATGATCATATATATAGTTGACTGTAATTTTTTAATAAACATAGTATACCATATTATGTACAATACTTGCTGAGTGCATACAATGCCCTCTGTTTTAGAAACCTGGTTCATTGATCAACGAATTAAGTTGCTTACATTATGACATCATGTGGGTGAAAGGTAGGAAATCTTTCTTTTTTATTCATGGCGTCACATATTAATGATTTACTACTCAAATTCATTATTATTGCGGTTTTTGTTATGTAGAAAATACCTAGTTGTGTTAAGTAAAGGGTTGTGAATTTTATTGATCACACACACATTTTGTTTCTTGGATGGTTGCAAAATTCTGAAGTGTGTAGATTAGGTGGATCGGTTGTTCCTGGAATTGAATTAACATGACGATAAATATAATTCCTGAGCCTGAAAAAAACGTAATTATTTTTTTTTTGAAATTTTATTTCATAGTAAAATCATATAAGAATTTAGATCCAGGTACTTCGATTTTTAATAGACATAATCTACTTTTTTACTTTGCTTTAGAGATTGCGATTTGCATATACACCAAAGACCATGCATTATAAGCCGACAATTGTTCAAAAAGTTAACAAAAATTAATGGCTATATAAATTCCTTTCAAATATAAAGCACCGCAAAACATAGCATTTTGATACTGATAAGGAATTGTTTTCTGAAACGGCCGTCTATGTATTTCAAAGGCTTTGTACATCACTGCATATAGTTTTGCTAAAATACGATATATGTTTTATAAGCTGACAAAATCAATGGCCCTAGAAGGGTAAAAAGAACCTCATATATCATCTCTGATGTAAATAAATGCAATACTCAATATTCAAAAGCGGTCTAATTAATAACATATATTTTAGTTATGATTAGAAATGTTACCTGTGGCAAACTCTGGTATTTTATGGGCCTCGGGAAAGTCACAAGTTATATGTCTACTGTCCGTTCGGTTAAAGACTGTAATTATTTTTTCTCCAGAACCTTTGTAGACACAATTATATTGTTCGCCTTCTGGTAAACTTGTCGCCAGCATATTAACCTAAAATGTAAACATAAAAACAGCTAATTTCTCGAAGGTACTGTAAACATATTTATGTTCGCGGTGTACTTATTTTCACTTATTCCGCAGTCGTTTGTTTTGCGTAAAAATTAATACTGAGTGAAAATTATATTATGCTTATTGTGTTATAGTGCATACTTCAAAAAACGCGAAAATTTACCTACGCGGGTATGTCTAAATTCCCTATATCGCGAAGATAGATACACGCAAAATTAAATACGTTTGCAGTATCACTGTCCACAGGTTGTTAAATATATTGCTATCCTGCTAGACCACTGTTCAAATTGGAGGCACTAAGGTACAGTCAAAATTCTATCGCTCGAATTTTGAAACCTCGAAATAACTGAAAGTGATCTGTGTCGATCAAATTGCTATCATTTCCTATGTAAATGAATCCTCGAATACCACTGCTTGCTCAAACAATAAATATTTCCCAAAAATGAAATTGCTGCTTTGGACTCCATCTTTTATAGCCTAATTTTTTTTCTTCTCGATTTAAAATTAATATTTGAAACATAAAAAATTATAACTGATTGCAAGCACTTGCAATCCAACCAAGACGTTGCAGCAATATGTTAAATACACGTTTTTCAGTTGCAGTTGTTTTCTATTTCATGGAAACAACAAACCACAAATACGAAAGGGAACTACTTTTACATATAAGGGTCCTTATTATAAACCCCTTATAAGCGCCTAACAATGCTGTTGGAGACTCAAGCATCAGTAATGGAACATTTGATTATTATTATTATTATTATTATTATTATTATTATTATATTGTAGCTTTCTTGATAAATCAAAAACAAACATACTAATCCATGCCCGAATCACAATCCAGAAGCAAAGTAAACACTCAGGTTGGATACGTGAACTTCCAACAGGGAAGTGAGACCGGGGGTCCAGAAGGGTAAGCACCTCTTGTTTAGCTAGGTACACCCGCCATGTGTATAATCAAAATTGTGTGAAAGGAACATGGAACTATGGGACGTCAAATATACCCATGGCAATTTTGGATACGAAGCTATCAAATATCAACAATACTTTGATGACGGCCATAAAACTTTTTGAGCGTCTTGATAAGCTTAGGCTTGCAATATCCCTGAGTCAACAATTTATTTGCAAGCATCTTACTTCAATGTATAAAGCCCCAGTAGTAGGAGCAAGCTCTACCACAGCGTATTAATTTGGAAACAAATTTATTCTAAAGTAAAATCACGCATAACATAGACAACTGTACTATTTTTATCCAAATAACAAATTAAAACTAAATTGGTATTTTCTATATGAATTAATTTTGTATTTAATAAAGTATTAATTTACCCGTTGTTGTTCATTGTCCTCATTGACAGAGAATTCAACTAGATTCATATCTGTTATCGCTACACAGATGGAGTTGTACTCTAACCATTTTGCTGGCATTTCGATGTCTGGGCATTTCTGGGCCTTAGTACATCTGAAATTGAACCATTTACTTCGTGTTACCCCACAAAATTGTATTTTCTTTGTATAATAGAATAATAAATTCATCAAAAACAAACATACCGGTCTATGCTCAAATAACAACCACAAAGCAAAGTAAAAGCTTAAAAAACAAGCAAATTCAGTTAAACACAGAGACGTTCAAAAGAGAAGTGAGGCTGTGTACTCCGGAATTGTGAGCCTACTACACCACACCTGCCACGTGTAAAAGTGAAAATTAAAGAAACATAGAATTATGCGACACTAAATAAATCTAGAAAATTTTTTAGTAAAATAACATCATCAGCGGTATTGTGATGACGACCATAAACTTTGAGAAGGCCTTGCAGCTTGTTTCGAGGTATTAAATTCACGTTGCGTAATACAATGTTAGTATAATTTTATCCAAATTTTAAAAAAAGAAGAAATGTGTGAGCCACTGCTCACTGAGTATACCCCTGCTTTTAACATGTTAGAATACAAAGCATATTTGAGGTAGATGTCGGGCAAACTGAACTTGAAAATGGTACTTGTGGCATGGGAACCCTTAGCGAACTAGCATACACAATTTAAAATGGTTGTGATTAGTAGTGGCTGATAAAAAAAAGTTACGAAAATTTTAAACCATTGACCATAAATGTTGAAAAATTAACTAAGTAGGAAAACAGGAAATAGATGTGTGACAGACTTGAAATCAATCCGTACGGTATACAACCTCATACTGAACTCGCATACCACTAGAATACAAAGCATATTTGAAGTAGATGTCAGGCAAACTGAACTTGAAATTGATACTTGTGGGATCGGAACCCTTAGCGAACTAGCATACAAAATTGAAAGTAGTTGTGATTAGTAGTGGCTGATAAAAAAGCTACGAAAATTTTAAACCATTGACCATAAATGTTGAAAGATTAACTAAGTAGGAAAACAGGAAATAGATGTGCGGCAGACTTAAAATCAATCTGAACGGTATAGAACCTCATACTTATCTCGCATACTACAAGTGGTTGTGATAAGTAGCTACTACGAAGGTTTTTTAACAATTGACCATAAATGTTGAGCTAAGTCAGAAAACAGGAAGTTGATGTCCATAAGACTTTAACTCGGTACTTGCGGTATTATACTTCATTCTAAACTCGCACAAATACAATTTTTAAGTGGCTGTGAAAACCGTTACTAAACTTTTCAACCATTGACCATAAATGTTTTCATTACTTCACTTGGAATTGTAATTTGGAAATGGATACTTTTTTGTTTGAAATTGAAGATTCTGATTTGTATATGTAATCAAAAATAAACATACCAGTCCATGTTCAAATCACTATCAAAAATCAAAAAGGCAACTTTGAAAACTGACAAATTTAGTCACTAGGAAAGTGTGCTCCAGAAGGGTAAGCACCCCCTGTTTAGTTTACTGTCATGTGTACTGTAATAGTAATTCTATGTAGCCTGGTCCCAACATAGACTTACCTTGCTTCCAAAGTACACCAACCACAATGGGGATCTTCAATACACTTGTCACAGCTGCCATAAAGTTCACACATTGTAAGAGCCACTTTGTAAACCTTAAAAAAAGTTTTATATCTAGAATGAAACATGCAAATATGTAGCTGAATATCATACAAAGAGCAACAGTTGAAAACAATTAGGAACACGCAAAAACAATTGCTTGACTGCTTGAATTTGGTATATTCTGGTGAGAAGACTATCGCCACATCAAACACCTCCACATACAGCCTAGTAAAATATGTTAATTTATATCAGGACGTTGCCAGCTAAATTAAAATGGAAGACAGTGTTACCTTGGCATTTCGCTCGTTGCAATATACAGGAAAACTATGTAGCGTGCCACGCTTATTTTGACAAGTTGCATTGGTTAATCAGGGCTCTGTCGAAGGAATAATGACTCATTTCTAAAGGCATATCGCTTGAGAGAGGGACAGAACATTTAATAAAAAAACTACTTTAGTCCCCTAATCTTTAAACTTTGGTAGTATTAATATCAAAACTAAGTTCGAACCCTGGCAATGTATGACCAAGACTTGAAAATAAGAAGTCATGTTTCTCTTGAAGATACAATTGTACCAGATCAACTAACGAATATGTATATATCGAGTCAACCCAGAAATGACAGCTTTTGGTTTCTTTTTAAGAGTTTTGGTCAATTAATTTTTTCTTTTATGATTTTCTTTTTAGAATAGTATAATTACTAGCTATTTTATATGTAACATGTAACTTGAATTTATGTTTCGTTAATATGTTGTTGGCTCGCTAGATATTGTCAAGTACAGTCAAACCTGTCTATAAAGGACATTAAAGGGAACTAGTAAAATATGCCTTTATGGACAGTGACCTTTATATAAAGGTCCAAATAATATTAATAAAGAACAATTGGGAAACATTTTTACTAGCCTTTATAAGCAGGTGACCGTTATATAGAGGTGGCTTTTAAGGCAGCTTAGACTATACATTTTTAGCTACGGCTTTTTTTCAAAATAAAGATAGCATACTTACTTTGTAATATGTTAAAACATAAATATGATCTACAGCATCATCAAAAGCTGTGTCCTGCAAAATAGGAAAACGCAATTCTAGGTCGTAGGTGTTGAAAATATGACCAGTGTTGTTGCCCAATAATATCTAAAAATAAAATGAAATTATAACATGTTATTCTCGAGTAATAATTTGTTTATTTTGATAATACCTCATATGATAATAAAATGAAATTATAACATGTTATTCTCGAGTACTAATTTGTTCATTTTGATAAAACCTCATATGATCATAAAATGAAATCATTACATGGTATTCTTGGGTACTTATTAGTTTATTTTGATAAAACTACATGTGATCGATCTGTAAAAATACTGTTTCTAAGAAACTGGTCACATGATCATGACCAAATAAAGTACTGCCATTGATTCAAAGGTAATCAAAATATATAGTACAACAGTTTTGAGATTGTGTTTGCATTGATTTTTAATTGACCTTCATACACGTGACCAGGTGTAGCTAGCTAAACAGGAGGTGCTTACCCTTCAGGAGCACCCGGCCTCACCCCCCATTGAAGTTTACGTGTCTAACCTGACTTGTCAGTTCCAAAGTTTTTACTTTGCTTCTGGACTGTGGATTAGTATGTTTGTTTTTGGTTGATACATAACGTTTTGCAATATTACTATTACATCATTATTTACTGTGAAGTTATTAATTTTTCTGGTGTCTAAAATTTCGTTATTTTTGTGGACACCGTGGCCTACGAATTAAGATATTAATAAAACAGTATGTATCACAACTCACGAATTTACCACTCGACGAATTTTTTATTTTTATTTTTGGACAGCGAAAATTGAATACCACGAAAATTCACAGTATTCTCGTCACTGTTTTAATAAAAATGGGATGAATTAGGATATGGGTTCCATTTTTAGTGTCTGTATTCCCAGTTATAGAAAAGAAAAATCTTTCCCCATGGCTTCTGCATTTGTTATAAGATTTGACAAATCTTTACGAGAATGCTAATGAATTGATAATATTTTTTTTTAATAAAACTATAGTAAAAGGTGCAAAAAGACTTGTGAATAATGGAAATTGGACCCAGACCGGGTCTGACCCAAGATTTGAAGTGGGTAGCAACTGTTCTTTTGCCCAGCACTCGGCATTACGAATTGGAAGCCACGGTTCTTTTAGATGGGAAATCAAAATGAACGTGGTCCCGTATTACGGTGTGCTGGCACGATAAAGAACCCTGCTTTATAATGACATCAGCGCAACGCACAGGCAAAGTTTCTGGACCTTCGCTTATAGCTGGAGACGTCTCGATATAAGTGAATTAATCTTGACTGGGACGTTAAACACCATTACTCAACTCTAAATTAAAGGTCAAGCAGACAGTTGAATGCTGTTTGCCTATACAATATAATACCTGATATACTTTTCCTCTAAAGGATCCAACGTAAAGTAAGGTATGTTTGTTAGCTGTGTATACTGACAGAGACGTCACCAATGTATCCAGCTTAATAATGGCTTCACCTGTCACGTCTTCTGATCCATCAATAGGTGTATTGAATTCAAACACACCACAATAATCATCTTTTATTCTATTGACTATGTTCTGCAAGAGAACCATGATTTTATATATTTATTGCCTTCGAGTGAGGGTTCCGTTCACATCTCTCTCAAACAAAGGGGGATAATCATAGCTAATAGGAAAGACAGGTAAATAAAACTATTTCTGAAGTCTTTCTCCGATTCATTTATTTTCTCCTGTCGGAACTCATCGAAGGCAATCGCTAAAAAGTCGTGACCAAGTAGCCATCCATGACATCCATCATTGTGACATTTTGGTTTGTTCCGAATAGGGGGTATGTTACAGGAAAACTCGATTGCGTAAGGGAAATATGATAGTTTTATCCTTGTCATGTGACAGCGCTCATCCAATCAATTTTTAGTATTTATAAATTAGGTAATAATATTTTAATATATTAACCATTACGGGAACTTTACTTAACAAAACAAACTGCGTAAAAATAAATTGGGGAGTCGGGGATATTGCAAAAACTTTTGCATCACAATATTGACAAGCACGATGTCTTTGAATCAAAAATTATCCTTGATATATTTGAAGCCACGTTGTTTCATGTTCATTCGCAATCTTGATTGTAGCTAGCTATAAAAGAGATGTTATCCTATCCTGAGCATCCGGTCTCACCTACCTGGTGGAAGTTCACACATTTAATCTTAAAGTCTTTTTTAATTGTAGTTTTGACATGTTTGATTGGAATTTATAAGTCACATCAGTACCTATGGTATAATGTAATAAAGTTCATTCGTTAGTTGACCAATATCTCCCCCTCCCCGATTCTTTCACAGATTTAGTGCACTCTAGGACGGTGGATAAGACCGGAGATAGAAAATTGACCATTTTTAATTTTGCAGATCAAGACGGTTGTATTTGAATATAAATCCTTGTCGGTAGTGTTTGGCCCAAAACTGGAGAAGTAAGAGTGAGTGAGTAATGGGGTTTAACGTCCCAGTCAAGAATATTTCACTTATACCGAGACGTCGCCAGCTATAGGCGAATGTGCAGACCTGTCGTGTACAAAAAGTTACAATCAAAACCCGCTTTTGTTGATACAAGAATGCGGATTCTATCGATTAAAAATGTTCAATTAATCGCACACATGATTAGAAGACAACAGATACTAAATTTTTATGGAGACATGATCACGTGACACACAGGGTCACACCAAGCTTCATATCCCAAATTGTCAATATAGATCGCTATCGAACATTATTAATGCTTTTTACTGATTAAATTCAGCAAGAATTTCGAAAATGCGATTATACAGGTATAAGAAATAAGTACGAATTCATTACTAGTGTGTTTATGACAGTGAATTATGCTTTTTCCAAAAAAACTTTTCAATAAACTTACATAAAGAAATTTTTAACTTACTTAACCCAAGTCGTAACAAAAACTAGCAATACGCACTCGAGATTACTAGTAACAAAGAACATTAATGTTGCCGCTATGAGGTTTTAACACGTTAAAAACGGGTCCTTTTGCGAATATGACGTAAAACGTCAACAAGGACATCGCTATTCTCAAAATGTAAAATCTCCATAATGCTAACACTTTTTTATCTTTAAAAATACTTTACGGCAATCGGGGACGATGGTAAGACGACTTTTTAAGGAATATAATCTTAATACTATCTTACAATTAGTCACGCAGAGAGAGAGAGAGAGAGAGAGAGAGAGAGAGAGAGAGAGAGAGAGATTTTTTTAAAAACCCACTTACATCTCCGGCTGCAATGCAGCTGTATGGCGTTGTCAAGTGGTCGGGTCCCGTTGTACCAATGCCTCCAAAACACCTCTTTATATTACTTGTAAACACACGCCTAACATTCCGCATAGGAAACATACACAAAACAGCTTCAACCGGTTTTTCTAGTGATGTTGTAAATGTTGCAAACAGTACTTCTTCACTCTGTGGTATACCCAGGTAGCTTGCTAAAAACAAACCCGGTTTTCCCAAAATGGCCGATTGAATTATACTGTATTCGCGGCCATTTTGGCTACATGTTATTTTGTTCTCTATGTATGAATAAAAGTTCTGGTCTTTTTGACAAACTCGTATAAGTTTTGATACAAATGTTTTGGAATTGGCGCTTTCTCTCTGGATAGTTATAAAATAACTAAATCCACCAGAGGAGAAGCCGTATTTATATAAAATATAAAAAAATCGTCGATATAGCGCTTCAACAATAACTGCGGACTTAGAAGCAATGGTCTCGCTGAATAATTTAAAATTGTCTATTCGCCGCATACTTACAGCATACATAAATCTATGTCTTTCTGTATATTGCACGCCAACATACAGCACATCATCCTCATTGGATGGCCCTGGACCAATGAACATTACAGTTGTTGCGGTGTTGTTTTTTGCCACCACGTTGTCTATAAAGGCAACGTCCTTGACCTTTGTCATATTGTCAAGAGAACGGTGTTCACAGTGACCTTGAAATAAACTTGAGCATGTTATCAGCCAGTCATTTTTTTCATCAACTAACAGCGCCTTGTTGTAGCTGCTCATGTTAATCAGGGGTAAATGACAAGTGTCAACTGTAAGACAATTAACGTTGTCTAGTTTTGGTCCAGTGGATACTGTCTGATTAATCTTCAGGGTTCCATCCAGCTTAAACAGGTTGTTTTTGGCCCCAATGTAAATGAACCCCGTTCTGGAATCTTTTACCAAATGACTAAATTCCCCATTCTCATCCGGATTGATAAATACATTTTTGACATGTCTGCTACAATGTGTCGACCGTAGACTAATCATACATGCAAGTAAAGTTCCTAACATTATCAGATGACCACCCATCATCTGAAAATAAATTAATTAATTAAAGTTTTTATTTTATTTTGTTTTGAGATTATGATTTGAACACCGGTATGTTTAAACCATGTTCATTATCACTAAAAACGCCGTTTTAAAGGGATTGTAGCTACATTTTACAAAACTTTACATTTTTTTCAAGTGGGATCATTTTGTTAGGAATGCTAATGTACATTGTCAGTCTCAATAGCTGTTACATCACAAAATACACGACCAAATTATAATGATAAAAGAAACTGGTATTGCAAACCTGGTCACAAGCTAAAGGTTGACATGTGTTCAATGCCACTATACAATAATTGCCCTCTAGGTATGTGGACATTCAGAGTTGTCACCCGACAGAAGGGTTGTCACCCAAGGGCATCGCTTCCAACGAACTACAAAAAACGACTTGCCGCCATTGTCATTGTTTACAAAAATGACAACATGGTCATGTTGTACGAGTTATTTCCCTTGTACTGGGTTATCACTGGGTGATAATAGTATTATCGCATGTCTGTATGAGCTCGACACACGCTGAGAGTGATTCTGTAAGAAATATTTCATTTATTACATGTCATGTGATTGGAAAACATCCAATGAAAAGTGTTTTAATATTATGTGAGGTATAATAATTTCTTTTATCATAATTTGGTCAGGCAATTTGTGATAAAATCCACATAACCAGCTATCAATCATTCCTTGTAAGAATAAAACAGTGGAGTTGTTGGACATAGAATTCTTTCAGTTTAAAGTGAAATTGAAAATTTTACGCATTGTGCAGACTTTTTTAAATAAGATTTTGAGTAGAAACTGACTTTGTACATGAGGTCACCTCTTAATAAAATGAAACAACTTGCAAAAAGTTGTAAAATTAGTAAAATGTGGCCACAATGTCTAAAATCGGGGTTTTACGACGTAGTTATAATGAATATGGTTTAGTGGTTTTTAGAAATTCTATTTCATTTAAACGATTAAGACCTTGTAATCTATATTGATTATTACTAAAACCTCGTTTTTCAGAGATTTTTTCTAGTGGCATCATTTTCATGAGGAGTGTGTGAAATTGAAAATTTTACGGAGTGTGCGGGATTTCTCAAATGCCTGACATTGTACATTCGGTCGCTTCCCAATAAAATGATGCCACTAGAAAAATTGTAATTTGTAAAACGTGGCTACAATCTCTGAAAAATTTAGCTTGACCTTTCATAAGGAATATTAATAAAAGAGGTCCCTCTCCCACTAACAATGCACACACTTTCGCCTAGTATAGCAAATAATTAGTTTAGATCAGTTTTTATACTAGTTTGAGGGAGGTATATAGTCTGTCTGTCCGTCTGTCCGCCTGTCTCTCTGTCCGTGTATATTGTGTCCGGCCCATATCTCATAACTACTTTGGACGACTGTATAAAAATGACTTCCAACGCAACCCCAAACGGATGAACACAATTTAAGTCATGTGAATCCTACTGGCGTTTTGGGGTAACATTTTGCAATGGACCATCCAATAACAGCATTTTGGTCCATATTAATCTTAACTTATGCAATACTAACGGAAGGAAGTAAAGTAATGGAGATTTACCCTCCAGTCAAGATTCGCTTACTTGTATCAAGGTGGTCAGTTTAGGTGGAGGAACCCGGAGTGCCTGAATAAAAAACACTGACTTTTGGCAAGCGAATTGACAACCTTTCTCATACTGGAACCTGTCCGAGATGGAATTTGAGCCTAGGCGAGGAGAGGCCAGGAAATTCGTAAAGCGGTGTATTAGACCACTCTGCAACCGATGTGGGCCTAGGTTAAAAAAATAATGTATTCATATATAATTTATACACATGATGTTGTGAATAAAATTGTATGAAATTAGCAAATATAATAATAATAATAATAATATTAATAAACAAAACTTGGATGTTAGGTTAAAATCGTAATCTGTAGGATCCAGATTAGTAGCCTTTGTTCAGTAGGAGGCTGCGGTGGCCTAATGGATAAGACGTCAGTTTACAAATCCAGGGTCTTTCACCGCTGTGAGTTCAAGCCTCGCTCAGACCACATGTGGGAAAGTGAATTTTCTTTGTCGTTTGCCTTTACTGGTTCACCTGGTATCAGTATAATGTGACCGGGGGAGTGATACGCTTGTCTGCGGCGTACTGACTCTGTGAGCTAGCACGTTAAAGTCGCCCTGAATGCTAGTACAAGGCAGACCATACAACTCACTCGCACTTCACATGCATACACGAAATTGAACGTAGATTAATCCATAGAGATTAATAAAATAGTTATCGTCGCGAATAGCTGAAAAATTGCTAATGCGACGTTAAGCAACATTCAACCAACCAGCCTGTGTTCATTAATTAAGCGCCGTCGGTTTACATGTGCTGTCACCGGAGTCCGCGCGGTATAAAGATACAAATACTATTGACTAACAGTGTCATTTTTTATACTTTAGAATTAATCTCTTGAGATGGAGGAATGTCTTGCACGTCAAGTACGCAAATCAGGGGTAGTAATTTTTTTTAGAGAATGTCAACATACAATTGTAATGGTCGCCATATCTTTGCTTTTGTATAATGCAGATACATAATGATTGATATAATTTTAAGATTCACAAAAAAAAAAGAAAAAAAAGAAAAAAAAAACGAAGAAATGACAAGAAATGCTAATTACGTGCTTTTTTTTTTTTTTTTTTTTTTTTTTTTTTGCAATTTATCTTTTTGTTAAAAATGAAGTTGAATTAAATAAATAAAATGAATACAAAGAGATAAGGGAAGAGAAGGACAGTGCAAATCCCGTAAACAGTTCAACAGTTCTTGAACTGGGCAATTTCAGTAATGAATTTTATCGTATTACAAAAAACATCGATAAGAAATAAATACGTGATTCCCATTATGTATTTTATCCTTAACAAACGAAATACGAAACTACGGCTTCACATTTGCATAAATATGAAATGATACTAGGCATATATATTTAAATTTTATTAATAATTCTCACCTCAAATGAGCAAAAATTGACACCATCATGAAATTTCAAAAACAATTTCTTTCCAATCATTTTTATGAGTTGATGTATTTACAAAAACATGATACAAAACTGCGCACACGTGTTTGAATTTCACCAATAATTTTTATATCTATAAGGCTAATATTGACACCTTTACGAAATTACAAAAACAATAGTTTCAAAACATTTTGATTGAATTTACAATTGCTTATTCAGAAAAACAATACACGTACTTTCAAAATTATCATAATTATTATTACTGGTCTTGTCAGTTGATTGTTTTTTATAAATGCCCTCCAGAAATTATCACTGATCCTATCATTACAGACTTAAAATCATCACAGAATCAAATTGTCAAAAACATCATTATGCTAAGGCTGGGTGTTTTTATTTTGAAAAATATAATTTTACCAAATATTTTTCTTTTCCCCCAAAATTTTAGAAAATTCCAAGAAAATTGATTTTAAAGAAAAACAATTTTATTACACACATTTAGATCATATTGTTAAGGTATCACTTTCAAAAACAGGAAAAACTTCAATATTTTAATTTCATGAACAAAATTCGATGTGATGGGTATAACGGAAACCAATGGCAAATATAAATTTGTAAAGTTAGTTATGAGGGGGCAGTGTATTTTATAGATCTTTTCAATATTGAACCAAAATATTGCTCGCTACATGATCTTTCAGGATATGTTAGTTATAGCTATTCTCTATTTTATTTTTCGTTGATTAATGAAATTGAGTATTTAACCCAAGTCAAGAATATTTCATTTGATATCGGGACGTCACCAGCTATAGGTGAAGTGGCAACATTATTTAACTTTGTAGTGTCCTCAGAATAATGTGCAGAGACTCTTTAACGTACCACGCTTGTGTTTACACGGTGCATCGGGTTTTAAGATCTCTTCCGTTGGACCCAGTGGCTTTCATTTCTAAATACCAAGTGCTTGGCGAAAGAACAGTCACTACCTATTTTAAAGCCATGGTCAGACCCCGGCCGGGGTTCGAACCAACGGCTTCCAAATATGGTGCGGGCACTCTACCGGACACAGAAGTGACATGAAATATTGGTTTTTTTTTTGTTTTTTTTTTATTATGTGCGCAAGTAATAACTTAAAATTAATTCATGCCATGCATATTATGCCATCGTACATTTCTGAGAGGATGTTTGTTAAGCAATATATATAGTTTCAAGTTCCAAGTGTGCACTTTAGTCTGATTTACTGCCAAGGTTGGAAAATAGTTGCCATGCGAACAGCAGAGAATTGTCGAAAGTTAAACATCGAACTAAAGAAAAGGAGTCGAAGCTAGGCTATCCACCGGCCGAAATACAGGTAGCTATTCACCGAAAAGCTGCCGATGAGAGATAAATATAGTAACGAGAACTCAAAATGACCTGACGATTCGCTGCTATAAATATATATAACTTTGTCACCCTTAAAAGAAATTTCTCGCATAGCGATTGTTTAACTGCATGAACGCACGCGACGTTAAGCGGTAAAAGGGAAGTAACTCGTACATCGCTGAAGTCTAGTTACGGTAAACAAACATGGCGACAACGTACGCAAGTCACACAAAATATGAATGGAACTGGTAACGCTTTGAAGGGTGACAAAAACGTCATATAGGGCTTTGGAAGGTTACACAGGCAATGTACCCCATCAAAGTTGAATGTACCCTTCGCCTACGGCTTAGGGTACATAAATCTTTGACGGGGTACATGGGGCCGTGTAACCTGCCAAAATCCTAAATAACTTATACTGTACTTTCGACAGGTCAGTACCAGTACTGCACATAAGCAAACGGCCAGCTTTATACGGTCTGTTGTCTCCCACCGCCTGGGCTCGGATTTCTTCACCTTTCACATCATTCATAGACTGGGGAAGGTTGTCGATACGCTGTTCAGGGGTTGATGGTTTATTTCTTTTGCACAATGTAGCCGCCCCGTTTGAATAATGCAAAGACAACCAGGAAGTGATTAATTCGTTATATTAACACGTAATCCAGATATATCTCAAATACACTACAGACCTGTCGAAAGTTTAACACCGAGCTAACAAGAAAGAGTCGAAAATCGGCTGTCGCGCGGCCGGGCAAAATATGGACCGCTTGTAGTTGAAAAACGCCCAATAGATACACTATAAGTTATACAGGGCTTTGGCAGGTTACACGGCCGCATGTACCCCGTCAAAGATTTATGTACCCTGAGCCGCAGGCGAAGCGTACATTCATCTTTGACGGGGTACATGAGGCCGTGTAGCCTGCCAAAGCCCTGTATATTGTTTTTGTCACCCTTCAAAGCGTTACCAGTTGAATCTTTTTAACTTCCATTTCATATTTTGTGTGACTTGCGTATGTTGTCGCCATGTTTGTTTACCGTAACTAGACGTCAGCGTTGTACGAGTTACTTTTCTTTTACCGCCCAACGTCGGTTGCGTTCATGTACCCGCAGATTTCCGCACATAGTTCCATGTACCCCGGCAAGCTAACTAATCGCTATGCGAGAAATTTCTTTGAAGGATGACAAATATACATGTAGCCGCTTTCGAAAAGATGCCGAGATATAATAACTAGGGGTCGCCCTGAGATGAACTTTCGATTCGGAACTAATTTCTTACTGACTCGTAATCAGTGTTAAACTTTAGCCGGGTTTGTACTGTACATTGTATGTCTCACATGTCAAAATTCTCAAATGCATTATTAGAGACGCATTTTGCAAGTTCAGCGATTGTTATTTAATTTCAATGATCGTTGCTAGGAAACACCTTCATTTAGTGACAGTTTTAAAGCAAATATCGAAATTAGGAAATGCAAGTATTGGTCTTTGTTTCATTTTTTTTCTTTCTTTAAAATCATGCGGATTTTCTCGTTTTCATTTATTTATTTGTTTTTAATCATTATGTGATTTTTCATCATAATCCATTCCACATTTCATTTTTTTCAATTAATTAACCGTGAATTGGCTATATTTCACGGGTGAACATTTTCGAGGTTTTGTAATGTCCGACCTTTTATCAGACGGATTTATGAACTGACTGCAAGATCGGGAATCTATATTATTTGACTTGAGAAACAAATATTCGCAAAACATTTTTTAATCGCGAAATAGTACTCCGCGAATAAATTGCAGCTACGGTATTTATTTTTATTTATTTAATTTTTTTATTTATGTTTTTTTTTTTCATTATTTATTTTTCCGCGCGTTCTTATGTTTATTCTGTTTTGTTTCGTCTTATCGTACTTTTTGACAATTATTATTCATTAACTGCAATTGTTTATCTTTAAACCATGTCCTTGGTAGCATTTTGTCACTGAATCCTGTGCATTTTCTAAAATCTATGAAAAATTATAATCACTGTGTCTCAATCACGGTCGCGTTTCACCACAGCGGTAGCCCAGTCGGTAGAAACCACTGCGGTAGCTCAGTTGGTAGAGTGCTCGCTCCGTAAGTGGGAGGTCGTGGGTTCGATCCCCGGCCGTGTCTGACCCAAGACTTAAAAGTGGGTAGTGACTGTTCTTTCGCCAAGCACTCGGCATTACGAAATGAAAGTAATGGTTCTTTCGGATGGGACCTTAAAATAAACGAGGCCCCATGTCTTGGTAGGCTTGGCACGATAAAGAACCCTGCTGTAAAATGCCATCAGCGCAACGCACAGGCAAAATTTCTGCACCTTCGCCTATAGCTGGCGACGTCCCAATATAAGTAAAATATTCTTGACTGAGACGTTAAACACCATTACTCACTTACTCCAGTCGGTAGAGTGCTCGCATGACGTGTTTAAGATCAGGGTTCGGGTCCCTTCCGGGGTCTGATCAAGAATGAAAAGTAGGTGTTGATTGTTTTTTCGCCAAACATTCGACATTTCTGAGAAATGAAAGTCACTAGGTCCTTCCAAGGAGACTTTAAAGATTTATGCTCTGGAGAGATATCACCGGAGGAGAAGACCACCGATATTCACCAATCGAACTGACAAGCCGAGTGGCATTCAAATCTAGGCGGACGAGAGGCACTGTGATCAGTTAACGCGTGCTTTAGATAACTCTGTCACTGATTTCCCCCATAAATGACGTATGGGATTCATCCTTAAAGTATGTTGAAATTTCAAGATCAGAGCGGCAGACAAAGAACGCCGCGTATGATTTTATCACAGATGTTGTGAATTAATGCGACATTGCGGTCGCGAGTACTAGCACCCTTAATGTAGCAATAAGCGATTAGTACAATACAGATCAGAAACACTTGCACAAACTCACAAACCAGTTCTGTGTTTAGATTAACCCTTTGACATACCAGTTTATGTCCATATTACAATCCTAAAAGCCAAAAAGTCAAAATTAAAAAAAACAACTGGCGAATGCAGTTAAACACGCTAACTTTCACCATAGAAGTGAAGCCGGGTATTCCGGTAGAGTAAGCACCTTCTGACTACAGGGGCGGATCCAGGATTTTTTGAAAGGGGGGGGGGGGGGGGGTGAGGATTACTAGTTTATCAATGCTAGACCTGTGCGAGCGACGAATTGAAGGCGCGTGCTCCCAGAGACGTGGGGTCTAGTAAACGCGATCCGGAACAACATGTATACAGAAATGGGTTGTTACATTAACATATCGGGTCACATCAGTCAATATCTCTCTCTCTCTCTCTTAAATTTTTCAAAGGGGGGGGGGTGCCCCCCGCAACCCGCCCCTTAAATCCGCCACTGGACTATTAAGCCACATCGAACACAAATTTTCACATCGCTAATAGCTGGAAATTTGTTAATGCGATGTAACATAACATTTTACCATCAACCAATTTGAATTATTTCAATCCCTCGCAGGACATGTTGGAAAATCGCTGATTCAGCAAAAAAGCGTTGATTTATGGTTTTATCAATAAATGATGTGTTGTGTAATTGTGAGTCATAATTTAAAAGATGTATTTCCCTGATTATTCTGTCAATGTATAAAACAAATAAACAGATGAGAGTGTTTTGTGTCAGAGATTATGCACTATATAATCTATCGAATATTGTCAATTGTGAATGTGTTATATGATTAATGGAAAATACAGGAGATAAACAAATACTGTGAAAATTAACTAGTCGTTGCACAACATAATCACGTTTATTTCGCGAATTCCCGGCATGTGGTCGTGGACTGATGGGGTTCGCTAGCGTTTCTCGTAATCAACAACCCTTAAGATTAATGCGGGCGGCTTTGGAGAACGTGTACGTCACGAATTACGTCATTTTATCGGCATATGGAACTAATTTGATTCCATTTCCAAAGGAAATAATTGTCCCGCACAAACGTTAAGTGGTATCACATTGTATCGCTGGGGAACTCCATTATGAGTAAGATGCGTTATTTACCCTAAAATTCAATTTGAGTTGACACCACTTGCAAAATAATTGAGCTGAATGGTTTCATCAAAATTCGATCGTGCTTTAAAAAGATATTGTTCGGTCGGAAAATGGCCACAAATTAGGTTCTAGCGACCTCATTTAACGTACATGGGTTTTGCTAACAATTAAACGTTAGTGTCCCATTACCAAGATAACGAGGCTGAACGCGTTTTATCAAATTTACGAGATACTGTCTTTAAACCAATAAGTTTAGTCACCTCACTGTATAAACGGTCCTTGTCCAAATCGCAAACCAAAAACAGAAAATACTTCACAAACTGGCAATTAAAAGTTTAACGCCCCGTGGCCTAATGGATATGACGCCGGTCTACAAACCGAGGGTCTCTCACCGCTGTGAGTTCGAGTCCCGCTCAGACCACGTATGGGAAAGTGAATTTTCCTTGCCGTTGGCTTTTAATGGTTAACCTGGTATCAGTATAATGAACTGGGGGAGTAGTACGCTTGTGTGCGGCGTACTGGCTCTGTGAGCTAGCATGTTAAAGTGTCCTAAGTACGCGCTAGTACAAGTCAGACCATACGGCACACTCGCACTTCACATGCATACACAAAATTGTTCATAATTTAATCTGTAGAGAAATTAATAAAATAGTTCCTGTTGCGAATAGCTGATGCGACGTTTAGCAACATTCAACCAAACCAAACAACTTTCACTCAAAGAGTACATACATGGCGGTGTAGCAAGTTAAACAATAAGTGCTTGCCCTTCCAAAGCAACCGGTCTCACCCCTGTCGAAAGTTTAACACTAAGCTAACAAAAATTAAAGGACCCGAAGCTCGGCTACTGAGTGGCTTAGATATGAATAACTAGTGGCCGTAAACCTGCCAAGATAAATAGCAGATGCCGTAAAGCTGTCAAGATAGATAGCAGATGCCGTAAAGCTGTCAAGATAGATAGCAGCTGTTGAAAAGCTGCAAAGATATAGCTAACAAGGGACGAAGATAGATAACAAATGTCGAAAAGGCGTCGAGATTAAGCTAACGAGGGACTGAGATTGGTAAAATTGGCGATTCGTCACTAATTAGTTAGTTCATTGTTAAACTTTTTACAGATCTGTCCTGTATGTCTATAGTATGTGAAGCAATGTTAGCTGGAGAATCTGTACGAACAATGCGGTAGTTCAGTTTGATAGAGTGCTCGCTCCGTAAGTCGGAGGTCGTGTGTTCGAACCTAGACCGGGCCTGACCCAAGACTTTAGAGTGGGAAGTTACTGTTCTTTCGCTAAGCACACGGCATTACGAACTGAAATTCACGGTTCCTTCGGATTAGGAACTTAAAATAAACTAGGTTCCGTGTCACGGCAGGCGTGGCACGATAAAGAACCCTACTGTATAATGCCATCAGCGCAACACACAGACAAAATATCTGCACCTTTATCTTTAGCTGGCGACGTCTCGATATAAGTTAAATAGTCCTGACTGGGACGTTACACACTATTTCTTAAAACACTCTGTACGAACAATCCAACCGAAGAAAGAAGATTTACTGATTAAAAAGGATATCGCAACTTTAGATTATAAAATTCTCGACTTAAACGAGTACAGGATATCGTGAAAATTTGTAAAGTGGTAGAGTTAAAGTAAGGTACAGACCAGTCAAAAGTTCAACACTGAGACAGCGAAAAAGAATCGAAGATCGGCTATCGAGTGGCCGAAACACAGTTAATAACTTCGACTGGAAAAATGTCGAGGGATAGATAGCAACTATCGATAAAATAAAGCTAACGAAGGGGTCGATACGAGTAGCTGAATCGGTACTAATTCGTTAGCCTGATGTTAAACTTTCGTCAGGTCTTTTTGTAGAAGACCTATCCAGACCATCCCACTTATTTAAAGCCGTTGTCCCTAGCAAGTCAACATTATATATAAAAATGTATATATAAATAAATCACGGAAGATATATACATGTACAAAAAGGATTTTAAAATGGTTGCTTCTACATATTTTATATAAATAAAACCTTAAAAAAGCTAATAAATAAATAAATAAATAAGTCAGTTGTCTAAAAGTGAGTGAGTAATGATGTTTAACGTCCCAGTCAAGAATGTTTCACTTATATCGAGACGTCGCCAGCTATGGACGAAAGTGCAGAAATTTTGCCTCTGCGTTGCGCTGATTTCATTATACAGCAGGGTTCTTTAGCGTGCCAAGCCCACCGTGACATGGAACCTCGTTTATTTTAAGTTCCCATCCGAATGGACCATGACTTTCATTTCGTAATGCCGAGTGTTTGGCGAAAGAACAGTCACTACCCACTTTCAAGTCTTGGATCAGACCCGGCCGAGGATCGAACCCACGACCTCTCACTTACGGAGTGGTTCAGTTGTCTAAAAGATGTCAACGTTACCACCTTAAAATATGACACACACAAGATGCATACAAATAATTCTTTGAAAATGGTTGCTTCTAAATGTTAGAAATGTTTGAACAAAAACTTTAAAAACTAACTAAAACTATTTTTACTAAAATAAATAAATAAATAAATAAATAAATAAATAAATAAATGGAATAAAAAAAAAATTAAAAAAAACAATTTGTATAAATATATTTTTTTAATTAGAAATTAGTAAAGAAATAAACAATACAAATCAATAAACAAACATACTAAATAAATAAATAAACAAACAAACAAACAAAGAGATCAGTAAATAATGAAAATAAATAAATAAATAAAATGTAAACATACTTACATTGATGAGGGATATTTCTGTAATAGAGGACTTGTTACATTCACGACATTTATAACAATGACCTTTACCGTGTATGATAAAACCACTTGGACGACAATAGCACTGTAACGATTATCACATCTCATTTAATACTCCTTTCAACTGAATCATCATTTATATGTAGTATTTTTATGTTATATAGAGAAGCCGAAAACTGGAAAGAATTAATAGAGGCTTCTCTCTAACTTAAAACATTACACTTCATATTGTAATTAAAATACAGCTTTAAATCCCCATTCATTAATAATTGGCAGTTGTAGGTGAAACAGTACTGATTTTTGACAACAGGTCATTGGGGATCACAATTCAGTAGGTAACTTCACACTGTGTTTAGTGAAGAGTATTCGTCTTACAGAGTGAGGTAAATCATAATTTTTGTGAGTTACAAGGTGATTAAATATTCCATCTGCTCAGATCATTTTTTAAAATGTCATGAAACAGTAATGGCACATTTTCACTAGATCCGAGTTGGCTTCCTGTTTAACGGTTTATTTTACACCCCCCCCCCCCTCCCCCGTGAAATGTTGTCTTATTGTGTTATTGGTTCCATGGATAACATTTTATAGGTAAATATTATCCATACATAATGTTTTACGGAATAAGCCATTACATTTATTCCGCAAGATAGATTTTCCATGAAATCACATCCTCCCGGACACATTTTCTAATGGATAAAATTATCGATTGCCCCTATACAAATAATAATCATTTGGAAAGATGTTCTGTTTCGTATTTTTGTGAAAATGCTGGATTCAGGGATTTTATACAGATTACTGTACACAGCAACAGCAACTAGATTTTTTAATACAGTCCAAGTTTTAAAATGAACAAATGATTTCCAAATTAAAAAGCAGTGCATCGGTCTGGTGCCGCACGACCGTAACATCTTCTGTTCTTTATAAATGTAAGGATATTTTACAATGTGAATCTTCTAATATGGGAGTAAAACGATAAGCTACATGTAGTACAAAATGAAACCATGAATGTTTCTGATCATGAAAAAGTGGATTGTTCAAGTTGAGAAATGTTGAATTTCTAAAATCAAAAATGGAAATTAGTCTGTGAAGGGAATCTAAGTCTTCTTAAATTAAATTAAACTATTCAATATGATGTGAAAACAGGGAAATGAGCTAGAAATGTGAAAATTAACAATTTTACCCATTTTAGTTTCTGTTCTGTTCTATGTTGCTAAAATATTGGACACTAGCTGTTTCAGATGGGTAATCAGTCCACCTGTAACTGTCCAATATCTTAATCTAGCTGTACATTCTAACTGGCCATTCGATTAGTTAATGTACAGTTGTTTTAATTCACGTGGAAACTAGCGATTAGGCTAGTTAATACAACTGTACGAGGGCAAAGCATGACGTCATAGCATTATTACAGACCTGTCGAAAGTTAAAAACCGAGCTAACGAAAATTATTCAAAGCTGTACTGACGAGGGGAACGATATGTTTATAGATATTGTCCGAAAAGCTTTAGAAAGATATATGGCAACTGCCGAAAAGCGGTCAAAATATACATGTAGGTAACGCGGTGGTGACGAGCTTTCGGCTCGATTTACTTATACGGTTGTAGAGACCACATGTGGAGATGAACTTTCCTTTCTGCTGGCCTTTACTGGTTCACCTGGTATAGGTATAATTGACTGGGGGAGCGGTACACTTGTCTGCGGTGTACTGGCTCTGCGGCTAGCACGTTTAAAGCCCTGAGTGTGCGCTGGTACAAGACAAACCATAAAACACACTTGCACTTCACATGCATACACGAACTTGTTCATAGATTAATCCATATAGATTAATGAAGTAGTTCTTGTCGAGAATAGCTGAAAAAATGCCGCTAAGCAACATTCTACCGACCAACATGCGTTTGGTTAATGTTAAACTTTCGACAGGTCTGTACTGTATAACTGCAAGACGATCTTTAACAACACAAATAAAATTAACAAAATATTCCCAATCATAATCTATAACGGCGCATAATGACAAAATAACCAGTTAAAATAATATCATATACATGTACCATATTTTTAAATTTTCATCATCAAATTAATTTAAAAAATTGTATATGACAATAAAATAGAAATAATCAGGAAATATTGCAATTGCTTGTATCTCGGGGGTTAAAAATTCAATATAACCTTCAAGCTAAAATGCATTTTAAAATAATTGAAAAAAATCGCTAACCATAGGTTTGTTTACATTAATATGTTTGCAGTTATAACAACCTAAGTATCGGCAAACAACATTGACCTGTCCGTTTGACCTTTCATTAGGAATATTCCTACAGGAGTGTCAACCAAATAAGGATTCGCACTTAATATAATAATATAGGGTTATTGAACTGATATTGTGAAATATCAGTTCAATAACCCTTTTATTATATAGCAAAATAAAGTTCGTTTACTTCACACTAGTATTTCATCTCAAAATACCATTTTTTCTTACAATATTTAAATAATTATAAAATCTAGTGCAATACGACAGCAACACAATCATGACGTCGTCAGCCATGTAACAACAATCGCATGACGTCATAAATGACAGCGTCATGTGACAATGCGTGCAATATGAAAATGGATTCGGGAAACCTCGGACTGCAACAAAGTTTTAGTGCAAATATGGATATATATCACATAACCCTCCTGTTTATTGATGGAATAAAACGGTGTAATATTTTTCGTATTACACAGGTACCCATGTAATATCACTTGATTGTGACGTAATCAGTTATCACGCTCCTGATTTACGTAGTGGTCGTGCCTAATGACGTCATATGAAAACTGTGTCAGTCTGTTGTTTATTTTTAGACTTTTGAAGACTTTCCGATTCTTTGAAAAATAATTTTGATGCATTCGGGAAAATATTATGATTTAAACTTACATACTGGTAATGTCTTTTTTTTCTAGGTGATTAATTTACTTTTACTATAACCAAATAGAACTATATTCTTACTTGCGCAGTTAATTTGGAGGTGATTTGTCTGACCTAGATAGAAATCGTCTGTTTCTATATGGCATCAAATAATATGTACATGTCATTATGCCTCGGTATTTTGAGTTATGTGATATATAGAATCTTAGACTTGTGAGGGTTTATTATGAAATTTATTAAACCCCCACTCGTCTAAGATCCTCTATATATTGCACGCTAACACCCCGGGATTTATCTATTAATTTCTTTGTGATGCATATTTTGCTATATAATAATAATAATACATTATATACACATTATCCATGATAAGTGTTCACATTATATTGACCAAATATACAGGCGTGATCCCTATAGCTTGAATATCACTCGTCCATAATGAATATTTAAATCAAAGGTCAAGCGGGCAGGTCAATGTTGTCTGTCTATATAATAGAACGTTTAATTCAAAACAGCGTGAAATATAAAACAAATAGTCGTCTCAGGAATTGATAATTTAAGAATTTTTAAAATATTTGTTGCATTTCTTAATGAAAATTGTGCAAAAATACACGTGTTGGGGAAAGATGATTTTCACCTTGTGTAACGAATTTCAAAAATGAAAAGATATTAATATTCAACGTCATAGAGCAGTGCATAGGGGCCAGAGTTTGTTAAAGAAATACGAAGCTTTTTGAAAAATCGGCAATTGACGGTTGAGGTTTTCTACGATTTATTTTCCTTTAAAAATGCGTGTACCAGGCGTGATAGTCCATAGTCTAAGGCTACCAACGATTACAAAAGCCAAGTTTCTATATTACTTGATTATTGTTGAGGCGTATTCAGCTGTATATAGTTCAGCATTGTTCAAACCAAACAATATTCACCTCAATTCAAATAGAACAGTATTGTGTGGCCGTGCAGTTTTTGTGGCTTGTTGTATTTTTGATTATTAGTGGGCCTTAGAATATAAATATCACGCCTGGTACAAGCCAAGCATTTTCAAAAGAAAAATATAAAGGCCAGTAAAATTGTATCATAATTGCTCTTTATTCATATTAGTTGAACCTGTATATATAGGCCACCTGCCCATTAAGGTCATTTTTACTGGTTCCCTTGGGCGACCTTTATAGACAGGTTTGACTGTATCATTCGGCAGATTGTCAGCTATTAGCTGTCCCACTGCAGTCGAGTTTCGTCTCCTTTTTTGTTAGTTTGTTAAACTTTCGACAGGTCTCTACTTTAGAAGCAGAAATCCCTGATGAAGTAGTCATAACGATGATAAATAGTCTTTTATTATTTTTTTTTTCCTTTTTATTAAAACTTTTCAACAAATCAAAATCAACAACGATCAGTTTTATAACACATGTAAATTTCAAATCACTTCTACAGTAGCTCAGTTGGGAGTGTGCTTGCTTCGTATGTGGGAAGTCGTGGGCTCAAACAAATATACAGTCAAACCTGTCTATAATGACTACTCAAGGGAACCAGTAAAAGTCGCCTTTATGGGCAGGTGGTTTTTATATACAGGTTCAAATAATATAAATAAAGAACAATTAAAAAATATTTACAATAGAAAAATAAGTTCTACGTTTAACCCAGTTTGATTTCTTTTTTCAAGATTCGCAAAAACATCGGTTTTTCACATCGTGCATGAATGGCAATACTCCCGAGTCGAATACTAATCCGCAAGTCCAAATGTCGAGCACTCTATCGTCTATCAAGTCTGTTTTTTAACAAGCTCTACCTTCAATAACTGTAACTTGACCATAAATATGAATATGTAATATTTTGTCATTGACTGAAATAAAATTTGTTTGAAATATTATCCAAGATTGATGACCTATTTTGTTTCTTCCAGACATGACGTCAAATGGGCGGGACTTAATGTTTCTGAACAGCTGTTCCATGTCTAGGTCACGTCCGCCATTAAAAATTCTTTTTAAAAACATTGGAATTTATTTCATTCAACAGAATTTGCAATTTTGCTCTCGTAAAGAAAGAATAAATTGTAAATATAAGAATTGACTGTCATTCTTTGCTGGTTCATCAAGTAATGAACCAGATTTTAAAAGTAGCAAATCTAAGATGAACTGCTTAAGCATTAAACTGGCGGGGTAATGTAATTCTGCAGAGATAATTACAAACCGGTATTCCAGTTAAACTGCATAACACGCTATCTAAAATCTGGTTCATTACTTGATGGACCAGCAAAAAATGACAGTCAATTCTTAATACAATTCTACTGGCCTTTATAAGCAGGTGGCCTTTATATAGAGGTTGTTTAACACAGATTGGACTCTATACGCCATTTTAAGATAGTGCAATGGTTATATTTTACATTACGCGTTAAAAAAATAATAGGCTGAAAGAAATTTAAAACACTGCTTCTTTTGACATGCATGTCCAGACGTTGGAACAGCCAATAAATGACGTCAATCACACGTTTCTTCATTTGTGGATATTCAGAGGCGCAGTTTTAAGAGATTTTTTCGCATTTTTGAAAGAGATTTTGCGCTATCCCTTAATTTTTCTAATAAAACAGAATAATTATAATGGTTGTACTCAGTAGTTCAAAATTTAATGTGTAAATAATTATTTAGTATACAGAGGTTCGGGTTGAAAGCATTTTGCCGTTTCCGGAAACTTTGTAACGGTTGATCCTAGGAATCTAGATATCCATAAGCGTGATTTGAAGAGATTGGTGCGTTCTCTTACCGTTTTCGATTTTTAAAAATATTTTTGCTCTATCGTATACGTGGAATTATGGTAACAGGTTTCGTTTTACATTCCGACTTATATACGATGACGCATTACACTACGCAGTCTACGTAACGTAATTTGAATGTTCTACGATATTGAGAACGCCAAAACTATAAGCAAAATATTGATTGATTAATTGATTGATTGGTTGATTGATTTATTGATTGATTTATTGATTGAATGGGATTTTACATCCAGGCAAGAATATTTCGCTGATATTGTCACATCACCAGCTATAAGTGAAGTGACAGAAATTTTGACCTTTGCAGTGCGCTAAATGCAATGTGCAAGGAGGGTTCTTTGACGTGTCATGCCTGTCGGGACAGGCACTAGAAGGGAGTTTTACAGGAATAAACGCTAAATTCCAAAATAGTTAGACACTTACCGTAATCTTTGCGAAAATCCGGAATATTTAGATCAAATCCGGAATTTTTAGACCAATTCCGAAATAATCAGACAAAATCCGGAATAATTGGTCAAAATCCGGAATACTTAGAATAAATTTACGGTAAATTTTACGGATTCTAAAACTTCTGTTAAGTGTGTGTCTGTGATTATTCCGGTAACTTATCTGATCATTCCAGTAAAAGTCTGATAATTAATTTAAAAGTCAAATAATTTCGACAAAAGTCAAATTATTACGGTAAAAAATTATGTTTTTAGAAAATTTCCCGTAATAACATTTGTCGGAATAATTAGACTTTTACCGTAATAATCAGTCTTTTACCGGAATAATCAGACACTTACCAGAATTTTTAGATTACGGAAAACTCACCGTAAAAAAATAGTCCAATTATTCCGGATTTTGCCTGATTATTCCGGATTTATTTGGTTTATTCTGGATTTGGTCTGATTATTCCGGATTTTCCCAATTATTTCGGTAAAATTCCCTTCTAGTAAGGGGCCATTTGTTTTTAAGGTCTCATCTGAAGGAGCCAGATTACTTTCATTTCTTAATACCTAGTACTTGACCAAAGAACAGTCACTACAGACCTGTTCAGACCTGGTCGAGGTTCGAACCTACAACCTCCCACATACGTAACGAACACTCTGCCAACTGAGCTATCGTATTGGTCAATAAGCAAAAGCAAAAGAAAACTGACCCACCGACAGACGTACCGACATACTAGAAGGTAAAAATCGGTATCTTAAGAATATGTTTAATATACAATCGCATTAATTCTTATAGGCATAGGTCGAACTGGTGACGTTTTATCAATCCAATCCTAAATGTAGGTAAACAACATTGACCTGTCCATTTGATCTTTAATTTAAATATTTATTACGAACTCGTACATTTGTGTATAGGGATTCTAACTTCTAAGAATTGTATTAGATTTACTTTCAAATTACAGTACATATTATACCAGTGGCATGTGCTATATTGTAGCACATAACACCAGTGGTATTTTTACAACACTAGACGGTCGTTTGAAATACAATTTCTCATCAGTACTAGTAGTACATGGATCAAAATTATGAAATCAATTTGTTTTGGAATATATCAATATTCTTAATGAAAGGTCAAACAGACAGGTCAATGATACATGTACAGTCCGCCCTGCCTTAAAGGCCACCTCTATATAAGGACCAACTAATTATAAAGGCCAGAAGAATTGTATCTCAAATTTTCTTTATTTATATTATTTTAACCTATATATAAAGGGCACCTGTCCATATAGACCACTTTTGCGGGTTCCCTTAGGTGGCCTTAATAGACAGGTTTGACTGTACTTGTATGGAAATACTGCCTTGTGCTAAAATTGAATTACAGTGATATATCCATTGTTATGATTCAAAACTAACGTCTGGGAGAAACATACTTGTACTTTGCCGGTGAAAATATACAGCTTTATTTGGGTTGTGAGACCTAGTTCACATTCAAAGTAGATATATATATATAACGACTAGGTCAAACTTGTCACAGATTTCCAGATGTGTCGCTTATCAGAATGTTTTCAATGTTTATCGGTGAGTGATTGTTCTATAGAATTTGAACCTATTCGATCGATTACATGATTGATTTTGTTTATTTATTGTCGAAGTTTAGCTATGCATTGTAAAAGCAAAACTTATCTAAATCGACAACCTTAAATTTTGAGATAACATCTTGGTTATTTAATTTTCGACTTACCACGGTCACTGGACATAAGGACAGAATCATAGCACGTGGTGTGGTGTGGTGTGGTTCGGTTCTTGTGTAGGACCCTTTAGGAACATCCCACTTATAGTATTCAATGCAAATACATTTATTGTTGCACGTTCGGTGTAAACAGCTGAATACATATGTCATGGCAAAGGTAACTGCATTTACGCATGCCTCCTTAAACTTTTATTCCCTCCTAGATCCTATGTGAACATAAAATATGGCTGTCCCTTCCCCAAGTTTTCATCATATATATTCTTCCAAATGAAACTATAAATGTGTATAATTATTGAAATTATTTTTACCTTTTGCCAAAAGTTTTTGTTAGGAGCTAGAACAGTTATATGCTGAATGAAGCTTTATTTTTCAAACTGATTTTTTCTGAAAATATAATGCCAAATCTTGTGTCGTTATAAGCAATTTAATATTTTCTTTAATTTTAGGTTCTTCCATACTATTCCTAGTTATAACTCTGAACTTAGGTGTTGAAGGTAAGCTTTCATTTACACATTACATATTGTATTCACCGAAGGCACCGGCAAAAGGTACAATAGATTAACCGGCCCTAGTTTCATAAATATTTCTTAGCTATGTCATATGATGATTTTAAATTTTTTTTAAAATAAAGCATTCAAAATTAGAACATGACAACTGATTCTGAATGCATTATTTTAAGAAGAATTCAAAAGTTGAGGAAAATCTTAGTTTAGGAATGATTGTGAAACCGGGCCCGGCATTGGTTTCTTTATGTATAGGCAGACGACATTCACCTGTCCGCTCGACCTTTGATATAAATTTTAAATATCATTATAGACTATACGTTAATGTAATGGGAACACACGTGCTTGTTTCGTCTTCATCATTGGAAACACTAATTTCAAAGGGCAAACCTGTGTTTATGTATTAATTGTTAATCCTAACACAATCCATGTATTGGATGGCTATTGCATTAATATTCCTAATGAAACGTCAAACGGACAGGTCAATGTTGTTTACCGTTTGCAATTTCGTCATATACAGTTGTAAAGAAATAACTTCATTACAAATCTTTTATTAAGTCGACTGTCACGTGCATTCTTTGAAATGCATGTATAGTACAAGACTACTATTAAATTACATATTATTCCAGTTTTAATTCTACAGCACTAGACGACCGTTTTGGAATAAAATTCCTCATCAGTAGTGCTTGGAACAAAATTATCAAACCAAAACTTTTTTCAAGATGTTGAAAAGAAACCGAAAAGACCAAAATTAGCTAAGGGAATATCATGCATGAGGGATTATACCTTAGTTTTTGGGGAATTTCAAATTTTAACTAGCAGCAATTTTAGACAAAAGTATATTTCTAACAATAATACACAATCTGTGATATCCTCGGGGGAAAATAGTTATCAGCAGGGGTTTTAACATATCATACAGTTTTAATTTTACAGCACTAGACGGCCGTTTCGGTATAAAATATTTTATAATGTAACTATTCTATTCGTATATAGAAATAACACACAACATCGGCGTTTTCGTTTATAGACTAGAAACAAATTCAGAAAATGTGACTTGAAGCGGCATTTTTTAGTAAAGGTTGGTAACATGCTTTTCTAACATAATTCGAGGGTGCTGAATTCAAAAATGGCGGATACCAAGCTCAATTTTGAGTTTTTAAACCCATAATTCCAAAAACAAAATGGCGACTAGAATTAATGATGTGCCAATGCAAAAAATGTTACTTTGGTTGACAAATATTAGTAAACGTTGGTAACATAGTTTATTTAACATAATTCGAGGGTGCTGAATTCAAAAATGGTGGAAACCAAGCTCAATTTTGAGTTTTTGAACCCATAATTCCAAAAACAAAATGGCGGCTAAAATTAATGGTGTACCAATGCAAAAATGTTAGTTGTGGTTTCAATTTTTAGTAAAAGTTGGTAACATGATTTATTTAACATAATTCGAGGGTGCTGAATTCAAAAATGGCGGATACCAAGCTCAATTTTAAGTTTTTGAACCCATAATTCCAAAAACAAAATGGCGGCTAAAATGAATGGTGTACCAATGCAAAAATTGTTACTTGGGTTGACAAATTTTGGTAAAAGTTAGTAACATGATTTATTTAACATTATTAGAGGATGGCAAATTAAAAAAATGCAGATACCAAGCTCAGTATTGAGTTTTTGAACCCATAATTCCAAAAACAAAATGGCGGCTAAAATTAATGTTGTACCAATGCAAAAATGTTAGTTGGGGTTTCAAATTTTAGTAAAAGTTGGTAACATGATTTATTTAACATAATTCAAGGATCCCGAATTCACATATGGCGGATACCAAGCTCAATATTGAGTTTTTGAACCTATAATTACAAAAAACAAAATGGCGACTTATAGTGTACTAATGCAAAAATGTTACTTGGGGTTTCAAATTTTAGTAAAAGTTTGCTTATTTGGCATAATTCGAGTTTGCTGTATTTCAAAAATGACGGATACCAAGTAAAATTTTGACCTTTTGAACACATGATTCCAAAACCAAAATGACGACTGTTCAAATTTATTGGCATATAATTTCTCGGTGTTATTAAAGTTCCATGTGTTAGCAAAAGATGGTACTTTGTGACATTTCAGCATGACTTGCAGTCTTGGGGTTGTTACATTAAAATGAAAAGGCTAATAAATTAGAGTATTAATGTTTAAACCAAATTTAAAACAATGTGTAAAAATAAAGTGGTGGCTATAGTTAAATGTGTTTTCATTATGTGTGCCTTTTGCATTGTACACCGATAAATCTACATGACTAATAAATTGAGTTCATAACCAAAACCATACGGATTTACTGCTCATGGTGTGGAATTACCAGTCAAAATCGAAACTTGTGTTTGAAATGCAAAAGAGCATATTCCAGAACACTTTTTTATACAGAGTTTGCCACATGTTCTTGCAAAATAGTATGTAGAACCCGTGGTTGTCAATGTCAAAATACCAAATTACTATGGGTGTCGTCGTGCGTTAAACTTTTAAGAATGATATTGCTTTAATAGGTAGAATCACAACCATTATTTAAAAAAAAATATATATATAGATTGATACCTTGTGAACCTCATAATATGTAGTGGTTTGAATTTTGACGGTAATATTGCATTATTTTACAACTTCTATACAGTTTTGCCAGCGATGTTTAAGGAGCTCAATGCAACTTTTAAATAATTCATTTTCTTAAAATTCAGAAAGTCCTCCAATGAATATATAACATCATCATATCACTATAAAATTGGGTAATGTAAACAGCAAGACTGGTGTGCAAGCTTAAGCAAAAAGCTGGCCACTCAATTTAAAAGCCACAATCATTAATTGCAGTCAAGGCAATGGTAGAATTGTGTCAGTGGAGTAAGACACCTTTACTGAGTTTTCCACAACACTTGAGTAGGATATTTTTCCGTAACAGCCTGAAAAGTAATACAAATTATGTGCCATTTATTTTTTGTTCCTTTTGGAAATAATCTACATGTACCATCAGTATCTAAGTTAACTGTGGTGATGGAACAGTCTTTCTCTGCCTTCTTTGGCGGAGATGAACTAGGTGATTCCATTGTTTAGACTGTTATTTGGGCTCAAGGATGTAATATGTACCATAGAAACAAAGCTCTTATGGGAGCTAGCAGGATACCACTAAAATGTTTAGATTAACACGCGACAAAGAGCATCTTGTGTGCTTCTGATTAATTGTCAGAAGCGCAACAGACTCAAAGCTTTTTTATTGCAAGATGGCAGAATAGAAAGTACTGTTCTCTGTGAAATGTCAACTCACTGCCCTTATATTTTCTGTAACTCAACTGTCAGTCATAACAATATCATGGTTTTTATCTACGTTTCCACAATTTTAAAATTATTAGTGGCCAAACTTTCATAATTTGTGGATATGTCTAGAGTATTTTTGTTTTTACAGATTTGCAAAAACAATTTTTTTTGCTTTTTGAAAGAAAATGGTTTCTCAAAAATGAGCAACCAATGGTGATTTCGGCTACCATGAATGGAATGAAAACAAAGCTCTATTGACCATTTCTGGGGTTGCAGCTGTGGCATACCTTCTATGACTGGGGTCATCATTAATGTTCTGCTTGTCCTGTTCATAATCCGCCACCCACCTTTTTACTCTTGCCTATGTAGGAACATGTTGATATCATATCAGTATGGATAGCCTTAGGTGCCTAACCGTTTTTTGTGCAAATATTGGATCCTGCTCTTTCACCATTTTTTACATTTGCCAAGTCACTAGTCCTATTTATTTTAGAGTAATACCTTGTTGATATTAACTCACAAAATTACACTGGTCTTCGGATACACGGATTTAAATAGTTAGGGGATAGAAGGGTTGAAAAGGGACATCGACGCCAATCTCCTTAAACAGAAGGCTCACGGTATATCATTCAGCCCTCTTACTTCTTACCAGTTTTAATAAAATAAAATGTAGTATTACTTTTGCTATAGTTGAAAATCAAACTTTACATCAATATTTTGTAGTGCAAGTTCACCTTTTAGCAAATAGTCAGCTTAAAGCTGCTCGTTGATGACTTAGCACCCCTAAATAGGTTTGGAAGGCTAGTGTAGTTACATTAACTTTGCTCTTCCAATGCAAAAAAGAAAAATTCTTAAGCATTTGGTGCAAACACAGGCTTCAATTTTGTAAGCCATTATATTCACACTCTAGAATACATATATCAGTGTTTCAGCATGTTATGTGTCATACTTAATCATTGAATTAAACAGAAACATACAGTCCTATGTTTAAATTACAATCCAAAACCAAAAGCGAAAACCTTTAAAACTGGCTTAAATTAAACATTTGAACTTCGTTCATGAGTCAAATATATACATTTTTTCATATGACCTTTGTCGCCAGGCCACCTGAGACGAAGGCTGACCGGCATGCCAGATCGTTTGATTTCATAAATATCAAACCCCTTTTTACAGAGTTATTGCCCCTGAAAATACTTTTTTTTCGCAAATTGTGCTGGTTTTGTGGCTATTTACTAGAAAACTATTAGTGTTATATAAAAAATGAACATGACAAACTAAGTAGCAATGTTTGTAAGAATACGATGATCCAAAGAGGAGTTGTTACCCCTGGAGTATAATTTTTTGCGAATTTGTGTTTTTGGCCATATTTTTTAAAGAGTATTATAAATAGATAACAACACCAAGTTGCAAAAATAATCAACATGCCAATATCTAACTTCATAGCAAATTTTGTGTGTGATAATCAACGAAGGTGTTGTTGCCCTTAAAATTTCAGTATCTTTTACATGTTTTCAGGTGAGCAATAAGGCCCATAAGTATTTTGTTTAAATTTTCTGTTTATTAACACCCAAGTAAGCCTTGAATTATTACAATCTTTGATTAATAGCTATTTGTTGCTACCAAATCAACTTCTATATCAACTTTCATGCAAAAATGCATTTTGATTTTGGCGGCCATTTTGTATTTAAATTTTGACCTACTTAGAGCAATTTTTCAGCTTGGTATCCGCCATTTTCGGACTCAGCACACCCAAATTAGGTAAGAATGATATATGGTTTGCTTTTACTAAAAAATGCCTCTTCCTCTTTAAAACGACGTCTTTTCTGAAAATGTGCCTAGTCTATTACACATGACATAACGGGTTTAAAGCCCCACTCATGTGTTGAGCATACCTAAAATCTTGCAATCTGTCTAAACCGAACCCCTTCAGTACGACGGGTTTGGTTGGATAAGACGTGTTCAACTGTAAATGCGAATGTAACCTGCACTCGTAAAGCTATGGGAACCTTATATTCGATAGTTGCACCACCCCAAAGAGCTAGACTTCTGAATGGGAAACTTACTGCATTACATCACGTACTTTTCTGAAATAAAACAATTTCCAATAAAAAAATAAATTTTTGGAGGTATTTGAGTGAAATTAAATTGCATATTAGAAATTTTATTTCAATTTTATTATCCATTTATATTTTAGCTAATTTGCAGTGTGCAGAATGTGTATGGGCAACTGATCCAAGACAGTGTAACACGACGAAAACGTGTACAGATCCTCGCGAGGTAATATATTTCTATAACTCGAGCCAAAATTTTGGCACCCAGATTTGATAAAATGCGGTTTATTTTTGTAGTAATAGTGTGCTTGTATGAGGACCATTGGTTAACTGAAAAAAATATAGTATTCTTGACGGTGTCTTCACAAAAGTACTTGAACAATACACTTTGATATTATTGTCTCGTTAATGAGAGCTTTTAATAAATAAAAACACTTGCACGATTCAAAAAACACCGGGCATGTCAAAACATTTAGCCGTGGTACGTATATTTGGAGCTAATATTTGGAACTAAGCAAATCGTCACCTAGTATAGATAGGTGATGAAATCTAAAGTGGGGTTTTCTTATATCATATTGCAAGCCTAGGTTTATCAAGGCCCTCAAAACGTTTTATGGCCGTCATCACAGTATTGTTAACGTTGATAAGTTTGATGTCTCTGTGTCCGGGATTGTCTTGGATATATTTGACGCCCTATAGTTCCACGTTCCTTTCACACAATTTTGATTACACACGTGGCGGGTGTAGCTAGCTAAACAGGGGGTGCTTACCTTCCCAATTCCCCGGTGGAAGTTTGCGTGTCTAACCTAACTTGTCAGTTCCAAAGTTTTTACTTTGCTTCTGGACTGTGATTCGGACATGGAATAGTATTTTGTTTTTAGAAGCCTATCTTGTACATGCTGACAGACTTTCTCATCTTTCTCGCACTAGGATCTGCCAAAGAAGGATTCTCACCAAGACGTTGAGATGTACATTTATCCGTAATCTTCGCGCTCTAGACCATTCGGTCATCGAGCCCCTTCCAATATCGCAGCCATACTTGACCATTTGATAATTGTAATTGCACAAACTTTTACAATGCTTCAGATGTATTCTTATTATAATAATAGCTTTCATTCTGTTGTAGTTTACGAGGTTTGTGAATTTAATATTTATTAAGATATACGTGTATTTCAGTTATGTATCGTTGTGGAAACTGTAACATCATCAACTTATGAAACAGGGTATCGACAAGGCTGTACTTTACCTGAGGTAAGTATGATACAATACGCATACTCGCATGTAAATTTTACTTAGGCTGTAACCCATACTATTTCAAATTTGAGTTTACCGTATTAATAATGCTCATTTCTTAGGGAATCGAATGTAACACGTAATCAATTTCCAGATTTCTATATACATGTACCAAGGGGGAATCACCAGAATGTCACATGATAACATTTGTGCAAAACTATTATTATCATATCATGCATGTGTCATATACCATTTTTGAATTTAATCAAAAAATACATTCAAAAATGGACCGCTAGAAAATGAACCAGACACGTTGAAGCTTTTCCGACCAAACGTCTGACACTACGTCCCGTGCAAACATAAATATGGCATGTTGGTGAACTCTGTTGTTTACTGACCATTATTATGGATATGTATTCCATGTATCCATATTACCAATTCAAGATTTTATTTTAATAATGTTTTCCATAATAACCATTTACATTATGTATGGTAAGTACACGTCATTTAACATAACAAAGGTCATAGTCCAAATTTGGAAATTCTATACTAGAAATCACTGGTCATAATTATAGATTTGTCTTTTTATATTACTATTAACTTGTTTGGCTCATTAATCAATGATTTGTATCGTTTCGTGCTCTTGGTTACGTGGGCTGTTGCCAAGATTTTTTAATTGTAAATTAATTTTTATTTCCAGACATGTTACAACATTGAGGCAATAGGATTCGGAAGAAAAAGAAGTTTACGACATGCCTGTTGCCATGGAAACCTATGTAACAAAGCGTATCCATCCATGATCACCAATACCGTTCACTCTTCAAATGGACAGCCCGTCGTCCCTCATGGTAAGACCTGCGCTCTTTATGTTACAACCAATATCGTATTTTAAGAGTAACTCTTTTCAACCGCTTTACGTTCAAGTCGAGAATATTTCACTTGTGTCGAGACGCCACCAGATATCGGATTAAGTGGCAGAAATTTTTACCTTTACAGTGTGCTCAAGGGCAATATGCGGTGGTCTCTAACGTGCCATGCTTGTGGTGATACGGGGCATCGGTTTTTAAGGTCTCTTCTGAATTACAAAGCAACTTTAATTTCATTTTAAAATATTTTCAGTGCTTGGCAAAAACACAGTTACTACCTACTTATTTCAAGTATAGGGCAGACATGGTCGAGGTTTGAACCCACGACCTCCCACATACGGGGCGAGCAATCTACCAATTCAGCTACCGTATTGGTCGCAGAAAGCACTGACAACTAGACAATATGACAACATAATGTTTCTGTAGGCGGCGACACATGTCTAACTTGGAAAACACATCTAATAGATTTTGCCGCTGTATCCTTTAACGTTTGTGAGTAATACGTATTTCCAATGGATATGGAATTCCATAAGAAAAAGTATTCCCGTAAAACGACGTTATCCCGGTTCTTTTCGACGTCAGCGTTTTCTAAAACGTTCTGCACAAGCGTTAAGAGTTTGAACACGTGGTACAGCGGCGAACTTCATTAATACAACGGAAGTTTAACACAAAACAGCAGGTCAATTCGGCCCCTGGTTAGTTTTATTTTTTACAGCTTTTCAGCGGCTGCTATCTATCTTGGCAACTACAGTCAAACCTGTCTATAAAGGCCACCCTTTGTGGACAGGTGTCCTTCATATATAGTTTCAAATAATATGAATAAAGAACAATTGGGGTATAATTCTACTGGCCTTTATAAACAGGTGACCCTTATACAGAGGTGGGTTTTAAGGCAGGTTGGACTGTACTTGATCTCTAGTTAAACATTCGGCAGGTCTTTGCTGTAAATGTAATTTAAATTATTTTTATCGGAGCCAAAATCCACATTTAAATTCGTGATTTTTACAATTCTATATTACAGTTTGCCCACATGATACGCAATCAATTCATCACGGACCTGACAGAAAACACTTTCATTTCCTTGCTTGTAATGAAACATGGCGGACTGCATCGGTTAGTAAATAAAACCATTGATAAGTATGATGCCTCTCTATCCATGGTTACCCTGAATATTTTTGACGTCCCATTAAGGTATCATACAACAGTTTCGTATTTTCGTCCACGGTCTAAACTTTAAAATTATCAAGAAAATCGCTGTGGCAACGAATGGTTGCCCGTAACAACCGGAAAATAATGATAAAATCAGAAAAAAATGTTTTAGTAAGTAAGATATGGTGTTATCGTACTTGAATATATAAACTGCGTTAAATTGTGCCGTGTGTGTACGAATCTGTGGCCAGCTCAACTTGACCCCCGGTTGGTCTCATTGCAGCGTTTTAATAGTGCTATTTTTTGTACGTCTGACGTTACGTCATTTATCTCGAAAACGAGCTGTTGAAGGTTCGTATTTTTTCCCCATATTTTGTAGTATTTTAAACGAGCTTTCTGAAACACCCAAAAAATTGGACCTAATTTATAACTAGGGTTCCAAAAAATCTATTCAAACTTGAGGAATTTGGAAATTTTTTCAAACTTTTTTTATTTTTTGAATGTTTTTTCCCGAAATGTAGGGGGCGCCACGAGTAATACACATATGCAAAATAAATCTTAGAGATATAGCTGTAGGTATGAAAAAGAAATGGGTAGTCTAACTTCAATAATGAATCTGTGATAAACTACGGAACTTGAGGTACAGGTTTTTCATGTGAAACCAAGATGGAAACTGTTGTATGAGTCCTTAAATATTGATCCATGTTCCGTACACCAAATGTACTTCCAACAAAAAAAGAGTTCAACTGCGGTTCTCTATCTACGACGTCACAATCTACTTGGCAATCAGCTGTTCCGGAAGTGGTTTTTGTCCGATCTGCAGCTGACAACAAAAATAAGGGGTCATATTAAACTGCTCACTAAATGGATAATTTAAAAATCAAGGATTTGTATTTATTTTAAGTCAGAATTTTCCTTATGAGACACGTACGCAGTGTAAATGATGTTGGAGACAATACCGTTAAAACGTGACATATTGGTGTGAACAAACAATGTATTAAAATCTCCCACCAAACATATCATTAAATCCAGACATCGCCAGCTGTATCTACTTTAACTCGATGAATGTTTTACTTTTTAGTATTCTTGTGGCTCGAATAGACATTTAGCAATGGGCAGCGGATCGATTATGCATACAATGCAGGCAGTACTTAAAGAATTTAACTGTAAGTATGTGGTTCCTTTACCACTGCGGTAACTCAGTTGGTAGAGTGCTTGCTCCGTAAAAGGAGGTTGTGGGTTTAATCCCCGGTCGGGTCTGACCCAAGACTTGAAAGTAAAAAGTACATGTAAGCACCCGGCATTCGGCATTACGAAACGTTCTTTCGGATGGAAATGTAAAATCAACTAGGTCCAGTGTCACTGTAGGCGTGGTACAATAAAGATCAAGGCAACGCACAGGCAAAATTTCTGTACCTTCGCCTAAATCTGGGGACGTCTCGATATAAGTGAAATATTCTTGACTTGGACGTTAAACAAATTACTAAACTTACTTATTCATTTAATCGACGTTCCTTTAGAGTTGACCAGAGTTAAGTAATGGTGTTGTAATTGTTTTGTCAGTCAGATGTATTGTTGAACTATATACACTTTAAATTTAACGGATCAACCAAACCCAACTTCACCACCGCCCCCCCCCCCCCCCCACGCACACACACACAAAATTTCAGTCGGCGACAAAATGCCCATATAGAGAGTTATAGTTAGAATAATGAAAATATTTTTCAATATATGCATGTGACTCGAATAAGTCCATTGTTTTTCATTCTCAATTTTGATTCTACACGTGGGGATGTGAGGTAGCTTGCTGAACAGGAGGTGCTTACATATCCGGAGCACCCGGTCTCGCTTTCCCGGTGGTAGTTGCCAGTTTCAAAGTTGTTACTTCGCTTTTGGGATTGTGATTTGGACATTGATTGGTATGTTTGTTTTTGATTTAGACCATGGACCCGTATGGATTGGTGGATACTCAAGAACGACAGATCAAACATGGGTCTGGAGTGACGGAAGCGTGATTGATCTTAAGGATCATTTTTGGAACCCTGGAGAACCCAATTGTTACCTCACTCCAGATAGTTCAGGGATCTCAGAAGACTGTCTGGCGATAGTGGATTCGCATTGGCGATCGCGTAACTGTTTCGACAAATATCCGTTCCTTTGTATATAAATATGATTAAACTGTCCTTATGAAGTGGCGTTGTTTTTCGTTTTGTATTTTATTATCACCCTTGTAATCTTCAACTGTTTAGCTCGCTCAATATATTTGAGAAAATAAACTTAGCAGTTTTGCAAAAGAAAACGATGACAGTAATGTGGTGGTGGTTTATGCACCCTATTTCAGATTTTTCCCCACTCATAATATCTAAGTTGTCAGTTTTCAGGGAATGGTGGGGAAACTAAGAGTACCAGAAAATATAAACTATCTTTAATAAGTGAGTCGAAAAGCATGCTTCTCCGAATTGGATTCGAATCTAGGTGGTCAGTTCATCGGCTGTTATTAGATCAAGAACAAAACGGTGGAACGAGTGAATAATCTGGCCCCATTTTCACAATCATTTCTGAACTCCCTTAACTTGAATTAAGCAAATTTTGGAAATACTAATGAACATTTTTCCAAATCTAAATACAAATGTTACAAGTTTGAAATGATCTTTAAAATGACACCTTAAATTCCCGAATATCTTAACAATAATCAAAATTATGAAGATCGATGTCAAATTTGCCAGATTTTTAAAGGTTTAGAAAAATCTTAATTAAGGAGTGAAAAAATGGGGTCAGGTCCCGGTTTCACAATCATTCCTTAGCTAAGATTTTCCTTAACTTAAATCTTGCAAAATTTCAAATCTTTATAATTTTGTTAATTTTCAAGATATTCGGGAATTTATGGTGTTAATTTTAAGATCACCTCTACATTAAAACATTTGCATTTAGGTTTGACAAAAATATTCATCAGTAGTACCAAAAAGAGATTACTAAAATTTGTTAAATGTAAGTTAAGGGAAATCTTAGCTAAGGAATGATTGTGAAACCGGGTCCAGCTCCTCGATTATTGAGGTAGAGGTAGATTAAGGTGACATGACAGTGGGTACAGTGTGATATTTACTCATATATCTGTGCGAACATGTTTGGTAAAGAGTAATAATAACGGAATTCATTCATGATTTATTTCTTAATGTCGGTTATTTATTAAACCCGAAACTAAAAAAAAGTGACAAGAATTTTGTTCCATTGATTAATTTAATAGACTAAAACAAGTTTTACAGACATTTAAGGACAAAATACAAACAAATCTGTGTGTGTGTGTGTGTGTGTGTGTGGTGTGTGTGTGTGTGTGTGTGTGTGTGTGTGTGTACATGTGTGTGTGTGTTGTCAGCAAAATAACAGTTTTATAAATGTCAGTTTTTACTCTTTGCAATCATCCTACAATCGGAGGAGGTGGTGATTGTGTAGTTCCGACGAAATGCGTGACCACCGATGGAGGCGGTGGAGTGACTGTAGATGCAGGAAGAGTCGGGACCCTCACGGTAAATGGCGGTGGTGAAGGCGTGGTTCCTTTTGTTGTGACTTTAGGTGGGGCCGGGGTATCGTACTTTCCAGTGGTCAGGAACCGCACCTTTCTCGACTTTATTTCACCTTTGACCTTTCCAACATGCAATTTACATTTTGCGTGTTTGTTCTTTAAATTCGAACTGCATGAACATCGGAGGATTTCTGTAACTTGTAGTTCATCTCCATGAATAATGAACCTGTTTCCATAGTAACAACCTCTATCTGAAATTATAGTTTTATCGTTTTTATTTAATTGATATACAGATACTTGACAATAAGCTTAAGCATGCGCAGTAACCAGGGACACGACGAAACAAACGACAATATTGGAGTTGGGTAATGATATTTTACGGTCCAGTCAAGATTCTTCAATTGGAATCCAGATTGATCACTTCTGGGATGATGAAGGAAGGAACCAGACTACATGGAGAAAACAAATTACCATCGGCAAGAACTGACAAACCAGGATCTACGCAAGTGGGATTCGAACCTAGGTCCGCTCTCATCTTTATAAATAGTATACACACTACAGGCCTGTCGGATGTTTAACACTGAGGTAACAAAAAGGAGCTGAATAGCTGAGATATGGATAGCTAGTGACCGAGGATCTGTCGAGAGATAGATAGCAGCTGCCGGAAAACTGTCAAAGTATAGCTAACGAGGGGTATCGATGAGCTGTCCATTCGGTAATGTACAGTAGATACGGGACCAATGGGAGATAATTCTTCGATATAATATATATAATAAGCCTTTATTAGTTGTTAGAGTTATCCCGCCTTTTACACAAATTTAACATTCATTTCGAAGACGCAGAGTAATGGGGTCTACTCCATGTACCGTGGAGTTGTACAGTTACCGTGCATGATAAAAAGTCGTATCCAATTAAACAAGGCCTCAGCAAAGTCCTACCTCTCTCGCCTTTTCGAAAACTGATTGAATGAAAAATGATTTTAAAAAATATGAAAATGGTTAAAAAAAAAATATCGTTTGCAGTTGCACATAGTTTAGTTACCATGACAACAGTCCCATTCTATCATCAACAATTTCTCGATGCAACAAGTATTGTTAACAAGTATCGTGAATCTAACAAACGAACAAAACGATATAAAATCAAATGTTTGAGAATTGTCATACTTTTAAATGGATACAAGTACTAAACAGAATAAAATTTTTAAAAAATATCAAATTTTCGTAAATAAATTATTTTAATTGATTTACCTGACTTTTCTTTCTTATTGGAACATTTTTCATTAGTATGACAATTTATCTTAGTCTGTGTCCCATCACCAGTCAGATCACATCGGCATTTCACACATTTTCCCGCAAAAACTGTTTCACCAACCACGTGTACCTTGCCGTCATGTTCACAAGTCAATTTGGGTCTAACTGAACCAGCTACAGTAATGGCAACTCCAAATAAAATCGAAATTACAACAATTGAAATGTATTTCATATTTGTTCTTTGAATAGGTTTAAATTATCACTAAGAGAAGTACATGTCACTGTTGTTTTTAACGTACGACCATTCCTTTATCTCTTATCAACTAAGGAATTGGAGGTGTAACATCGGACCATGACATCAGACATGTTTAGATACAAGAATATGCTGCAAAACATGTTTTGTAGTATTTATACAGTCAAATCTACATTAAAGACCACCTCCATTTAAGGATCACCTGCTAATAAAGGCCAGTAGAATTATTCCCAATTAATTTTATTCGTGTTATTTTACCTGTATATAAGGGTCACCTGCTTTTAAACGCCATATTACAAAAATTATATCTCAACTGCTTTTTATTCGAGTTATATAACCCGTACAATAAGGGTCACATGCCTGCTCATAAAACCAATTTTACTGGTTTTCTTGGGTGGCCTTTATAGACAGGTTTGACTGTGGCTGGAATTTGTTGTCTATTTCCCCGTGTATACAGTACAGCTATGTCGAAAGTTTAAGATTGAGCTAACGACAAATAATCAAAACTCGGATGATTGGTAGCCGAGATAGGGATAGCTGGTGATCGAAAAACTGCCGAGATCAAGTAAACGACAGACCTATATCAGTTGTCGATCCGGCATTAATTTGTTAACTTAGACATGTCTGCACTGTAAGCGTGTAAAAGGTTTTTATTCGGTCTTCTGAATTATTCTGGCTTATCAACACTGATACTTAAAAACCCGGTTTTTTTTTATCATTTTAGTTTAATTTTCATTTGTCGCACTAAAAGACACCTTTCACGAATTATCTATTCAGTCAGCTATAGGTCAGATACTGTAAATTGGGGAAATTATCGTGGTCTTTTTTTTCGAATATTTTATTTTGATGTAATTCATTTGCATTTGCACTGATCATATTCCGACGACGCAAAAATATAAAAATGATGATTCTCGAAAATAATTAAATGACGCGGAAAAAAAATTCATTTAATTTCGCAATGATTCTATCTCATGTCGACAGTCTTTCATGCGATGGTGTTCAGAATGTTAAAAAAAGCCAAACAACCCACTGATTCTATCTTTAATTATACCGCTTAAACTGTATTGCTACTAGGAGGTGTCTAGTGTCACTTTTTAGTGAAGGAATCTTAGACTAGACTGGTGTCACTTTTAAGAAAGAGAACTAAGAGTAAATCATGACTGACTAAATGAAAATATCCAATCAAACTAGAGACGATAAAGGGTTCGGTCAAATTTTCGGTGGCATGTTATACCGATTAAGATAATTAACTAGATTAAAGAACTTATGGTACTTAGAACTTAGAACAACTGTCGAAAATTTAACAATAACCTAACGAAAGCGTTAATGCTCGGCTGTCGATCCAAATTGCCGAGCTGTGGATAGCTTGTTGTCGTAAAGCTACCAAAAGGTAGAAGGAAGAGTATGAGATAAGCTAACAGGGGATCGAGATGAGCTGCCGACTCGTCACTACTTCGCTAGCTTAGTGTTAAACGGGTCGGTACTATAAGTACATATTTGTATCGACAGTAATGGTATTTGTCTCGCCTTCTCTGTTTATGCAAAAGTCTTTAAGATTTGATATGGTGGAATTTTTTATTTACAATAATAGAAGTGGGAACGCATTACGCAATAGAATACACTTGTGACTTCATTGAAAACATGTACGAAGCTACCTTTATTATCTTCATAAAACCATGTCATTATGTTGATATAAATAGAAAGTTTATTTTGAATTATTAGGTGCATATGAAATCCAAGCCTACATGTAGCTATACGCCAATAACTCTCGTTGGCGGGAACTAAAATTCCAAGAGATTATAGAAATTACATCTATAAAGTTTGTGACGTTTTAACCAGTTAACGACTTGGTTTGAATTCCACTTGTGTAGATATTGTATGTCCGGCCCGTCAAACCTATGTTAAAGGCCACCTCTATATAAGGGCCACCTCCTTATATATTTATATATAAAAGCCAGTAAAATTTTTTCCCAATCACTCTTTATTCATATTTTGAACCTGTATATAAAGGCCACCTGCCTATCCAAATGCCACTATTACTGGTTACCTTAGATGGTCTTTATATGGAGGTTTGACTGTATACCTACGAAGCGAGCACTCTACTGACTGAGCTACCGTGTTAATGTTGGTATCTAGATCCTGGTGTGGAATGATTGTTAGTTCGCTTGCTGAGAGTCGATTGTTTTTTTCCTGGGTCTCGGATTTTCTCTGCCATTTCAGAACTGACCGCCCTGAAATAAGTGAAATAAATCGATATGATTTAAAACGCCTACTCTAATTAATCCAGTCACTTCTAGTGAAATATGGAAAGTTGAAGATGAAAAATATGTATAGCCTATTGCCATAGCAAGCATCAACACGCCACAAAAACCGACAAGAAATAAGAAATCTTGAATGCTAATTTCTTAAATTTTTAGTGGCTTGCGTTCAATAACTTTGCACGGAATAAACATTAAAATCTTTTGATTTTAAAAGCAGCGACTCCAAATTGTATACATCATTCTACCAAAATCGATGCACTGCATCTGAGTGCACTGTAAAGTAAAGTGTGAAATTTCTGCCACTTCACCTATAGCTGGTGACGTCTCGATATAAGTGAATTTTTCTTGAAGGACGTTAAACACAATTCAATCAATGAATCAATCTTATTTGAATCTGAACCACACTACTGAACTCAATTATACCAATACTTTTATAATCAGTAGTCTGTGTTTATCATGTCTCTGGTTTGTTGTCTCTTCGTTGCTCTTGCTATTATTAAGTGCGTTTTACCCAACTGTTCCCTTTTTCCATATTATTTCGTCCCAAATAAAATACAGAGACCGCGGTGGCTTAATGGATAAAACGTTGGTCTACAAATATTTCAGTGTCTCTCACCGCTGTGAGTTTGAGCTCCGCTCAGACCACATGTGAGAAAATAAATTTTCTTTTCCGTTGGCCTTTACTGGTTCACCTGGTCTCAGTATAATGGACTGGGGGAGTGGTAAGCTTGTCTGCGGCGTACTGACTTTGTGAGCTAGCACGTTAAAGTTGCCCTGAGAGCGCGGTAGTACAAGGCAGATCATAAAAGACATTTGCACTTCACATGCATACACAAACTTGTTCATAGATTAATCCATAGAGATCAATAAATAGTTTTCGTAGCGAATAGCTGAAAAATTGCTGATGCGACGTTAAGCAACATTCAACCAACCAAATAAAATACATTTTTTATAATTAACTGCATTTTTTGAGTAAGTTTTACATCAATACCGGTGAAGTGTAGCATGCGCCTTGACAAAGTACAGCACCACTGCGGTAGCTCAATTGGTAGAGTGCTCGCTCCGTAAGTGGGAGGTCGTGGGTTCGAACCCCGGCCGGGTCTGACCTAAGACTTGAAAGTGGGTAGTGACTGTTCTTTCACCAAGCACTCGACATTATGAAATGAAAGTCACGGTTCTTTCGGATGGGAACTTAAAATAAACGAGGTCCCGTGTCACGGTGGGCTTGGCACGCTAAAGTACCCTGCTGTATAATGCCATCAGAGCAACGCACAGACACAATTTCTGCACTTTCGCCTAAAACTGGCGACGTCTCGATATAAGTGAAATATTTTTGACTGGAACGTTAAACACCATTACTACTACTACTACTTGACAAAGTACAAGTACTTTTATGCAAAATCTCGTGTTATAGAATGTATGGCGATTTCACACGACCCCACAACTTGTACATTAAATAATCTGACTATTATTTGAATTAAAGTATCTCCTTACACGTCCGTTCACTAGTGTTTTTTCTAGAAACTTCTTTATCAATTGAGTTTAAATTTAGAAATACTATAGTACGAGTTCGCTTAATTTTAGAACAATGTAGGAGTATTATAGCATTATTTAGACATGACCTTATCAGATCCCATTATATTTTTTCTAGAAGTTTCTACATTTTGTCACCATTTGATAGATAGAACTTAAAGTTGCCTTATCTAAAGGAGTGAGTTAATGGTGTTCTACGCGCCAGTCAAGATTCTTTCACTTATATTGAGGTCAGTTCAATTAGGAAAGAAACCGGAGTGCCAAGAGAAAACCACCGACCCTACCTTCGGCAAGCGAACTGACAAACTTTCTCACACTAAGATTTACCAAAGCGAGATTCGTAGCTACTGTCTGTGTCGCTATTGCTGTGACATTGAATTATGCTTTATTTCCCTAGAAAATACAATGAACTTGAATAATGTTTGATATTAATATTATTCACTCAGTTTCAATTTCGCCAAGCACTCGGCATACGAATTGAAAGTCACGGTTCTTAAAATAAACGAGGTCCCGTGTCTTGATAGGCTTGGCACGACAAAGAACCCTGCTGTATAATGCCATCAGCGCAACGCACAGGCAAAATTTCTGCACATTCGCCTATAGCTGGCGACGTCTCGATATAAGTGAAATATTCTTGACTGGGACGTTAAACACCATTACTCAACTCAACTCACATTGTACTTGTGCCTTGTCGTTTACTGTAAATCTATATGCACAACCGTGATTGCCATAAAGTATTTCTGTAGAAATACATATTTATATACACAGTGTGTAGGTACAACCCTCAGTATCAGGTTGAGTCCTTTTTTCGTAGCCGTATCACTACGAGTCGCGCTTGCGGACGAGTAGTGATACAGCTACGAAAAAAGGACGAGACCTGATACGAAGGGTTGTACCTACATACTGTGTATATAATATTTTTATCTAACATTTCCAATTAGGTTATTTAAAATAATAAAAAACAATACTTAATGTGAAAAAATTACATTTTACCACAGAAAACCACTGAACTATGTTATGACATTTGTTCTACATTCTCCCTAATGACGTCACAATGAGAACGTGCACGTGCAATTTATATTACCGCAAATGTTGTATCACCACAGTGTGGTGTGGTGATACAAGATTCTGTATCATGCGTGTTTGATAAAACTTGTATTTCGTAGAAAAACTAGTCTAATGTTAGATAAATGAAAATATTAGCGCTATGGGGATGTTAGTTTAGTAAATGGCGAAGTGGTGACAACGGTAGCACACAACAAAATGTTCCTACAAGGAATTACTTGAAAAAGAGAAGAATTTCTCATCTATTAGTAGGATTCTGTATATACCGTTATGTGATTGGTTCAATGATTCGTTATCTATAATGGACCTTCATCGCACGGAATAGAGCAATAGCTGCACAAAACTATCTTCATGTATGCCCTACAGAAAGGATTGATTAAAAAAGAACAACATTCTGTTCATATACATTCATGAGTCCTCAAACACAATTAGTTTAATGGTTCCATTAATTCAGACCCATTAAACATATGCATATTGTAAGGATTGGGGTTATTTTTGCACACAACAAACCATGCCCAGACGGAATTGATTGAAAAAAGAACAACAAGTGATTGGCTAATTGTTTAGAGTCGCATCTGCATTATTTCAGCTATTTGCAGCTAAAAAGAACGGCAATTTGCCTATTAATAAGATTCTGCATACATCCAATTAGTGTTCAAACATGATTAGTTAGTTACCATTGGTTCAGATCAATCGAACATTTTCCAGATTTTTTTAAATTTAATTTCTAATGCTGATACTAATACACTTGGTTAAAATCAATTAAACATTATCAGAACCCCTTTTTTAATTTATTTCTAATGCTAATACACTGATACTAATAGACTGATATCTTGCCAGATCCATTAAACAAGTTCGAGAACTTTTTTTTCTAAATTACTACTAATACTAATACATATGTGCATTGATATCTTGCTGGGCTGATTATTAAAACGTCCATCTCCAATATTGATCATTCCGTTTTATGTCAAGTTTATAATTAATATAGAAAGCCTGATTAGAAAATTTAATTGTTTTGCGTTTTAGCTCTGAGACTTTGGGAGTTTGTGGTCAATATGAGCATTCCAGGGAGCTCTTTTAAAGATGAATTTTGTGGTTTATTCATTAATAAAATCGTCGCATGCTTATTGTGATTAGAACAATGGGTTTTAGATTTAAAATTGTAGTGTGATTGCATACATGTTGTTATTTTGTTCTGAATATTGTCGGGTAAACATTATTCAGATGCAACTTTCTATTTTAAGAAAAAGTCAGCATTTACGCATGTTTTACGCATGATTTTACATTCAATTTTAACATTTGCAATGCTTTTGTTCTATACAACCCAGAACAAATATATTTGTCCATGTCCAAATGACAATCCGAAGCAAAGTAAAAAAAGAAACCTTCGACAATTGACAAATTAAGTTAAACATCCGAACTTCCAATAGGGAAGTGATACCGGTTCTCATCTCCAGTCTTGTTACATCCACCACGTGTTGACTTTGTTTTGGAGTAATTGCGTTAATGCGAGTTATAAATTTCATTGGTCACATGACTTGCTTATGCTATAATCTGACTGTTCCAACAATTAAAAACGCTTGTCGTCAGTGGCAGCGTTTTAGATTTACTATCAAGCTTAATAAAAATAATCTGTACAGTATAAAAAACGCAGCAAACACGAAAGTTGAAATATAGTTTTAAGTGGGTATTCTAGAAAATTGTAGTTCGCGGTACACAAAAAATATATAATTAAGACCTGTCGAAGGTTTAACGTCGAACTAGCGAACAGGAGTCGAGTCTCAGATGTCGAGTTTCCGAGACATGAATTGCTAGTTACCGAAGATAGATAGCTGCTGCCGAGATAAAGTTGTGGAGATATAGCGTAGCTAACAAGGTTGAGATTAGCTGCCGATTTAGTACTAATTCGTCAGCTTAGTGTTAAACTATCGACAGGTCTGTAGTACATAGTGTAGTACTGTTTTCTTATGTCTCTGTCAGCTATCGTAATATCGCATTTCATCGGGTTTTATCTAATTTTATGCGAGATAGCATATACTACCAAAATATCCATTAAACGTGCATATATCGGGTTTCCTGTAGGTATCACGTTTTACACATTTTGTTATTTGGATCTTCATATCAAATATTGTCCCTATAAGCTCGTTTTCAATAAATGAAAATGAAACGAACAAATTAATCAGTTATTGACTGCGGGACAGTTATTGACTGCGGAACCGTAATGCAACAATTCGATTAATGCCCGGTAATATTGTATCTTCTTTCGTGATACCCAACACGTGGTTTTTCCCGCGGGAAATATAATCTAATAAAAACGCATCATTGTTGAGTGATTTCTAATTACAAATATGGATGTGTAATTTCGTTTCATGTAAACATTTCCATATTATATTGGAATAATGAAAACATTACGTGAAGATTATAGTGTATAATGTTTTGATATATTTTTTTTCCATTTTCTTTTGACGACCAACAAAATCGGGGACAATCGATATAATTGATTGATTGAATGGGATTTATGTCCAATTCAAGAATATTTCACTCTAACAGCTAGGTTTCCACAATTTAAAATGGTAAATAGCCATTTTCAAAATTTTGTGAAATAAGGGATTTTTCCACATATTTACTAAAATATGTTACTTTTTTAAGGAATTTCTAAAAAAAAAATCAACAACCAATGCCAATTTTGTCTTCCAAAATGGCAACATAGTTTATTATAGCTTATTAAATGACCCTCACTAGCTATAGGCGAAGTTCAGGAAATTTTGACGCTCTTGGCAGATTTACGGGGGGGGGGGGGGGGGGGGGGGAATTGCGTGCCATAGGATATCGGTTTTCCAGTTTTAAGTTTTTTTCTGAAGAACCATTGACTTTCATTTCTAAATGCCGAGTGATTGGCAAAAGAACAGTCACAACCTACTTTTAGTTATTGATAAGGCCTGGAAAATGTTCGAAACGCGACCTCCAATTTACGGAGCGAGCATTCCACTTACTGAACTAGTGTAATGGCCGATTAAAGTCATCAACTAGATTAAAATTGACAATAGACAGTTTGCATATGCATGCAGCTCTTGAATCGATTCATTTTGGTAAAATGTATCCAATGTATCCAATCGATGTCATTAAAGATTGTGAACCCCTTCGGAAATATTACCTAAAACATACCAATCCATGTTCAAACAAAATTCCAAAAGCAAAGCAAAACATTTCAAAATTGCAGCAAAACATCCACCAGAGAATTGAGGTCGACTGCTCCGGAAGGGTAAGCACATCTTGTGTTGTTAGCTTAGGCCGCTCGCCGTGTGTGAAATGAAAATTGAAAATAAAAGTGAGGAATTATAATCGGACGTCAAATATTAGTGGCGGGGTCACACGCTGCGCAAGACGAACATCACATGCCAAGCCCTTCAATGGACACCTCAAGGAAAAAGAAAAAGGGGAAGACTGAAACTTACATGGAGAAGAACACTGGAGAAAGAGATGCTAGAACAAGAATATACATGGAACAACATCCACCAACTAGCAAAAGACAGAGGAAGATGGAGAGAAATTGTCAGTGGCCTATACTCCACTGGGGAGTGAAAAAGGCTTAAGTCAAGTAAGTCAGTCAAATATTACCCAGGGTAATTTTGGATACAGAGACATCTAACTTATGAACAATATTGTCATGGCGGCGATAGTGGCCAATATATCAATAGCTATTGAGAAGTACGAATATCTACATGTTGCAGCTGTCGAGAACATATGAAAAAATAGCTAACAAGACGGCGAAATGAGCTACCGATTCGGAACTAATAACTTAGCTTAATCTTAAATTTTCGACAGTCATGTATGAATGCTTGCAATATCCCTGAGTTTAAAAAGCTAAATTGTTCCAACTATTCTTAAATCTCCTCATTTTGCACATTTAGTGCAGGTGTCACGTGCTGATTTTTTCTACTTTAAAAAATACAAAAAAGAACATGAAACTTTTTATATATTTTTATTTCAATTTCCTTAAAACTAAAAAATGTCATTTTAATTTTGTAGGTTAAACAAATTATTGAACAGTTAGACTTATGAAACCGTCTTTATTCATTTA
>CM037874.1:49868268-50110768 GCA_021292105.1 Anadara kagoshimensis
TTTCTGGAATATTTGATGTGATTGATCAAACAAAATTCGATTTTATTTCTTAACTTTGAAATTTGTTTTTACTGTTTTCTGGAATATATGATGGTATTAACTGACCCATAATTCGGTTTTATTTTCTGAACTTAAACACTTGTTTTCATCGTTTTCTGGAATAGTTTGTGGTATTAGTTAACTTTTTAAATAACCCATGGAATTAAACAGTATTTTTGAAGTAATTCTCTCCCGACATCGGGAGAAGTCTGGACAGGACAATGTAACATTGGAAGCTATCCACACGGATTATTTGAGGACAGAACCACTTATTTCCATTATTTACATTGTGGGGATTGTTATAACAGCTATCATCGGATTGTTTGGAAATATTCTGGTAAGTAGAAGTTAAATAATCTCTCTCTCTCTCTCTCTCTCTCTCTCTCTCTCTCTCTCTCTCTCTCTCTCTCAGGATATTTTAGCAATGTAAAGCTTGGGCAAGTGAGATAAGTAGTGGGAATGTGAGATTCATAAAACACATTAGTTCTTTTATTTACAATATGAGGAAGGACAATTTCACCCCACAATTCAAATCGTCCACATCTAACATAAGCCTACTCTTTTGGAAACAATGTTTCTAAAACATTTCAACTTACCTACAGTCGATGGGGGACGTGGGATTTGTAACCGCATTGTTGGTGGTGTCCCGACTAAGAGGATGGAGCTAATAATTGCCGTCCACCCACCCCAACCCTCCAACCCCCGAGATCAATGACTGATCTCTCTCTCTCTCTCTCTCTCTCTCTCTCTCTCTCTCTCTCTCTCTCTCTCTCTCTCTCTTTCTCTCACTTTAGATTCTCCCAAACTGTATCGTTAGGATTGCAATGTATATTGTAAAACGCGTGTCATGTACAGAATTTCGCATCATGTGTTTACCGAAAGAATATTCAAACTTTTGCACATTGTTATATGCAAAAATGTTCCTCTTGGTAAAAATTCACAATTCTTCAAATTGTCATGTGCATAAATTTCAATTTGTTAAAAATTAAAATTCTGCATATGTCACATGTATTTAAAATAAAACACAGATGTACAGATCTATATTTAGCTATTTCACCGCAAAACTGCATATTTATGTAACTTGGACATATCAAACATAATATTTACCCTTCAGTAGTTTATAGGGTTAATATGGTCTGAATTTAAATAACGTAAATATGTACCGGTGACCTACTCTGACACATTTAAAAGCTGACACAACTGACTCAAAGTCACACTATAGTTAAATAGTATTGTAAGGAACGACCTCTGAATATCTCAAAGTCAGTTTTATATACATGTGGGTATAAAAAGTATTTTCATGTATACAGACCCCGGTTTCACAATCATACCTTAGCTAAGATTTTCCTTAACTTAAATTTAGCAAATTTTGGTAATCTCTTTTTGGAATTACTGATAAATATTTTTGTCAAAACTAATGCAAACATTTTAATACAGAAATGATGTTAAAAATGACACCTTAAATTCCTAAATATCTTGAAAATTAACAAAAATATAAAGATTTGAAATTTTTTAAAATTTAAGTTAAGGAAAATCTTAGCTAAGGAATTATTGTGAAACCGGGCCAGTATGTGTCTGTCGAAAGTTTAACACTGAGCTAACAAATTGGTGCCGATTTGACACCTCACTTTGGACCTTTGTTGGCTATTTTGCAATAGCTTTTGGGCAGCTGCTATGTACCTCTTGGGTCAACATCTATACATGTATCTTGGCTACTTGGCAGCCGAATTTTGACTCCTTTCCGTTCGCCTGGTGTTAAACTTTCGACAGGTCTGTACTGTATATTCCTAAGACAGACACAGCTTCGATTCATTATCAGTAAAAATCTAAAATAATTAGTTGCAAAAATTAAAACTTAATTTCTATATAAAGAATTACAGTAAAATTTCGTTATAAGTTATGTCATATTCCACTTTTTTTTAATTATTTTATAAAATACATTCAAAAAGTGGTATATGACAGTTATAATGCCCCTCGATATTTTTGCCAACTAACTTATTGATACAATATTTAGAAATCCCAAGTTCTATTGCTTTTATTTTTACGCGATTTAATACCACCACCAAAAACCAACCACTCACCCGACCCTTTAAAACACCCAAGTCGAACTTAAAATGCAGTCGACAAATTGAGGTTTTGCTGCATTAAATAATTTATGATATCGATGTTAAAGAATTAGTTTTTGAGTTGATTAATGGTGTTTAACGTCCCAGTCAAGAATATTTCATGAATATCGAGACGTCGCCGGCTGTAGGCGAAGGTGCAGAAATTTTGCCTGTGTGTTTCACTGATGGCATAATACAACAGTTTCTTTAGTGTGCCACGCCGACTGTGACACGGGACCTTGTTTATTTCAAGTTAAAAAACATGACTTTCATTTGATAATGCCGAGTGCTTGGCGAAAGAACAGTCACTACCTACTTTTAAGTCTTGGGTCAGACCCGGTCAGGGTTAAATCATTAGTTATTTCGCTACTTTCTGTTTGTTAGTTATATTTTTGCTTCCTTTGTTTGAGTTTTTTTTAATAAGTATCTGCTTTAATTTTGAGAGACTTCTTCATGATTATATCCTTTCAAAACATTTTCCATCTTCGAAACCTTTTCTTGTTAGTACTGAGTTCCCATTAACTCACTTCTGACTTGAAGTATGTATCAAGTGATGTATCTCAGGTATGCATTCTATTATTTTCTACTTACCAAGCTATTTCGGATTCATTAACGAACCTTTGTATGTATTACAAATGGAGAGAGAGAGAGGCTTTCCCATATATAACTTAACCATACTTTTTCGGAATAGTTATAATGATTCATTAACAAAATATTGTGTATAATACAAATAAAGTGTGTGTGTGTGTGTGTGTGTGTGTGAGAGAGAGAGAGAGAGAGAGAGAGAGAGTTGCCGAAATCGTTACAATTAGAAAAATGCATGGGATGTAGAAATTGGCAATTAATGACCATTTGATTCTCCTAATTACTTCATTTAATCATGCCGAAGAACTGTTGTAACGGTACTAATCCTATACAGTACATTATTGTTATATAGCCATCTATATAACCACCTCACTTAGCAGCCGCTGTATTTTGAAGTTTATTTCTTTTATATATTTCTCTACAAGTCTCTATCGACTTATCACTAAAATCTTACTGAACAAATAGTGGCAATGAGTCGAGATTTTACTGTACCATAATTAATGGACTTAGTTTTTCACGTGTAGGCTACTAGATCGACACACTTGGAACTTTTTATCAATATGACAAATATATACATGTAGGATTTTCGGTTCTGGTGTCCATACATTAAAATACAATTTAATAAATGCTATATACATATGCTTTTATAAACTGTTACAAGGTTCAAGGTTGTGGATATCTTCTGTAATTTGAGTTTAAAAATTATGAAATTTTAAATAAAGTGACTGGTCTTGATTTGGACAGAATACATAAAACAAACACAGAAAATACCCATACATGTTCAAATCACAATTCCAAAAGAAAACTTTCTAAACACCTTGAAAACTGACAAATTTAGTTAAACACGTGAACTTCCACCGAGGAAGTGAAACCAGGTGCTCCGGAAAGGTAAGTATCTCCTGTTAAGCTAGCTACACCCACAACGTGTGAAATTACAATTGAGAAAGAAATGAACATGGAACTGTGAGACGTGAAATATATATCTTAGTGTTGATTGTAGGCATTTTTGCCAGATGGCTACTTTTATACACGCATAATTTAACAAGTGCAAGTGTACCGTACATATCTTTACAATTAGATAGGAATGTTGTCTGTCTTTACAGCAATAAAAATCTTGGACAGAAATATAAAATTAATGTCATGTAACATTTTTAAATTTGTGTTATATTTATATAAATTTAAATAAATGTAATAGCCATAAATACAAACTGTCACATCGAATGTTGTTTTACGTTTTGAGGAGCAATGGACTTCTTGATTGCCCGGCATTTCTCATTCCGACATGCATTGTCTCAAAACCTGGCAATTTGGAGTAAATGTTCGACTCCCAAACAATAATAGTCTTTTGCCAGCACCGGAATTTAAATACACATATTTATTAAGAGGTTATAACGTAGAATTTCGAGAAATCGACGTTCAAAAAGCTTGATCGTCATTATCCATTGCGACATGCATTATCATAATATTGGCAAATTGGAGTCCCAAATTCGACCCCAAACAATTATTGATAGGACCGAATATAAGGTGGGGGGGGGGGGCATAAATGCTATCTACACATTAATTTGCTGATAGAAAATGACGTTAAAACCCTATTGCCATTTTACTTTTCATGTATTATCCTGTATCTGACAATTTGGATTGGCAAATTCCATGATTGCATTTTTCCCTTACGAGCTTTTATTTGCTTACTTTTTGTACATTGTTTAGAATGGTTAAACACAAACGTTATTAGAGACATAACTGTCGGGCTTAAAGTAAATAGAATTAACGTTATTTTACAAATAATTATAACACATAAAAGATACGGTACAGTACAGACCTGTCGAAAGTTTAACGCTTAGCTAACGAAAAGGGGTCAAAAGTGTGGCTACCGAATACACTGCAGGCCTGTCGAAAGTTTAACACTTAGCTGACGAAAAAGAGTCGAAAGCTCGGCTACGGAGATACAGTACAGACCTGTCGAAAGTTTAACACTAAGTTAACGAAAAAGAGTCGAAAACATGGCTACCGAGTTGTCGAGATATATAGTACAGATCTGTCAAAAGTTTAACATTAAGCTAACGAAAAGGAGTAGAAAGCTTGGCAACCGAGTGGCCGAGATAAAGTTACTTTACAGACCTGTCGAAAGTTTAACCTTAAGCTAACGAAACGGAGTCGAAAGTGTGGCTATCGAATGATTAAGATATAGATACTGTACAGACCTGTCGAAAGTTTAACGCTTAGCTAATAGTTTGGTGCTAATCGACAGGTCATGTCGAACCCTTGTTAGCTTTATCTCGACAGCTTTTTGAAGAATACCTCTGTGCAATTTTTGGCCACTTGTTAACCATATCTTTGCCACTTACTTGACTGCCGAGCTTCGGCTAGTTTTCGTTAGCTCAGTGTTAAACTTTCGACAGGTCTGTATTGTACCTAGTGGACCAGAGATAGATAGAAGTTGTCAAGAAATATAGATAACGAGGTATTGAGCTAACCACTGCAGTAACTCAGTTGGTAGAGTGCTCGCTCTGTAAGTGGGAGACCGTGGGTTCGATCCCCGCCGGGTCTGGCCCAAGACTTGGGTGGGTCCAATCAAAGACTTGAAACTTTTCTTTCGCCAAGCACTCGGCATTACGAAATGAAATTAAAGTCACGGTTCTTTCAGATGGGAACTTAAAATAAACGAGATCCCGTGTCACAGTGGGCTTGGCACCATAAAGATCCCTTCTGTATAATAGCATCAGCGCAACGCATAGGCAAAATTTCTGCGCCTTCGTCTATAGCTGGTAACGTTTCGATATAAATGAAATATTCTTGACTGGGACGTTAAACACCATTACTCAACCCAACTCAACTCTCTGCCACTCACTTGGCTGTCGAGCTTCGGCTAGTTTTCGTTAGCTCAGTGTTAAACTTTCGACAGGTATGTACTGTAGCTAGTGGACGAGAGATAGATAGTGTCTGTCGAAATATAGTTAACGAGGAATCGAGCTGAAAGATCGATGATTCGACACTAATTCGTGGTAAACTTTCGACAGATCTGTACTGTCAATTAGGTAATTTTCATAATTATCACGTCTCTATCAGCCGTTCCCCCAGCATTAATTATTATGATTAATTAGACAATGACAAAAAACGTCTACATGCCATAGAGTAATTTATGGTGATAAATACACTACTTTCTAATGAATAAATACAGAGATCCGGAAACAATGTTTTACGAGCAATTACACATCAATGGAAACCATTTTGTCATATTACATGTACATGCACTGACCATTTTCAATTGTTTTATGGAAAAGAGTGCTCGCTAATGGTATTTTAACCACACCACCAGTGGGTATGTCCAATGTACATAATAAGTCGGGGTGTTATGCTTGAGGTACCCATAGTTTTATTATAATCACACCAATGGATCCCATTTTGTAATTATAATAATTTCCCGTTTTCAATTGTTTTATGGTAGAGAGAGCTCGCTAATAGCATTATAAACCAATCACCAGTGGGTATGCCCAATGTCCATCATAAGTCGGGGGTGGTATGATTAAGATTCATACAGTAGTATTATAACCACACAAATGGACAGACTTTTTGATTATCTGAAATGACAATAATAAAAAAGCCTTTAATGGGTATTATAACCCCACTACTTGGTATTTCCAATGCCATCTTAAGTCGAGGTGATATGATTAAGGTCCCTAAAATAGTACATGTATATAATCACACCAATGGATACCATGTAAAAAGGACATCAAAATTAAGTCTTATTGAAAGTCGAGATTTTTTAATATGAGTTGTCTGAACTTGTCTCAGTATGTTTTGTCTTTTCTTGTATTCTTTATTGGTTCCTTCACCATGCTCCGATTTCTTTGTTGCATTGTTCGTTCAAGACTCATGTTTTGTTGATCCAAACTGCATTTTCTAATTTATAAATATCATGGCTTGTATTTCTTCATTTATACTTTGTTTTTTTATTTATTCCAATTCTGTATGGGTTTTTTTATCTTTCTTTCTGTTTTGATATGTTCCGGAACTTGTATAACAAATTTGAATGAGAGTCATCCTGATTTCGGATACTTACTTAATGCCCTTCTTGACTTTGGTTTAAAATGGAATTAAAATGTTTTCAAAATTGTGTCAGTTATGTTGTGTGCTGATTTTAAACATCTTTAATTTAATAAAAATTCAAAATCAGCACATGACAGTTATAATATTTTCATATACATGTACTTTATGGTTTTTAATTTTGCAATGAAATTAATATTCGATCATTTATGAGGTACTTACCCTTCCGGAGCATCCGGCCTCACTTCCCTGTGGAAGTTCACGTGGCAAATCTGACTTGTCAGTTCCAAAGTTTTTACTTTGCTTCTAGATTGTGATTCGGACATGGATTAGTATGTTTGTTTTTGATTATGACTAATTTTATGTGCATTTTACGTGTTACTGTGCTGACAAAATTAATAAAATAATAAATCTGAAAATAATAAAATCTAGGGAAAATTGTTATCTGTAAGAAATAATACCAGTAATATGTGACAAAATGTTTAAATAATATAGGACATTTTTAACCCATAATATTACTCATTTGAGTGTAAATATATTAATATCAAATTAATATTACATAACTTGATTGTCTTTAGTAAATATTTGTTCTGCATGAAAAATAAATACATTTGTGTGTTCACCTGCAGGAAATGAATAAACAAAAATATTACATAAAATCAATTTTCTGACATGTTTAGATATAATTAACCTAGGAACAATTGCTATGAGTTTTATTTCTATTTCCTGGAAAATAATCCCGGAAAATGTTCGATTGGATGGAACAGAATCTAATAATTAATTTTGTAATCTAAAAAGCATTGCAAGACAGGTAAAAGTGTGATTGGAGGGTTGGATGAAATTGTATTTTACGCATGCGCATTGGTCTAGATTCAATCACTTACATCAAAGGTTCAGTTTAGTGGTTGTTGAGGAAACCTGAATGCAACAAATATTAGGGACACTGATTATAAAAAAGCCCTTACTTTTGACGGCCTCTGGGTAAATGGATGAAGTAATCAGGTCGTTTGGTCACAGTACATAGCAAAATTGGCTGATCCACCCCATTATTTTTACGGGGCCTTCGGAAGAGGGATTAAAACCTTTATATCTACATTCGTAACCCGTGTAACAGCAGGCGCTACACGTTAAAGAACCTCCCTCCTACACATTACCCAAAACGCACTGCAAAGGTCAAAATGTCTGCCATTTAAACTATAACTGGTGGCGGTTCGATATAAGTGATATATTCTTTACATAGAGGTAAAATCCCATGCAATCAATCAAATTCACTTCTTTTACAACCATAAATGCATAGTCAAATCTGTCTTCAACACAAAATCTATATCGAGCCACCTGCTTTTAACTGCCAAAAATCGTTTTCCAATTGCTCTTTATTTATATTATTTGAAACTGTACATATAATGGTCACTTTTATTGGTTGCTTTGGGCGGCCTTTATAGGCAGGGTTGACTGCACACATAAGTGAATAAACAACCGCTATATGTTTACATGCTTGAATGTTTAATATGAAAATTTAAGAAACACTTGCCATGCAATAACAGGTTCAAACCACAAAAAATCTGTGAAATTACTATAAATACACCCATTGTGAGCCTTATCAGAATTCTACAAACCATATCGGAAATTGTACGTCCACTGATTACACAACACAGTGTTTAATTATGGAGTAATATATTATATTTAATGTGTAAATATAATCTAGAAAATATTAGTTTTTTGGGTTTTTAGCTCACCTGACCGAAGGTCATGTGAGCTTATGGCATAGCGCAGCGTGTGTATGTGCGTGCGTGCGTGCGTGCGTGCGTGCGTGCGTGTGTGCGTGTGTGCGTGCGTCGTTAACACCTGTTTTCGACTTCTCCTCTGAAACTACTGGACAGTTTTTAATGAAACTTTGTCAGAAGTATATATGGGCCGGTGCAATTCAGATTTGTTCGTGGCGTTGCTATGGCTACCATAACTAGGTCAAGGTGACCTAGGGGTGCAAAAATCTTAAAAAATCTTCTTCTCCGAAAATACTGATTGGAGAAAAAATCTGATGTGATATTTGGCTTCTCTAGGGTCTTAAGCCTATAGTTTGTTCATTTTGTGAAATTCGGATAAAAAATAGGTTACGCGTTTTTGCGTTTAATTTTGAAAAAATCGTAAAATAGCTTCAAATTGTTATAACTTGACTATTTGACCAGATAATGACATGGGGTTTTCAGTTTTGACATCTTCTTGTTAGTATCTTCAAAATGAGGTCAAGGTCAATTGTGAAGGTCGTGACCTAATTTTTTTTACCTCTGATTATAATTATTATCTCGAAAACTATAAACTTTTTGTATAAGCATGTATATTAGAATGTTGTAGGTATCGATACAACGATCATTTTGATGTATAGAAAAAGGTCATGGGTTCAAAGGTCAAGGTCACAGATGCGAAACAATACCGAAATGGTTAATTATCTCGAAAACTATAAACATTTTGTATAGGCATGTATATTAGAATGTTGTAGGTATTGATACAACGATCATTTTGATGTATAGAAAAAGGACATGGGTTCAAAGGTCAAGGTCACAGATGTGAAACATTACTGAAATGGTTAATTATCTCGAAAACTATAAACTTTTTGTATAGGCATGTATATTAGAATGTTGTAGGTATTGATACAACGATCATTTTGATGTATAGAGAAAGGTCATGGGTTCAAAGGTCAAGGTCACAGATGAGAAACAATACCGAAATGGTTAATTATCTCGAAAACTATAAACATTTTGTATAGGCATGTATATTAGAAAGTTGTAGGTATTGATACAATGATCATTTTGATGTATAGAAAAAGGTCATGGGTTCAAAGGTCAAGGTCACAGATGTGAAACAATACCGAAATGGTTAATTATCTTGAAAACTATAAACTTTTTGTATAGGCATGTATATTAGAATGTTGTAGGTATTGATACAACGATCATTTTGATGTATAGAAAAAGGGCATTGGTTGAAAGATCAAGGTCACAGATGTGAAACAATACCGAAATGGTTAATTATCTCGAAAACTATAAACATTTTGTATAGGCATGTATATTAGAATGTTGTAGGTATTGATACAACGATCATTTTGATGTATAGAAAAAGGTCATGGGTTCAAAGGTCAAGGTCACAGATGCGAAACAATACCGAAATTGTTAATTATCTCAAAAACTATAAACTTTTGTATAGGCATGTATATTAGAATGTTGTAGGTATTGATACAACAATCACTTTGATATATAGAAAAAGGTCATGGGTTCAAAGGTCAAGGTCACAGATGTGAAACAATATCAAAATGGTTAATTATCTCGAAAACTATAAACTTTTTGTATAGACATGTATATTAGAATGTTGTAGGTATCGATACAACGATCATTTTGATTATAGAAAAGGTCATGGGTTCAAAGGTCAAGGTCACAGATGTGAAACAATACCGAAATGGTTAATTATCTCGAAAACTATAAACTTTTTGTATAGGCTTGTATATTAGAATGTTGTAGGTATTGATACAACAATCATTTGATGTATAGAAAAAGGTCATGGTTCAAAGGTCAAGGTCACAGATACAAAACAGAACCGAAATGGTTAATTATCTCGAAAACTATCAACTTTTTGTATAGGCATGTATATTAGAATGTTGTAGGTATTGATACAGCGATCATTTTGATGTATAGAAAAAGGTTATTGGTTTAAAGGTCAAGGTCACATATGCGAAACAATACCGAAATGTTTTATTATCTCGAAAACTTTAAACTTTTTGTATAGGCATGTATATTAGGATGTTGTAGGTATCGATACAACGGTCATTTTAATGTATAAAAAACGGTCATGGGTTCAAAGGTCAAGGTCACAGATGTGAAACAATACTGAAATGATCTTGAAAACTATTAACTTTTTGTATAGGCATGTATATTAAAATGTTGTAGGTATTGATACAATGGTTATCATGATGTAAAGAAAAAAGTCATTGGGGTTTAGTATTTATGTTTTCTTTAAATCTATCAGCTAGCCATTAGTTATCAGGTGAGCGTATCAGGCCCATGGGCCTCTTGTTTTTTTGTTTTTTTCTTCTTCCGCTGGAATTATTGTAACTAAAATTTTGTTTAATAACCTGTTTTCGAATGTATTATTTCATCTTGTAATAATGTGTTTTGTGATATTTTGAAAATACATGTATATCGGAAAGAGAAAATGCTGTGAAACAATTTATGAATTATAATTTCAAGTATTTACTACTAGTAATACCGGATCACTTGTTGTAACATGAATGGAATGCTTGTTATAACCACAACGCTGGGCACATTCAGAGTCTGTCCAAAGTCAGCCAATTTTTACTAGTTTCTTAGATAAGAGTTTCCCTTAAATTTTTAAAAAATTTTGGAAATATTTGCGACACTACAAATAAATGTTTTCGACCAAACTAAAATACAGATTTTACAAGCAAAATATAATTTTAAAAATAACACCATAAATTCCTGGATAAGTCATGGCTTACAAAATTTATTCCCCTTTCAATTTTGCAGATTTTTGTAAGGAAAGTCTTAATCAAGAAGTGATAATAGTGATTATAGCCGGATCAGTGGTCGCATTTCTCTCTTGCCTTTTCATCTGTCGGGGTTCGTGTTCTTAATAGCACTGATTGTTACCAGGTACATGGGCAGTTTTTGACTGCAAATTGCTTTCCTGTATTGGTAACAACGAAATCCACACCACAAAAAGGAACATAAATAAAATAAAACCATTATAAAATGTAGTGAGATTTAAACATCTGTATAGTAATTTTACGGGCATGCTTTTCCGAATTCCAGAAATTTTCCCAGATTCGCAATTGATCCATCAATCGCTTTTGAACAACCAAATCAACACCACAAAAAGGAACAAAAATAAAATAAAAACATTATAATATATACATGTAGTGAGATTTAAAATGAACTTGAAACTTTACAAAAGTAGGAACAATTAAGAACATGCGTTCGTATATGAGACCCATTAACGAAATAAGTGATAAAGTGAGACAACCGACCACTTTTGATGAACATATAATCAGAAAACAAACTGGTGCCTACTTGTGTAGTTAAACAGTTCAACCATACTTTTAAAAAGCGCGTTTACACACGAGGAAGCTAGTTAAGGAATGGACATGGAGGTTTTCAGTGACACATTAGTTTGTATCCATTATAAGTCTTCTTAAAACATTTACACCAGATTTCACTCAGTATTCAATTATAGTACAAGTACTCAATTATGTTGCCAAATGTTGTATCCGACCGGATTAAACCGCTCAAGCTGCTATTGGTTCGGGACAGAAATTACATAACGTCCATGTATTTCCGGTTGACGTCATATGAATGTGTGCTTCGTGCAAGCCATTGCATTTTAAAAGCCCGCGTATCCGGATTGGCCTCCATTGGTTTCAGCATACATTTAGATGTTTGATTTTAATTTTAGTTATATAATATTATTACAATGTTTTATAAGTGTAACTTTAAAGACTCGATTAAAGTTCGCTTCGCACATAAATCGTTTACATTTCGTTTCCGGTTATATACAGGACTTCCCCCGTTAGTCTACTTGTGTAATACATGAAGTAAATAATTTTAAAACATCACGCGCCATTACATCTGTGTAGTAATTTTACGGACATGCTTCTCCGAATTCCAGAAATTTTTCCAGATTCGCAATTGACCTATCAATCGCTTTTGAAAATACTTGTAATGGCCCTCTCCTATGGATCTGCTTTCATCTACAGTGAAATCTTGATACATCACTATCATTTGTTCAGTCAAATTTTGGCATTATAAAAGGGTTTGGCAATACAAAGAGAAGGTCTTATTAAGAAAACACAGAAGAAAACGATTATGGGGCTTCAAAATATTGTGGCGATGAGCCAGTGAGATGGCAAAGTTATCGAGTGACATTACAATGAGATTTGACTGTATTTGTCTCAATCTATTTTTCATATTTTCTAACCTTACACTTTGAGTTCATTATAATATGACTAATATGAATCCGTTATAACTCGGAGTTTCGAAGGCTATTTGTAATTTCTAGACCGTAATTGACCTTTAAGTAACCGGTCATTAGTACCATACCAAGCCACGCCCCCTTTTTTATCACAACCACTCCCCTTTTTATCTCAGTACTTACATACTTAAATATTTATGTATGCCATAGTACAATTTTCAGGAATAGAGGATTGGATGAACACTTGAATTAGTACTAATTTCAGAAATAGAGCGGGAGGGGGGGGGGCAAAAAACTACGCAATTACGTACACACTTGAGATAGAAATTGGCTCTTTCAGAAATGATTTTTTGATGTCCAATAAATGTTTGCAAGTAGTTTTCTAATTAAGTATTGACCCATTTTCACAGTACTTGTCTTTCTTTTACTAAAAATTTCGTTAATGTAAATCTCGCAAATTGGAAATCATAATCATTTTTTGTAAATTTTGAATATATTCAGGAATGTAAGTTGTCATTTTGAAGATCGCTTCACTGTAAGAAAATCACTTACAAATCTGTCTTCAAGCAATTGAATTTAGTTTTGTCCAAAATTGTTAAATAGTAGGTTCAAATAACAGATTGCCTAAATTTACTCAGTTTACTTTAATTTACTTTACTTTACTATATAAGACACCTTTAACAAGCTTTAGGTTTGTATAGGTGCGTTTTAATCTTTGTTCTTTGTCACAATGTCTAACTGCAGATTGGGTGAAGCCATGTGACAGTGTGCATTATATATGCATATGCCTTCTTTGTACCAGCGAGCACTGTGGGCGACTCTTATGTGTTTGTCCACCAATACTGCAGTTGCAGAAGTTGCTGTCTCATTGGTCCATTGTACATCCTAGCAGCAATGTAGAATGAAGTTAAGCCACAACATGCACCCATTGGGATTCGAATGTACACACCTTCGATCTTGAGTTCGAAGCCTGGTTACGCCACATAGCAGTGATGCCGCATAAACGCGTTCCAACACGTCTATGCGGGGAATTTCAACGCATAAAATTGACATTTTTATGCGGCAGAAAGGCTACATTCCGCCGCATAAAGAAAACATTTACTATCATCACCTACACTTCCATCATTATTGCCACATTCACTAAAACACCACCACCATCACTATCATCGTGATGATCATCGTCATCATTATATAATAAGAATATTAATAATTATTATTATTATTAAAAGCAAAAGTCGAAATTCTGCCAAAATCACAATTTAACGACCATCAACATTACAGTCACCATCGCCACCGCCGTCGCCACGACGACGGTAACATCTTCGTTGGCTCATACCGTCCCCGTCCTTATCCTCCACTTCCTTCTTACAATTACTATTACCAGTATCAACAAAAACTTAAATTCTCATTTGTCACCGTTGTCGTCATCATGAAAGTCTCCACCAACGTTCTTTTAAGCTTTTTTAAAATTCATACTGAGTCGTAAAAATTAGTGCTCTTTATGCGTCTAAAAGACAGCCTTGCGCCGCATATAAGCAACACATCTTTATGCGTTGAACGCCCCCGCATAAACGTGGCCAACCTCTTTATGCGTTAAAATTCCCTGCATAGACGTGTCGGGCGCGTTTATGCGGCAACACCGCTATGTGGCGTAACAAAGCCTCACCAACTGAACAACATACTTTCACAAATTTAAGGAAAATGTTAGTTAAGAAATGATTATAATACTGGGACAAAACACTACGTCATAACTTACACTTAAAATACAGTCCAACCTGTCTTAAAGACCACCTCTATATAAGGGCCACCTGCTTATAAAGGTCATTAGAATTATATCCCAATTGTTCTCTATTCATATTATTGGAACCTGTATATCAAGAGCACCTGCCCATAAAGGCCTTTTTAGTGACTCCCTTGGGTTGTCTTTATAGACAGGTTTGACTGTAGACAGAGAGAATGTGATCCTCTTTATTAAACACTAATTTACTGATGACATTTAAATAACTGTAAGCAGTTTTCCTATTGTGTCCTAAAACTGCGTATAATACCGTCACTGTCACTGTAAGGAAGTTAATAACGGATTTATCTTCAATAAAACGTCATTTATTTTATCAAATCAACTTCCTATTTCTCCTATTTGACTTATATAGAAATAATATACAGTGTATCCCTGTCGAAAGTTTAAAACTGAGCTTACAAATTGCCACGCCCACAATGTTCCGACAAAGGCCGCCATCACGGTACCAAAGCAGCGTCACGGCAACTAATGACGCACTAGTGTCAGTGACGTCATTAAACGGCGCAATTTAGGCCGAGTTTTCATTCTTTTTGCGTGTAATTCAAGCATGCAAGGCCTTTGTCAGAACATTGTGAGCGTGGCCGGCGATCCGTCAATTGGTGTCTAATCAACATCTTATCTCGTTCACTCGTTACCTACATGCATATCTCGACAGATTTTCGTCGACTTTTCGTCGACTGTCATCTATGTCGGTGCAGACTTTCGGTCACTAGCTATCCATATCTCGGACCACTAGACAGGCAAAGTGATGTCTTCTGTTCGTTAAACTTTCGACAGGTCTATACTGTATAACAAATGTTAACCGGATTTGAATTTTCCTGGTGAAATTCCTAGAAAATAGTGTGATAATATCAATATATGACTTCAAGAGTATATGCACTAAAATCGGCCGAATGAAGGCAAAAGGTTCGAAGGTTGAAATGTTTGAAGGTTTGAATTGAGCTTGACATGCAAGATTGAAATTTGTTTATAAGGTATTTCCTTGTAAGAATCGAATCGTTCTTCAAATCTTTTGGCCTAGTTAGGACTTATATATTAGCAATATCAGTACATTGTATTTTCAAGGAAGTTCAAGTTTCGTTAGCTGTTAGTTGTGTCTAAGGATTCAAATGTTCTCAATATATTATAAAATGCTTAAAAAGTTGAAGGTCCCTTACTGTAAGCTTTCAAAAATAATTCTGCCTTTATCAACTTTATGCAAAAAATAGTATATGACGTCTATGAAAATATTATCTGATTGATTAATTAAAGGTCCTTACATACAGGTTCAAAAATAACCCGAATAAATAGCGATCAGGATAACATTTTACTGGGTTTGAAAACCAGGTGACTCTTATATAGAGGTGACCTTTAAAAGTAGGTGGGCCTTATATAGAGGTGGCCTTGAAGGCAAGTCTGACTGTATAAGCAAGTAAAAATTACATGTCTTGTAAACTGCAGATTTTTCAGGTATAATTTTGGTAATGACTTTATTACTACTTAAGTTATATTTAGCTTTGTTTCCGCGTATTAACAAATTATCTGCCAAGTTTTGTAAAACATGAAATATTCAAGGTTTTGTTTTCTATAGGTATATACATCTACGTCTGCTACTTCAATTAGTCTTTTTCTGACAACAACTATTATTTTTAGAATGTTCTAATTCCTATGTCAATATTTTTATCTAAAAGCGATTGTTTACGAATGAGGTTGTTGTGTATTGAAGCCATTTGACTAATACATATGTTACGACAAGGTACCCAATGAAGGTCAATGCTTAATGAAGTCCAATTTCCAATCGACAATCTCGACACCTAATGAATTCCAAAAAGTCTCAAGACTTTCCGTCTGGAGCCTCAATCTTTGAGCTTCATTAGGCGTCGAAATTGTAACCGCCTAATGAACCCCAAACTTCATAAGGCGTTGTAATTTCGACGCCTAATGCTATACCGGTAATTATAGGCGTTGGACCATTAGGTTTTGGACTATATTGGGCGTTGGACTTCAACAACATGACCTGTACTATTGAACGGCGAATTGTATTTCGAAATACATACTAGTCATAACTGACTACCGTGAAAATAATGACAAATTAGGATGGGAAAAACACACAATTTTAATTAAAGTTGTACTAGTAATGATCTTTTAATTACGTGTAATTTTATCATCTAAAGTAAAAAGTATTACATAATGTACAATACATGTGCATTTTGACATGCATAATTTGGCAAAGTATAATGAATTATGGAAAAGCGTTTAAGATGAGCAGGTGAATTATTTGTACATTTTGTGGGTTTCGTTTTCCCGTTTTGCACTTAAACATGATCAGAGAACTGGTGTAAAGCTGAAATTGACGCCAAATTATATAAAAGTATAATGAATTATGGAAAAGTATAATGAATTATGGAAAAGCTTAATGAATTATGGAAAAGCGTTTAAGATGAGCAGGTGAATTATTAGTACACTTTGTGGGTTTCATTTTCAACATGATCAGAAAACTGGTGAAAATGACGCCAAATTATATAACATTAACAGTACCATAGCCTATAAATACAGTACAGACCTGTCAAAAGTTTAACACCGAGCTAACGAATTACTGTTTTTCCATAAATTAAGTGCACATGGTTTTCATTATTTATTTCTTTTAATTAAAAATGTTTCCATTAAACTATAAAAAATGCATTTTAAATGCACTGACCTATCCAAATTACATTTGTCTATGAAAACAGTGTTACGTTATTCAGTTCTCCTGTGCCTAGAGAAAATTTGGTAAAATTTTGGAAATTTGATCAAGGTTATACACCAATTGGGCTTCATTCAAAGTTACATCAGGGCATTTATGGTCAGGTAGGTCATTGTTGCTCTGTTTTTTTCCAGGTGTGATCATCATGAATATTCCAATTTTGACATAACATTTATAGTTGTTCAGAGTAAGACGGTACAGAAGGAATATTTTTGACATAGTTATTTGTTGTTTTGTTAAAAACTTCAAAACATTTTCTATGTACAGAATTAAATTAACTTTTGGATAAATGAAAACTTTTTTCCTATTAGGTCAGTATATTTTTCATCAAGTTTTGACAATTTTTTGTGAGTTTGTTGGATAGTACAACTTTATTCTTGCATTTTCCATGTGCAATCAATTTGTATAAATACAGTAGTGCCGAATTGGAGGCTCATTTCTGTCCATTGTTTATCTATATGCCGGGAACTCATAAACAAGCGTTGTGTATCTTCCAGCAGGTTTTTCGGCCACTTGCTTTCCATATCTCGGCCACTCTGCAGTCGATTGGTGGTTGGTTGGTTGAATATTGCTTAACGTCGCATCAGCAATTTTTCAGCTTTTCGCGACGAAATCTATTTCATTAATCTCTGTGGATTAATCTTTGAACATTTCGTCTATGCATGTGAAGTGTGCTACTCAGCAGTAGAGCTTTGACGTTCAGTGATAAACTTTCAACAGATCTGTACTATATCTAACTATTCTTTGAAATTTACTATATTAATTAACATGGCGCCAAATTATTAATTATCATGGTCTAATATTGAAAAACAAAATATCTATATACATCAAATAAGTAATGCGTGTATGTATAAGTACTTTGTGCTGGTATGTGATCAAAATTAATGTTCGTTAAGTGATAATTCCTATATCATTAAGCCTGCTTGATCGCACAACATGTATATTTATTTATGAAAAAAAATTGCAAAATTACTTATCATATTTTACTGTACTCTTAACGTTGGTACTATAAAATTATATATTGAATGTATTTTATTAAAATTATAAGAATTCATTATGAGTATCCATGTAGGATAGGGAAATCTCACCCAAGGGGTTGAACATTACAGTCAGAGACGAGGCTTGTCGAGAAAAGAACCAGACCGAGAATTGATGGGTTCTGGAAAGAGTTTTATTAGAAGTACATGCCATCAATTACATAATGCCTGTCGAAAGTTTAACACCGAGCGAACGAATTGACACCAAACCGGCAGCTCATCTTGATTTCTTTGTTGCCTATATCTGGACAACTGCTGTATCACTACGATAACTCGCTTCGTATATGGAAGGCCGTGGGTTCAAACCCCTACCGGTTTTGGCCAAGACTTAAAATTAGATAGTGACTGTTCTTTCACCAAGCACGTGGCATTTAGAAATGAAATTCATAGGAAAGAGACCTTAAAAACCGATGGCCCATATCACAGCAGGTGTAGCACGATAAAGAACCATTCCTGCACATTGTCCTGAACGCATGGAAGTTAAAAAAGTCACTTCACCTATATCTGGTAACATCTTGATATAAGTGAAATATTCTTGGCTGGGGCGTAAAACCCCATTCAATCAATCTATCTTTCTTTTGGTCACTAGCTATCAATATCCCGGTCACTGGCCAGTTAAGTTTTTTTTTTTTTTTTTTTTTTTTTTTGCTCAGTGTTTAACTTTTGACAGGTCTGTACTGTATTACTAATTTCTTGGACGATTAAAAAAGTCTTGTACATCTAGACATGCATGTTCACACTTTAATCAACTCAGTCTATTTACCCCCTGTGTTGATGATAAAAAGTAGCCAATTGTCTGTATAAACCTAAGAAGTAATAACTTTATCTTATATCTTGTGCTCTGTCTAGTTTTTGAAACATTTTCTTGCATCCAGTCATAAATGGCATCAAACGATATAAAAACACAAAATCCGTGACTAATTTTGCACGATTTATCTTTAGGAAGGTAAACGGTCTGGTAATTACCACCAGTTGCTAATTAAGAACTGACATTATCTATCAATATGTGTTTTCAAACCCCATCCCTCTTTCAAAAAACAAAACAAAAACACCAACAAATACTCGTACAACACCAAATAAACTGCATATTCCTTGCGCGCCAAGGTGCAACAACCGTTAAAATTACAAAAATCGACATAAACAGTCTTGGTAATTACCCCCAGTTGCTAATTAAGAACTGATAATATCTATCAATATATTTTTTTCAAAGCCCATCCCTCTTTCAAAAATTAAAAACAAAAAACAACACCAAACACCTTCATATTCCGTCCACGTCAAAATGCAACAACCGTTCAATTTAAAAAAATCGACATAAACAACAGAGGTTCACGTTTCCAAATTTTCAAAAAAAAAATTACAGGTTTTTAATAATTATATGTATGACAAGTATCACCATTAACCCGATGCCCAAATAATTAACTAATAAACAAAAAAAATAAGATTCCATTGGGGATTAAAACGACTCTGGCAAAACACAATTTTAAATTGATAATTGCTCTCTTGAGATGACCTGAAGGAAAAAATAATACAAAAACATGTAAACACAATTAGTTAATGACCATTTTATATTAAAAACTTAATTTCAAAAAGCTTGAATTCTATACAGGCCTACATCAAAATAATTACCCGGTTGTACCTTAGTACCCTCCCCCGTCAGTGACTAAGTGGTCTAAAGCTGCATGGACTCGCTCCTAGTATTGAATATTGAAATGCATCGCATTTTTTGAAAGTCTAGTTAAATTTCTTAAATAGCTTTAAGTGATTTTTGTGTCAATTTTGACATTTTATTGCAAAACATTTGTTGTGTGTACGTGTTTATAAATGTTTGATTTTCGCGGTGTACTAATTTTCGCTTATTTCGCGAAAATTATTACCGAGCGAAAATTACATTATGCTGATTGTGTTATAGTGCATATTTATAAGACACGGCAATTTAACTACGCAGATATTTGTTAATTTCATATACCTCGAAAATAAATATACGCGAATATTAATACGTTTACAGTAAATAAAAAGTACTAGTGGTATAGGTAAACAACATTGACCTGTCCGTTTGACCTTTCATTAGAAATATTTATATAGGAGGGTCCAACCAATAAATGGGTAGCGTTAAGATCCAAGTTAATACATAATCAATGTACAGGTGTACTGTATGAGGTGAGTATATCTGATGATGTATACAAAACATACACCTGTGTTCCCTATACACAGATGTACTTGGTCCCTGATAAAATATTTAAATAAAAGGTCAAGCGGACGGGTCAAAGTTGTTTACCTATAGAGTAACAGTACGTTTGTCAATGGTTTTTCGGGAACTCCGGTTTCCTCCACCATTCCTAAACTGTCTGTCTTAATATAAGTGAAATGCTCTTGACGCCGCAAAGAAACAATACATTTCACAGTTATCAAATATGCCACTGAGAATTTTCATTCAACTTATAAAGACTAAGTTGTTGATCTTTTTGTGCAGTGTTATGCACACTTACAAGATAATCTGCCTGTTTACAGTTTAGTTCATCAATCATTCACACATTACAGACATGTCCAAAGTTTAACACTGAACTAACAAAAAATTGTCGAAGCTTGGCTGCCAGAGAGGACGATATATGGATATTTAGTGACAGAAAAGATGCAGAGAAATAGATAACAGCTGTCAAAAAACTGTCAATATATAGCTAACGAGGGAACGAGATGAGCTGCCAATTCGGTACTAATCCGTTAGCTTAGTGTTAAACTGTCGACAGGTCTGTATTGCACTTTAACTATGTAACATCTGTTGGTTTTTATCTAAAGGTTATTTGTAGATCAAGATTTTGTGCAATCTAGATTGATGAATATAACAAAAACTTGCTAAATTTTCAATTAAAAACTACTTACACCAAATAGCATTTATTGAATGGTGTGCGAATGACTGATGGATCGAATGTCTAGTTACGTCAAAGTTCACTTGTATCAATACGACATGACCTTATGCAAACCTAACATGATGTTATAGGACGCAACTGGAATATGTAAATATACTCAACTTAGATATGCCGTAGGGACGTAGCTTGCTAGAGAGTGGGTGCTTCCTCTTCCGGAGCATCTGCCCTCACTTCCCTGTGTTTAACTAAGTATGTTAGTTTTCAGAGTTTTAATTTTGCTTTAGGGATTCAGATTTGGCGTGTACCAGTATGTTCGTATTTGACATGTATAAAAATAGAAATTTGAAAACATTATGAAAAAAAATGTGATGGATGAAAATCATACACATGTATAAAAATGTTTATATCTTTCGATCTCTCATGTTTGATAAATGTCCATCAAACCTATGTAATAAGACAGAGATGACCAAACCACCGCTGTATTGAGCAATGCCAAAGAAACAATAAACTCCTTGAACGTCCTAATTATCAAGGCTACCTAAAATCCTCACTGTTTTGGTGAATTTAAAATAAATCAAGTACTGCATACGGTCTTAGAATCCAGCTCTTCACATCAGAACGGAGATCATAAATGGACCTTTTTTAGATTTAGTCATTTCACTTCGAGGCAGTCAGTTCAGGGTCAGCTAGCAAAAACCGGAATGCCAGGAGAATACAACCTACCTTTTGTAAGCAAATTTACAAACATTCTCACATTAGGGTCTTCTGTCCAGAGTTGTATTCGAGCCTAGGTAGTGCTTTGGACAACTTTAAACCACCGACTTCAATTAGCCGAAATAAGTTGTTTTATAGAATTGGGTAATGATGCAACAATGTCGTAAGTTTAAAATTGGCTGTCAATAGAGATTTTAATTTATTTTAATTTATATTTTAACTTTGACAATATTTCAATTGTGTTGCCAAAATATACATGTAGTCATTTTTATTCCTTTGGGCGTTGCTAAAATAAATGATTAATTATTAGGGTTATTGTTATAAAAGAATAAAAACAAATAAAAATCTCAAGTATTCTAAATAAAGTTTTATTAACATATGCTCAATATCGCAATAAAACTGGTGTCATTAATGCAATAAATCAACTGTTTATGTAGGAGCTTATGCAACTGGATAAACGTTTATGATCAAAACACTGGACGAGTGGTTGTTTAAAGTCGCATCAACAATGTATGCAGCTATCTATGATAGGAACAAGTACAATACATTATATATTATCAAAAGATATTGTCGAAGTCGCTAAGAAATGAAAAATACCAAAACTTGTTTTTTAGGTTTAAGAAATGAAAAATACCAAACTTTTTTCAAATTCATTGGATTTTCATTGAAAATTAACAAATTAAAATTCACTGTCCCAATTACAATGACCCTGATAGTAATTAGCATCAAATAATCAGGTTTATTTATATTTTCGTTCTGTTAACAGTGTTACATGCAAAAACCGTTTTGGCATATTGTTTGATAAATCTCATGTTAAGAAAATCAAAATCCTAACGTTTTTCTTACAAAACAAAACGAATGTTATTGTCCTTCAAATTTCAACACGTTGTAGTTACTCAATTCTACATTCTTTCTACTTTGCATATTGGATTTAGTTATGTAATATTGTTATCTAAAATACATTTGTGTCTTATATCTTTCCACACAGCACGTGTGTGCTATTATTAAGCAGTAACTTTACAATTCATTTGTTTTTATTTAGATGCCAATTTCTATTAGCACTAAACTGTATACACAGAACAAAGAAACTTGAAACTAAAACATGTATTCGGAAACAGCCAACACAATTAAGAACACAAAACAATACAAGTGCGAGAAACATTCAAATAAACCCAAATTTGGCCCCAAATTTGATTATAAGACACCCGACTTTGTAAAGCCACTGGAGTTAATGTCCACTGATGTGGTAATAGTGTTATGAGATTGTCAACAACCATCCCTTTTTTTAAAAACAGTGGTACATCAATTTCGCGACACCTAATTTGACGAATTACAACGGTACCATATTTGTATAATTGCCATCTTATTTTCAATTTCGAGTGATCAATTTTGGTTTCATTTGAACATCGGGCAAAATTAAAGCCTACTATAAGAAGTGACTTGCATCATACAAACTTAATTTGTAACCAGACAAGACATTTGCCATGTCATATTTTAAATTGTCTGAAATTTGAAGGATTTTTAAAATTTATTTAATCAGTATAATATTAAAAAATATACTTATCAAATATTGATTTATTCGTCCTTTCTCATGAAACAATAGAGTTAACTTGTTTACTTCGTTAAATGAAATAACAGTCACAATAAGATTTGATTTTATACCAAATGATAGGCCAGTATCTGACAGTTGTCAGTGGATCGGAACATCTAGTTGTTTCTCTATCCTATTTAGCAGTTACGTTATCTCTGATCATTCCCTTCGAGAAGCTTGTTATTGTAACGTGGATTTGTTTAACATCTGTTTGATGTTTATTGTTAAATAATTCATGGACCTGGTGTGAGAGATGCGTGTATCAAATCATCACCAGCTACTCGTAGACTCAATGAATAAATATTATTGTTGTGGATAGCGTTGCCTCACGGTTGATTGTTGTATGATCTTAGTTGCTTTGGCTTTTGCTTCTGACGTACTTTTTTCTGTGATATAGGGCAAACCTTCATAATGATTTTTGCTCTTATTTTAGCATCGAAACTTGAAACAAAAAACTCTTGTCACAAACACTTCATAATCGTATGATTATATTAATCAATGAAAGAGTAAGTTTAATCCCTGGGGTTTTGATTTCTAATTATAAACAGATAAACAATGCCGATGGATTTAATGAAAACAAATAATAGATTATTCGAGAAAAACAAACACAAAATACGCAGTGTATAGGCAAACAACATTGACCTATCCGCTTGACCTTTCGTTAGAAATATTTATGTAGAAGAATCCAATCAATGCATGGGTAGTGTTAAGATTTGCTGTAAATACATACACAATGTACGAGTTCATTGTTTTTGGTGTTCACTATACGTATACACGGTGGTCCGTAATCAATATTTAAACTAAAGGTCAAGCGGACAGGTCAAAGTTGTTTGCCTTTTTTCATACAAAGTAGGGATATTAGTAAATAAAACGAAAACTGTTACACATCTGTTGTTAAGATATTATTCATGAATTTCCGTAACTTCTAAGTGATTTGTACTGATGTTTAGTGACCGTGAAATAACAAGAGGCGATGTAGTACAATATGTACACGATCAACATGCAAATAGGCTTAATCTTAATCTGTGTGAAGTGCATCATCAACATACAAATAGACGTAATTACCCCATATAACTGTAACACAATTGGCACTAAGAGCTTATAAATTGTAACAATTAAGTTACACGTATCTTTAACTATAGTCATGAATACATATATATGACAAAACGAAAACTTTTGTCTATCACTTCCCATAATTCTAGAAAATTGAAAAGGGTCTGGTTTTATTGTTGATTCCGTTTGATCCAAACAAACTCCGTCGAGACAACCATAGAAAATTTTATTTGAGTCTATTCATTTGGTATTATGAATGGGAGTCAGGAATAGCATATTGAATGAACTATCAATTCAATAATTTATTTTATCCAAGATACCGACAAAGATATTGTATTGATGGAACAGCTTTTTTCAAATAAGGATATAAATGTTTGAATTAGTTTGGAAGGCTGACCAATCAAGCAATGCATGGTTTTGTTTAGGATGACATTCTATGATTTTATGACGTCATCGTTACTTAATCAGATGTCTTGAACCATACCGTATTCATGAGCGATTGACTTTTGGCTTGGCTTTACTTGTTTTGTGTTGTCTGGTCTGGTTCGGTCTAGGTTTTGTTTATCGTGGCTGATATTGTTTTGGCTTGACTTGACTTGTTTTGTGTTGTCTGGTCTGGTTCGGTCTAGGTTTTGTTTGGCGTGGCTGATATTGCTTTGGCTTGGCTTGACTTGTTTTGTGTTGTCTGGTCTGGTTCGGTCTAGGTTTTGTTTGGCGTGGCTGATATTGCTTTGGCTTGACTTGACTTGTTTTGTGTTGTCTGGTCTGGTTCGGTCTAGGTTTTGTTTGGCGTGGCTGATATTGTTTTGGCCTGCTGGTTTATCTTGGTTTTGACGTGTCTTGTGTAGTCGTGGTCTTTTTGGTCTTGGCTTTGTTTTGCGTGGTATTGGCTTGACTTGGCTGGTTAGTCTTGCTTTGGCCTGCTGGTGTGTCTTGGTTTTGTCTTGTGTTGTCGTGGTCTTTTTGGTTTAGTTTGGTGTATTATATTGCTGTATTCGCTTGTTGTTTTTATGTTATCAGTTACATTGGTGACATATATAGTCTAGTGTATGTTTTAGCTACAAAATTACATTATTTCATTTTCAACATCTGTTAGTGATTTCATACTTTGCATAATAATAGAAAAAATTACTTCAATTAACTACTAAAATACAAAAAAATTAATTCGGGTAATGAAATTAACACACAAATAAATGTGCTATTTTTGTCGAAATACAACATGCTGTTGTTCCCATAATGCCATTATTAAGACAAGATGTAATGGGTACATCATAGACCAGATGGTTATGTAATAATGCACTCCGAAATACAGTACAGACCTGTCGAAAGTTTAACACTGAGCTAAGGAAACGGAGTCAAAGCTTGGCTACCAAGTGACAGAGATATAGATGCATGTACAGACGAGTCAGAAGTTTAACACCGAGCTAACGAAATGAAGCTTAAGCTCGGCTGCCAAGTGACCGCAATGGGTACATGTAGTAGTACAGACCAGTCGAAAGTTTAATGCTGATCTAGCCAAAAGTAGTCAAAGCTCGGCTGTCTAGTGGCCGAAATATAGATAACTTGTGACTGAAAGGCTGCCGAAAGAGAAAGACAAACGGCTGCCGAGATATTGGGAACCAGGGTCCCATCTGAGCTACAGATTTGGTACTAATTTGGTAACTGAGTGTTAAACTTTAGACGGGTCTGTACTGTAGCTGTTGATCGAAAAAATAATGAGAGACAGAAAGCTTTCGAGATATAACTAACGAGAGGACGAGACAAGGTGTTAATTCGGCACTAATTCGTCAGCTTAGTGTTAAAAATTCGACGGGTCTGTACTGTAGCTGTTGTCCGAAAAAATATCGAGAGACAGATATCTGCCGAGATATACAAATGTAATTAACATGAGGACGGGATGACTGCCAATGCGGGACTAATTCGTTAGCTTAGTGTCACACTTTCGACAGGTCGGTACTATAGGTACAAAATATGTTACCATGCAGTGCATAGCTGTAGCTGGTGTCACACGCTTAGCACAATTCGACACTAAAATTGGTAAATTTGTGTTAAACTTTCGACAGGCCGGTACTATAGGTACAAAATATCTTACCATGCAGTGCATAGCTGGCGTTACACACTTTGCACATTATACATAGCGGGGGGTGCAATTAAGTGTTTTATTGACACAAGTCTCTGAAGAATGTTATCTTATGTAAGCAGAACCGATTTATCATCATAAAATGTCTCAAGTGTATGCAAGGTTTTTTTGGGATTTTTTGTTTTTTTGTTGTTGTTGTTGTCGAGTTTTAGACTTATTTCTAATTTTAAAGATTTTAGATATAAATTCTTAATTTTATAGATAACATATACTAGTACCTACAAGATGACTGATTATTTGTTTGGTATATAAAATTTATATGACTTAAAATTCACATTTTAAATACCGTCGCAATTTTACTACGTTGTGCGTCTTGAACAAGTAATCATTATTCATGAAAATTGTACGATACCCTTCCAACGTTGGGGGTAATATTGGCCATTGATTTTAAGGGGTTCTGAGTTGTGTTTTTAATGAAAAGTATTGCGAGTTCTCCAAGTGAATTTAAGGAAAATGCATAATGAAGCACAGACTTCATTTGGGCATTGCAATTTTTAGGTCTGGGCTTCATTAGGCGTTGGGCGTCTTTAGGAGTTGTTATATGGCATGAATAACAATACAAATGCACTGTTTTACCAGTATTTAATTTTAGTTTTTTACATTGCTGCTGAATGCAAGTTCAGTAAAACCTGTATAAATACCATCTGTTTAGACTGATGGTTATTTGAATATGCCATTCAAATACAGTCCAACCTGCCTTAAAACCATCTCTGTAAAAGGGTCACCTGCTTATAAAGACCAGCAAAATTGTATGCCAATTCCTCTTTGTTCATATTATTTGAACCTGTATATAAAGGCCACCTGCTTATAAAGGTAACTTTTACTGGTTGACTTTATAGACAGGTTTGCCACTATAATATTGAGAATAATAATGATACTGCCGATGTGGAGTAAAACAATTTAGAGTTGATTTGAGTTGAGCAATAGTGTTTAACTTCCCCGTCAAAATTATTTTACTTATATCGAGACGTCGCCAGCTATAGGCGAAGGCGCAGAAATTTAGATTGTGCGTTGCGCTAATGGAACGATACAGTAGGGTTCTTCATCGTGCCGAGCCTACCATGACACGGAACCTCGTTTATTTTAAGTTCCCATATGAGTGTTTGGCGAAAGAACCCACTTTCAAGTCTCGAAGGCCTGCTTTTATAGATAGTCTCCAGTAGATAGAGGGGGTGGCGTATTATTGTCATTAAATTGATACTATCTGTCTGCAACAATAACATTTCTTACTGCAGATACAGGAATATTGTTTATGTCTGTAATCAAATACATCACGGAAACCAATAAAACATGCAGTACAGGCCTGTCCAAAGTTTAACATTAAGCTGAGAAATTAGTGTCAACTCGGCGGTTGATTTTGGAAACTCGTTACCTATATTTCGATAGCCTTTCTACAACTGCTATATGCAGAACAGACCTGTCGAAAGTTTAACACTGAACTAATAAAAAGGATTCGAAGCTCGGCTGTCGAATGGCGAAGGTATTGATAGCTAGTGGTCAAAAAGCTGTGAGAGGTTGATAGTGCTCGTCCTGCCAAAACATTGATTTCGAGGAGCCGAGATGACCTGTGTATTTGACACTTATTCATTAGCTTAGCGTGAAACTTTCGACAGGTCTGTACTGTATCTCTGGGAAGCTTTTCGGTCACTACTTACCAATACCTCTACCCATTGACAGCAGAGTTTCGACTTATTTTCGTTAGCTCAATGTTAAACTTTTATCAGATCTGTACTGTATTCCTGCAAACTCCTCGGTGCTAAAATATTATTTCTTTTTTCTTATCTATATAAATAAATAACACTTTGTGCCGGAATTATCTAACAAAATTCGCAGAAATTATGTAATTTGGCAACTTTTTATACAGGAATTATGATATGATAGCTTATGTTATAATGATAAAAACGTGTGGTGTTTTAACGAACACAGCTATCATCTGGCTTGGTAATATTCCGGCAATTTATTTCTGTTCTGTGCTGATAAATATTACATAAATATTTACCAGAGAATTATTCCGTGTGGCGGAGAAGATTTCTAGTGCTTATTTCATTTTAAGTTAGAATTTTTATTTAGAATTCCAAGTTTTGGAATTTTCTGTTTCCAGACGGTGGTAATTTTCGCATAATCACACCACTTAATTTCAGTGCCACCCACAGTATTGATTTTAAAACGAATGTTTCATTGACATTGCATGACTTTTCCTGCCTTGTTTGTCTCTTTATTTAATTTGTTTTTCTTGTGTTATGTTCTTGGTTGCGATGTCAGTTGTAAACTTACAGATTTCTTTAGAAGAAAATGCTAATCCTTCCGGAGCACTCGGTCTTACTTCTTTAGTAGAAGTTGATTGGTTTGGTTGAATGTTGTATGGGCTGCCTTGTACTTGCGCGCACCCAAGGCGACTTGGTATAAGTTGACGTGTTTAACTTAATTTGCCAATTTACAAAAAATGCTTTGCTTTTGGGATTGTGATTTGGTAAATGGACCGGTATATGTTTGTGTTTGAACTCATTTTTTGCTCATTGCATACTCGTTTCTTGTCGTGTTACAATTAAATGGACGTTTTATATATGTTTTATCATAATCTGTCTACCTCATTTATTAATAAGCCAGACACTTGGAATCTGTATGCTCAAACTCGGAATAAACTACTCATATATGCAATATACAATTCCAATGAAAATAGCAGAGATAACGGATGTATAATTTCCCCGTCTGACACGCTTGTTTATATGCAAAACATAATATAATTGATAAACCCTAAAAGAAAGTAAATATAAATTCTGATACTATTTGTATTTTTTGTGATCAAAATATTGACATGATATTTTTAGGTTGCCAGATTCACACTACAATACAGACAAGTCAAAAGTTTAACGCTAACTTAACTAAAATAGTGTCGAATCGGCAGGTAACTCGGTCCCTCGTTAGCTTTATCTCGACAGATTTTCCAGAGCTGCTATCTATCCCTCAGCAAAATTTCGGCCAGTGGCTATCCATATCTTGACCACTTGGCAGTCGAGCTTCGACCTCAATGCAAAACTTTCGACATGCCTGTATCATAATTTATATGTTCCAACTTAATTTCCTTTTGGCATGTTGACCGAACAAATATACTCGAATTGTGTTTTATTGTTATATGGCGTTCAAGGTTGCAACTCATAAATTAAAAAAAAGTAGCGTTTGGCATCCAATTATTGAAACATTCTAAAACCAACTTTCTAATAAACTTATAGAAAAGAAAAGTCACCTTTATACATAGAGAGAGTTAAACATAGCCGTCTAGAAATGCCTTTAATACTGCGTACATGAAGTTTCCATTGCCACGCAAAACAATCTTAAAACGCGTGCTAGCTCATCATGATTAGTTTTCGTTGCTTTTGTCATCAATGTATAGTAAAATAAAGTACTACTATACATACATACCTACTGTAAAACATAACCGTCTAAGAATGGCTTTAATAATGCTATATAGTTCGCATTGCGGCGCAAAGCAATCTCAAAACGCGTGTTAGCGCATCATGAATAGTTTCCGTTGTACAGCATTATATGACAATAGAGCTGCTATATTGATGAGTTGGGACAATATTTCAATGGATTTTTAATTTATTACATTGCAATATACATTTTATTTACTTCCCAATAGTGTGTTATGTGAAAAGGACCCCTTTTGTCTCAAATACATTAATACTATACTAGTTATTGTTTAAGGATATAAGAACGAGTGCAGTAACATTATTTTATCTTCAGCCATGATTCAGACGACAGTGTCACGTGACAAAGTATGTAATATGGATTCGAGAAACTTCGGAATTCAACAAAGTTTGATATAATATATCTGGATTTATTGTTTAATTTCAATTCTAAACATATTTAAAATTTCTATAAAGTCATAGTACGCCATTTCTAGACAGTTGAATAGTTACATAATATCTGAGAAATCATTAGAACAATGAACTCTACTGAATAAACAAATCTAGGTCCTAATAAACAAATATTTTGTACATCTCGTTTTAATCAACAAAATTTGAAATTCTTCATCCCACGCTGCCTAAAACGCAAAAACTAGATACAGTATAGATATGTCCAAAGCTTCACAGTTATCCCGGACACTTATATCTCGAATCACCAGCTCACCTGGGCCCCTCGTTAGCTAGGCCTTAATTTTGATAGATGTTATATCTATCTATCTCTTGACAGCTTTTTTCAGTCTCTAGCTGTCCATATCTAGGCCAAACGGCAGCCAAACTTCGACTCCTTCACGTGTTAAACTTTCGACAGGTCTGTACGGTATTTAAGCCGTGTATTATACCAAAAACATCGTACACAAGAGTGAGCCATCAAGTTTAATCTTTATAGAAATAACATGACTTACAGTGGATAGAGAAGCATTGAAAAGCAATTATGATAAGAAATCTCCGACTTATGTTGAAGTGCTTAACATATTTATTTATACCGTTATAACCGTTACCGAATGATTAATTAATGTTTCATTATAAAAACACTCTGTTTTTTCTTTGAACTTATGATTTCAGTACGGTTCTCCTCCGCAACAATTGTTCTGTTGATATCTAGGGTTGTTGTAACTTCTTTATGAAGAGGTAAAGTCTAATATCTGGACCCACTTTCAAAATCATTCCTAAAATAAGATTTTCCTTAACTTCAAACTGGCAAATTTGAAATCTTAATAATTTTGGGAATTGTGAAGAGATTTGGTATTTTAAGGTGTCATTTTAAATATAATTTCGAGCTTATAACATCTGCATTTAATTTTGTCAAAGTTCTAACAGAGAATGTTGAAATTGTTGCTAGATTTAAGTTAAAGAAAATCTCAGTTAAGGAATGATTGTGAAACCGGGTCTGGGCCAAGTTTTTTTTCGAGTTAGTTGATTCAATGATTTGTAGAATTTTTTACACGAATAAAATTGCTATACCATTCTTTAATCGACATTTATTTTTAAAAAATCCGTATTAGTTTGATGAATTTTCAATTCAATTTTGATATTTTAAACAGAACATTCACAAACCATTTAAAAGTGTGCAAAAAGCCCAACTTTTGACTAATAAATTGATTAAAATAACCAGACTGACTTAGAATAACTGAGCCCTGTTCTAGTCTTAATAATAGGACCCGATTGTGCGAGGCTGGAGCCTGTTGGTTTTAGTTACAAAATAGTATTATTTCATTGAAAGACAGCTGGGGTTATATTTTAGACTATACCATAAAAGATAAGATATGATAAGACAGGTGCCCCGTTCCACTTATCAAATATTGGTATCAGTACCGGTTTATGCAACAACGTCTGTCATTATAAAATGGGTTTAACACACATTTTAGTCAACCGTGAAATTTCTTAATTTTGTAATATAAAGATATTACCTATAACTTCTTTAATGTGCCTATTTTATCAATATATGTATCGATTTCTGAGAATCTAATTACACAATCTGTATATGTGTTGGTTTTTTATGCATCAAAGGTCATCAGAAATAGATTCAAACCATAGGTTATGACCTTGACATTCAGAATCGAAACCTTTTTAGATGATAATAGAAGTGAAGCTATCTGTCTTTATCTTTACACATTGTAAGGATTGGGCATTTTAAACCTTGTTTTGTAAATAGGGTCATGACCTTGACCTTTTGAATATCAACCAAACGTGTGGTAGATTGATTAAGCAAGATGATTGAGGACCTACTGACAGATTTCTTGATTTCTTGACAAAAAACTGGTAGCGTTAAATGTTTAATTTGTACTGAGCCGAAAAGTGTTTCCGAAATTTCAGGTCAGAAAAACAGAAGTTGCCATCGATACCAAATGATATTTTTCATTTAACGCGATTTCAATCACGCCACATGTGCTTATACCCTCAAATCCTTGGTGATCTCAAGACTTACAGACTGTATTGCAAGGATAGGGAATGTGTAGCATTCTCTAATTATTCAAGTTTCTGGAAGGTCACAATTGATTTTGACCAGTTCAACCATCTCCAAAAATCTTTTTTAGTTTTAGTGTCATGTGTGTGGTCGTCAATCATTTAATAGTTTATTTGACACAAATTTAACGTTCTGTACTCAAACCGAAATATCAAAAGCTAAGAAAAAATCTCTTAAAACCGACAAATCAGGTTAATTAAACATGTCTAATCAGCCCACTAAACCCCCATTTTAATTTTTGACTTGTTGGGGGTTTGTAAAATCAAAATTGAAAATGAAAGGAACATAGAACAACATTGATCGTCAAATAGAGCCAGAATAAGTTTGGATACAAAGACGTATCCAAAATTATTCACAAAATGTATGATGATATAGATCATGCCAGCCAATAAATAAGATTCCTGCATAACGTTTTTATCTTGTAAAATGATGACTTCTGTCATATTATTATCAATATACACAGCATGCCAAACACATATGGCGGTATAATACGAGCTTTTTTTTCTTATTTTGATAACTGAACATTGTTAATATAATGTAGGTTCAAGTTAAAATGTAGGTAACATGCATCATTAAAATAAAAATAAAAAATAAAATGGCTTTGCGTTAACCTGGAACATCAGTGCATTTTTGCAGAATCAGCAATATTATGATAATACTTGAATGTCTTAGTTGCTTTTGGCATAACATAAACATGGACCCAGCACGCCAAACAATAATTCAAAGGTGTTTTAGTATCAGGTTTTTATCATACAGTGATTAGATCAGAAATTGTTCATTTCTAATACAGATGGGTGTTTTGGTGCAAAATACACGATGTCTGAAATTCTAGATAAATTACTTCATTTAAAAATTCAAAAGGTATTATATGTATGTGATCGCCTGGCGAGTTGTTTTTTTTTGTATAACATGAACTTCAGGAAATTTATAATTTTAAATTTAGACCTACTGGTGATAATGCTACACTGAATTCAAAAAAATCCATTTGGTGCCATTGCTATTCTGTTCCATTTGCATGGAAATATCAATTATGGTTCTGCAAAAGTATACAATTTAAGGTATTTATTGTTACTGTGAAATTACTAATATTTTCATGTTGTAGCCGAAAAGCAAGTATTTGTTTGCAAACAATAAACAGAAGACCACAATAGAACAAACGAATTAAAAAGTAATGCATAAACAATTACAGTCAAACCTGTCCATAAGGGTCACCCATGGGAACCAGTAAAATTTACTTTTATGGGCAGGTGACCTTTATATATAGGTCCAAATAATATGAGTAAAGAACAATAGGGATAAAACTTTACTGGCCTTAATAAGCAGGTAGCCCTTAACTTAGAAGTGGCCTTTAGGCAGGTTTGACTGAAATCTTCTGTTTGGAGTCAATTATAATTGGTTTATCTTTTATTGTAATTGCAGATTATCGGCGCAGTATGTGTACACAGGAAGTTGAGAACTACTGGTAACTTATTTATAGTCAATCTAGCCATTGCTGACTTAGTGGTCGTCTCTATTATACAGCCTTTTACTATTATAGGTAAGTACGACACAAAGTTTAATGATAGTATTTAAAACGGGGTTATAATTACAATGGCAGAAAACTGCACGGTTCGATCTAGTTTGCTTAAAGGTGAAATACAAAGTTGTTTCTTTTTTCTTTTTACTTTTTTTATTTCATTTTTTAAATAACCACAACATTGTTATGCAGAATATATATATATGTATGCCTTTTGTAAAAATCGCTTTATACATAGATTTGTTCAAGATTACCTCCAATTTATTAGTTTTATTTATTGCTACACGAGTGTACGACCTTTGACTTTCGCTAGATTGCGCTTTGAATGGCTTCATCTGAAAGACATGTGTATCTTAAAAGTTCACTCAAAAGCAATTGACACCCTATCAGACGGAAAAACAAAACCAGCCAAAATAGTATTTTGCGGCAGTATCTTTCAAGTATCTTCCTGAAATTGAAGTACATCAGCTCAATAAAAGCAAGTGATCCCTGTTTGGCTGGCAAAAATTGAAACATCGAACTAACTAAATAGCTTCCAATAACTTAAAACCAAAACATTACCACTTAGACTGGTGCATCAACATGAGTTGCTTGTATTTGTTTGTTAAGAAGTGACAACACTTGACTTATGTGCTACTACCATTTCAAATAAATTTAAAAGGAGCACATCACACACGTAATGATTTTTAATATAAATGTGTATTTGTATAATGATCAATTTTCACTTACCGACAATTTGTTATTTATTTATTTATTTATTTATTTATTTATTTATCTTTACGTAGGTGTCGTATACGGCCCACAGTTTTACATCAACAGAGAAGAATTATGTCACCTAGTATCTACAATATGTGTGATGAGTTGTGCCAGCTCCATGATCACATTATCTGCAATTGCTCTGAACAGGTAATAAACCACTGTGGTAGCTCAGTTGGTCGAGGGCTCGCTTCGTATTTGTGAGGTCGGGTCACAGGTTGACCAAGACTTTAAAATAGGTAGTGACTGTTCTTATGCCCAGCACTGGGCATTTAGAAAAGTCACAAGCTCCTTGCAAGAGATCTTAAAAATCCAATACTCAGTCTCACGGCAGGCGTTGTACCTTATAGAGCCACCACTGCATATTGTCCTACAAAGGTCAAATTTTTGTCGCGTCTCTGTACAAGTAAAATATTCTTGACACTAGGACGTAAAACCCCGTTTAATTAATCAATCTAAACAAATTATTTGAAAATCCCGGTCCTCAATGAAAATTGAGTTCGAAGGAATTGGAGAAGTTATCCTATATGTATCAAGCTATTGTACATATTTAGAATTGAAACCAATCCAGTTTATTAGTTTATTTGATGACATAAACATTAATCAGAATTTCTGTTCAATTTTATGCATGTTATAGAAGAACAGTTAATATGTACCCTTGTTACTTTGTAAATTAATTGGTATCCGGTATTTTTGCATCATGGTTACCTTAAATGTTATGAAATGGTAAGGAATGTAAAATTCATTACTTTCTTTTACCTGGTTGTAGCGAAAAACATTTAACAACCCCTACGTATTCATACTTTGAATTACCCAGTCTAGTCCTCTGTGTTCTTGAACGTTGTTGCTGTTGTTATAAGCTACTACCTGTCATTCGAATGCAACTTCCTGTATTTCATAGTTTTTACCGGTTATGCGCAACATCATCAAAAACTAACTGGCACATGCTTCGGATTTTCAGTGAAAAAAAATAATAACATCGTCTACTTTTGTTTTTATATAAATATTACCTCACTTCCTTGGTAGAAGTTCACCCGTTTAGCTCATTTTGCCAGTTTTTAAAAGTTTTTGCTTTGCTTTCGGGTTGTGATTTGGACTTGGACCGGTTTTTTGCTTGACTTTTGCAATTGTGATTTGGACATGGATCGGTATGTTTGTGCTTGACTTTTGGGATTGTGATTTGGACATGGACCGGTATGTTAGTGGTTGACTTTTGCAATTGTGATTTGGACATGGATCGGTATGTTTGTGCTTGACTTTTGGGATTGTGGTTTGTTCATGGACCGCTATGTTAGTGGTTGACTTTTGGGATTTTGATTCGGACATGGACCGGTATGTTTATGGTTGACTTTTTGGACTGTGACTTAAACATGGACCGGTATATTTATGGTTGACTTTTTGGACTGTGACTTAAACATGGACCGGTATATTTATGGTTGACTTTTTGGACTGTGACTTAAACATGGACCGGTATATTTATGGTTGACTTTTTGGACTGTGACTTAAACATGGACCGGTATATTTATGGTTGACTTTTTGGACTGTGACTTAAACATGGACCGGTATATTTATGGTTGACTTTTTGGACTGTGACTTAAACATGGACCGGTATATTTATGGTTGACTTTTTGGACTGTGACTTAAACATGGACCGGTATATTTATGGTTGACTTTTTGGACTGTGACTTAAACATGGACCGGTATATTTATGGTTGACTTTTTGGACTGTGACTTAAACATGGACCGGTATATTTATGGTTGACTTTTTGGACTGTGACTTAAACATGGACCGGTATATTTATGGTTGACTTTTTGGACTGTGACTTAAACATGGACCGGTATATTTATGGTTGACTTTTTGGACTGTGACTTAAACATGGACCGGTATATTTATGGTTGACTTTTTGGACTGTGACTTAAACATGGACCGGTATGTTTATTGTTGACTTCTTGGGATTTAGATTTGGACATGGACCGATATTTTTGTTAGACTTTTGGAATTGTGATTTGGATATGATATGCAACGGCATGTTTATATTTTATTTATTAAGTATGATTTTTTTTTTCTATTTGTAGGTACATATTCGTGTGTAAGAATAAATATTACGACACAATATACACCAAGAGAACCACGCCATTAATGTGTATAGCTATTTATATCGTCGTGTTTCTGACGGACCTACCCAATTTTCTCGGATGGGGTGGACATACCTACGACTTCAAAACAATGGGATGTTCCTTTGATAGACTGGCATCCCTGTCTTACACACTATTCCTTAGTATTACAATATACTGGATCCCGTTCATCCTTGTAATGTTCTGTTATATTGCTATATATCTTTATGTGCGCAAGACGAGGAAATTGCTAAAGACAACTCTTGATAAGTCATCAAGTAGCAATGACCTACTTTTGGAAGCCAGACGACAGGAGAATATACGCATGGTCAGAACGTTTTTCATAGTTGTCGTCTGCTTCTTGTTGTGTTGGACACCGTATGACCTGTTGATTCTGGTTGACCGCAATGACAGTGCTCCGAAGTTATTATATGTGATACTTTTAGCCATCGGACATTCTAATAGCTCCTTAAACAGTATACTATACGGGGCGACAAACAAAAGGTTCCGGAAAGGATATAAACAATTTCTTGGTATGCTGTTTTGTGGACATAGTGCGGATCAGTATAACAGTTCACCTTTGGTTGCCAGTTACGCCAGTACGCATAGCAATTATAATCCAAATAATTGTGCTGTAAACGGAAAATTAAGTAAATCAAATACGACCCTCAATGCATCAAATACTAGACTCAACAAACTTGAAAAGGAACAAAGGTATAACTGAGTAAATCGAATACGACCCCTAATGTGTCAAATACTAGACTCAACAAACTTGAAAAGGAACAAAGGTATAACTGAGTAAATCGAATACGACCCCTAATGTGTCAAATACTAGACTCAACAAACTTGAAAAGGAACAAAGGTATAACTGAGTAAATCGAATACGACCCCTAATGTGTCAAATACTAGACTCAACAAACTTGAAAAGGAACAAAGGTATAACTGAGTAAATCGAATACGACCCCTAATGTGTCAAATACTAGACTCAACAAACATGAAAAGGAACAGCGGTATAACTGAGAAATCGAATACGACCCCTAAAGTCTGGGAACAGTAGCGGTATAACTAAGAATTCAAATGGATCGAATATATCAGCTCAACAAACTAAAAAAACGGTAATAACAGAGGTTCGCAAACAATTTCATTGCCGTGCGTTGGAATTGGGAAAAATGTGTATGTCAACGTATATTGTTTTACTGGATAAACGCAGCGCCATAAAATCGCATTCGAAAAAAGTGTGGAAACAAGTTTTTACGGGATCAATGAAAAAATTGGAGGACATTTGGAACCATTGTTATATGTGACACTGATCACAAGTCTGACCTAGACACATAACAGGACCTAGTAGACCTTTTGTATACGTTGTATAGCAAAAGTTGCCCGTTGGATGTCACAATCAATAATTGTAAATCAGAACAATCACGTCGTGATTATTTCCCACCCGTGATTATGACATGTGATTGTCACCCGTGACAATACACCATGAAGTATTACCATGTTCATATGATTCATGTAGCTTATTTGAAGTAAATGTTATTGGCATGCTTTTCGCCAGTGGTTCGCCTGTGTACCACGTGATAACCCACCCCACCTCCCTACTCAAGTTTGTGCGGGACTATTATTTCCGCTGGATATGACATCACATTGATCAGTTGACGTTTTGCCGTAAACTGTTATTCCGATATTTTTCGAAGTAAGCGTATTCTATAACGTTTCTGAACATGGGGTATTGATCATGTAGCATGCTTTTTAATGGTTTGCTAGCGTATCACGTGATACCTCTTAGTGTTTGAGCAGGGCTATTTTTCCAGTAGACATGGCATCGCATCATTTTGGTGTTTTGCCGTAAAGACTATGTTATTCCGATGATTTGCGAAGTAAACGGTTTTCAACCCGTTTCCACACACGGTTTATTGATCACGTGGTATGCTGGAGAAACTACTTGTCCCAGAATCCCTGATATCTTTGAGTGTCACATGCCATTATCGTAAGTTATTTTACATTTGAAGAATAATATGTTATATTAATTGGATATGTTTATGTTTCTTATATGTATTATCTTAAATTAATGTCTCTATTATTATTATTATTATTATTATTATTATTATTGAAAATAAACTTATTTAAATGTCTCTAATTTAGTTTTATTATCATTTTATTTTGTATTTTTTGTGTATTTTTATATTTCACAAAATAACGACTATTTGAACTACATTACTCGTAGTTACCTATCAACATTTATGACCAAAATTATATGAAAGTCAACATTTTTATCAAAAACAAACTTACCGGTCCATATCCAAATGTAAGTAAAAACTTTGAAAACCGGCAAATTAAGTTAAACACGTGATCTTCCACAGGGAAGTGAGGCCAGGTGCACAACCAAGTGACCATTAGTGTACGCTCCTAACACACCGAAAACAAAAACCAACCAAGATACCATTTGATAGCGGTATGTTACAAGTATTTCACCTGGTAAGGGAGGCCGGATGCTCCGGAAGTGTAAGCATCTACTGTTTAGCCAGCTACACCCGCCAAGTGTGAAATCAAAATTGAGAATGAAGAGACATGGAACTAATGGAATACAAAACTTCGACGATGAATATTATTATTCTATAAAAATGCAAAAGTACATGACAATAGCATGCACACGGTAATTTTTAATCAGCAGCAAAATTAAAAAGGCCACATGTAATTAAAAAAAACATACAAGATAAGCACAAAGGGAGACAACTCACTATAAATAATAATAATAAGCTTTATTAGCATAAAGTATACAAATAATACTTATAGCACATAAACGAATACATGCATATGTAACATGGCAAGACATTATAATAGTCGAAATAATATGAATAATAATCTGGTCGGAAGGACCGAAAAGTTATTACATAGTAGTAGTACAATATAAAAGAAGGTAGACATTTTATCAGATCAGAACATTGTAAAGTCATCCTACTTTTGTTCAGTATATATTCTCATTATTATAAATGGGCTTCGGTGACCAAGTGGTCTAAAGCACACAGCTTGCTGATCACAGAGCCTCTCATCGTCTAGGTTCGAATTGCATTATGGGTAGATCCTAATGAGAAAACTTGAAAGTGGGTAGTGACTGTTCTCTCGATAAGCACTCGGCATTACGAAATGAAAATCTCGGTTCTTTCGGATGGGAACTTAAAATAACCGAGGTCTCGTGTTACGTTGAGCTTGGCACGCCATAGAACCCTGCTGTATAATGCCATCAGCGCAACGCACTGACAAAATTTTTGCACTTTCGCCTATAGCTGGCGACGTCTCGATATAAGTGAAATATTCTTGACTGGGACGTTAAACACCATTACTCAACTGAACTCTTAATGATAGAAAGTTTGTCATTTCGCTTGTCGCAGATCGATGGTTATCTCCAGACACTCCGGTTTTCTCCACCATCCATGAACCTACCGTCTCGATATCTAAACTGGAACGTAAAACACTATAGTTTTCTGTCTTCTACACAAGGTTTCAGAGCAATTGCGTTCATATCGGCTATGAACTGCAAGATCTACCTTGGTTACGTCACGGGAATTCCATTCACAACAATCGGCGTATGAATACACAATATGAAATACACAAAACCGGAACTATATTGACATAAAAATAAAGTTTGTTTACATCCCGTGATATCGAATTACTCATAATTGTGATTATTTATCACCGAAAAATTTGTATTTAATAAAAAAAAATTGAACAATTTAGAAGAAATTTTGTATGCAATTTGTTGGATTTTCCACGCACTATTTTGTCCTAGAATTTCTGGCGCCAAACTGCACAGCTGATCAGTTGGATCTGCTGTTCCATCAGCTGTTCCGTTGATCGAAAATCGTTGTTGACAAAGCGCGGAATTAAAATTTTCTAAAATGATTTTGAACCAAGAAAAAGAAAAGAAAATAGTTTTAAACGTAAATATAACAATTGAACTGTTTAGAAATACGGTTCATATATAGTCGATATGAACGCAATTGATATGCGCTACTATGTATTTGTTGTCTTATAACGCCCCAATTCCCGGTTTCACAATCATTTTTTTCTTAATTAAATCTGGCAAATTTTAAATCTGAATAATTTGTCAGCTTCAAGATATTCATGAAAAATTAAGATGTCATTTTGAAGATTATTCTGAGCTTATAACATCTATATACTAATTTTGTTGAACCGATAAAAGATTGTCCAAATTAACCGAATTTAAGTCAAAAAAACACAGGTATACTCCCTCATGCAAAGTATTTCCTTAGCTATAAATTTGGTAAATTATATTTTGGTTCTTTGGGTAACTCTTCAACATCTTGGAAACAAATTTTGGTTTCACAATTTTGGTCTAAGCACTACTGTTGATGAATTATAATCCGAAACGGCCGTCTAGTGCTGTAAAATTTACACTGGTATAATATGTAATTAACAGAAATAAAAAGATTGGGAATCAATCAATCTCGTGTCAAAAAATAATCAATTTCTACGATAAATAAAAAAAACTTCTAGGCCTAAATACTATTTAAAAAATTATTCAAAAATTAAAACCATGACACGAGCGAAAACATTAATTATAAGTTTAAAAACATTAATTATGTCAGATTTAAAATTATTAAAAAATTAAACCATGACACAAGCGAAAACATTAATTATAATTTTAAAACATTAATTTTGTCAGATTTCGTTAACGCTAGAGTTTAAACGCCGTCCTACTTATTGAAACTTAAATAAAGGAAAACCCTATGTTTATATTGCACAAGCATAACGGGTATTCATATTTAATTTATTGATTATTTTCAAATGGTTTTATAATATAAAGGTCATATTCAATATTTATACCCCAGAATGCTTTACTTTGTTTACCCCGATACGCATCGCTAAGGTACAGACAAACAACATTGACCTGCCCGATTGACCTTTTCATCAGGGCTATTTTACACGGTGATTAACCCAATACACAGACTGTATTAGGATTCTCAGTTCATTAATAAAGAGTTCATTTGCCCGTGATAAACACCTGTGTTACCCATAGATAAATCTACTGATCCTTAATAAATATTTGAATTAATTCAATTGAAATTTTAATCAAAGTTCAAGCTGACAGGTCAGAATTGTTCGACGATATATATAATTATATAAGACACGATCGAATATGTAAAATATTTCTTATTCAAACATGTGCATTTTCGTTGAAGGAATGTTCCATATATATTTGAACTTTTAACTTGTTCCATACATAATTGAGCGCCACATCCTAAATAACCTGAATTTAGAATTTTAACTGGATATATTTTAAAAGTGTTCTTCGTTCAGTGACAATACCATCGGTCTATAGCTGTTTTCCTATTGTTAAGACTGTTGTTTGTATTTCATAATGGCAGACAGTGAGAGTCAAGTGATCGTCATTGACAACGGGTCTACTATGTGCAAAGCCGGAATGGCCGGTGATGCCGAACCGAGGGTGTTAGTGCCACCTCTGGTCGGGAGACCAGGTCATAAGGTAATTAAAGTCAACATTAGGTTATACGAATCAAAATGACAACATAACATGTACGTCATTTAGACACATTCCAACGATTTAATCCTCCCTTGCCTTGGAATAGGCCATTGTAACAACTTAAAAACCTGAACGTGATAGTCAATAATACATGCGTACTCAAAGGAGTTGAGTTGAGTAATGATGTTTAACGTCCCAGTCAAGAAGGTTTCACTTATATCGAGACGTCACCAGCCATACATGTAGGTGAAGTGGCAGATTTTTTTTTTGCCTTTCTATTGCGCTCAGGGCAATGTAGGGGGGGGGTCTTTATGTGAAACACCTGTCGTGACACGGCACATCGGTTTTTAAGGTTTCTTTCGAAAAAGACCGTATGACTTTCATTTCTAAATGCCGAGTGTTTGGCGAAATAACAGTCACTACCTATTTTTAAGTCTTGTTTATACCCCGCCAGGTTTAAACCCACGATCTTCCTGGGAACTAGGATGTTTCATTTCAAATATTATTTCAGGATTTTATTATTTTTAAAATTTTAAATACCCAGGAATTGGTCTCATTAGGAGTGTGTTAACTCTAACTGGGTGGTCATAATGACGCCTATATCATCCGTTCAAGAAATTTTCACTTATATTGAGGCGGTCAGTTCAGGAATTGTGGAGAAACCCCGAGTACCAGGAGAAAACCACCAACCTTTTTTGTAAATAAAAATAATAATAATAAATTTTGGGTTTTTCAGGGTGGTATTCTGCTATATATGAGCCAGCAAGGGGAGTATGTAGGGAAAGAAGTCCTATATAAATTAGGCGTCCTAGATGTGTCGTACTCATTCGAAAATGGGCTAGTTAAAAATTGGGACAATATGACAAAGGTCTGGAGTGAAACATTTTATGAACTTGGAACTTTTCCAAAGGACCATCCCGCCGTGCTACTAACGGAACCCATGGGGAATCCAAAAGGTAACAGGGAACAGATGACACAGCTGATGTTTGAGCATCATAGGGCGCCAGCTGTGTATATATCTACACCGGCTGTTCTTTCTTTGTATTCGCAAAGTCTTACAACTGGCGTGTCTTTAGATTCCGGCGATGCTTTCACCTACGTCGTGCCGATAAACGACGGCGACGTTCTCCCGAATGGTATTAGAAAAGTTGACGTTGCTGGTCGAGATCTGACGGATTACTTTATGAAAATTTTGATGGATCGAAAATGCTCTCAAAACATTGAGATGGAATTTTGTAAAGAATTGAAAGAGAAATTAAGTTACACGACTTTAAATTACGAACAGGAAATGAAAAAAGCAGCAGAGTCTGCAGACTTGGAAAAATCCTATAAACTTCCGAATGGTGAAACTATAACTGTCAAGGAAGAGAGGTTCCGATGTCCAGAATCGCTTTTCTGTCCAACATTGCTCGATAAAAAAGGAGTTGGTATTCACGAGGCAATACAAAATTGTATATCGACATGTGATGAAGACCTTCATAAGGATCTATATTCAAACATTGTTTTATCAGGCGGTTCCACAATGTTCAAGGGTATCGTAAATCGTCTACAGAGAGAGCTTACGGATCTCGCCCCTAGCAACGCAACAAATGTAAAGGTAATTGCCCCACCTAAGAGACGCGATTCTGTGTGGATAGGTGGATCAATTTTAGCAAGTTTATCAACATTTAAAGAAATGTGGATAAGCAAGCAAGAATATGAAGAATTTGGTCCTAGAATCGTTCATACAAAATGTCGGTCATACAATACGTCATCAGTTCCAATCGTAGGCAAAAACGCTTGCGGTTGCCTATGACGTTTCAGTTCTAATTAAAAAAACTTATTCTTGACTGTGACCTAAAGTCTACTTAAATTGTTGACAGCAAATATGAAGGCTGAATTATCTGCATAAACCTTAACGATGGTTTGTTATTCGATGGTACCAATATAAAAAATGACATACTATCTTTATGGCAAATAATTCGGCCTAACAAATATGTTGCACGTCTTTTTACTCAGTCAGAATCTAGTGTGATTTGTCGATTTTCCTGACGAAGGTTGGTGCGTTTGTCAGTACTCAGGTCTCCGCGATCCTTGAAAATCACAACTAAATAAATACAAAGAGAGGAGGAACATATAGACGTATAAAACATCATTACTCCATCCGCAGTATTAGTCTTGACTGGGACATAAAGCAAAAACTCTATAACTTCATTCGCAGCACTAATCTTGACTGGGACAAAAAGCACCATTACTCCACTCCACAGAACTTATCTTGTTGACTCTGGCATAAAACACCATCATTCTGCAGCATACGTCTTGTAATAAAATTCTAAATCACTGAGATCACATGCATTAGAAAGAGTGTAGTAATGGGGCTTTACGCAAAGTCCAGATTCTTTCACTAACTATCTGGATGTTTAATACAATTATGGTGGAATGAACCGGGATTCTCAAAGAACCGACCTTCGACAAATAAGCTTACAAATAGTCATATTCGGATCTTTCCCGAGAGGGATTCGGACCTAGGCGGCGAGATTCGTAAGCAAGCTGTTTAGACCACTCGGCCACCAAGGTCCCGGGTCCCCGAAGAGAAAGAAACCATTGGTGTATCAATGAAAGTAGAAAACAAGTAACAGTCGACAAATTAACACAAGTGATATGTGATATCTAGAGTATAACCAAACAACATCGACCTGTCCGTTTGACCTTTGAAAATTTATTCTAGACCATTACACATAAGTTTATTTTTTCTACCTCGCGGATAACATGTACTGTGTATTCAACACTTCCCATGTATTGGATGGATCATCGTATAGTAATATTCCTAATGAAAGGTCAAGCGGACAGGTCAATGTTGTTTGCCTATACACTTATGTAGTCAGTAATTATCACAAAAACAGTAACAAGTATCTTACCCGGTACGCAAATAGATTGATTTAATTTAATTTTAGTAATAAAAGTTTTCAAAGTAAATTAATAAGATATTTTATCATCAAAAACAAGCAACTGGTTCATGTCCAACAATCCTAAAGCACAGTAAAAAGTTTGAAAACTGGAAAATTAAGTTTTACAAACACATGAGAAGTGAGACTGTGTGCTTCGGAAAAAGGTAAGCATCGTCTATTGAATAGAAACAGTATACTTCGGACCTCAGGCCCCGGTTTCACAATCATTCCTTAGCCAAGATTGTCCTTAACTTAAATCTTGCAAATTTTCAAATCTTTTTAATTTTGTTAATTTTCAAGATATTGAGGAATTTAAGGTGTCATTTTTAAGATCACTTCTAGATTAAAACATTTGCATTTAGATTTGACAAAAATATTCACCAGTAGTTTCAAAAAGAAATTACAAAAATTTGCTAAATTTAAGTTAAGGAAAATCTTAGCTAAGGAATTATTGTGAAACCGGGGCCTGGTCCTTAGACGCTAAAGAACTTAAACCGGAGATTAACTCTTCAAACGCAATCACCATTCACAGAACCATTCACATTAGATATACCTCTGGAATTAACAACGTGTAACTAGAGAATAGACTGATTGATTGGTTGGTTGATATTGAATGATTGATACGTTCCGTCCCAGTCAAGAATATTTCATTTATATCGAGACTTAACAAAGTATAGGTGAGGTGACCTTTTTACCTTCGTAGTGTGCTCAAGGCAGTGTGCAGTGATGGTTCTTCAACGTGCCACGCCTGCCTAAAGTATCTTCCGAAGGACCTCGTGACTTTCATTCCTAAATCGCGAGTGTTTCACGAATGAACAGTCTATCAGTCTATTTAGGTAACTTATGTCATATACCATTTTTTTTTAAATTTAATCATAAAATACATTCAAAAATGATATATGACACTACTACAAAATTGATTTTGAAAGAAAATGTTTACTTATTATGGACCAAATTGAATTTATTTTTACAAAGCACAATCTCCCGACGATGTGATTTAATCCCAAAAACATTAATAATTCTTTAGTATTTGGACACTGAAATAAGATGAAACAGGAAACGTAATTTTTTAAGCAGACGATAAAATCAGATTGATACGATTGAATCAAAGCCGCAATCTATTAGTGAAATTGATAACATCCACGTGCTTGAAATTGATTGCTTTGTGAACGCCCCCTGGGAGTCATGATTGACAGTTTAACAAGAGCAATAACTCACCTAACCGGAAATTGGTTTGACCCTTTTCCAATTACTTTCACCTTGTGATTAAGGTCTTAAATATGTTAATTACGGTAATTAAGCAACCTACATTAGAGGATGACACGAACAAGATGATAACGGGTTTTCTTTATTTCGGCATTCCTTTGAGTAAAGTCATCATGGTATTTACTAGATCGAAACCATCAAGTGATTGATACTCAATTAGTATGGGTTCAAAAAGTAGTACACATTTCATGATGTCCCCGCAAAGTTTACAGGGTATATAGAAATTGTTCTGTCCGTCTGTCTTTCCGTCTGTCAAATTATACTATTTTCCTGCGAATTACAGCTTCTTTATCCGAAAGATACCAAGTTTAAATATAGACACAAAAATTCGAAATGAATTTGAAATTTAGAAAATATTGTGTTGTACAAAAACTCAAAATGTTCTGTTAATAACCGGGTAAGTACTAAGTATGCTTATAGCGAAGCAGAAACACCCCTACCCCCAATTCGTAATAGGCGAGGTCCATCTGGTGATCTAACGTAAAATAACTCCTAAATCACTAATCAGATTTTGTAATAGAATGCGTATATAATACCTGGTTTTTATACAACACCCATGCTCGTAAATAATAACCTGGATCAAGTTTCACAGTCATGCCTTAACAAAGATTTTCCTTGACTTAAATTTTGGAAAATTTCGACAAAATTTTATGGAACTACAACTTCAAATGAACTTAGTGTTCACTTGAAAATTAAACCTTAAGTTTATACATACCTTGAAAACTAACAAAATTATTCAAGATTCAAATTTGCCAGGTTTATGTTAAGGATAATCTTAGTTAAGGTTTGTTGGTTGAATGTTGCTTAACGTCGCATCAGTAATTTTTCATCTATTTGCGACGAGAACTATTTTATTATTCTCTATGGATTAATCTATGAACAAGTTCGTGTATACATGTGAAGTGTGAGTGTGTTGTGTGGTCTTGTACTAGTTAGCGCGCAGCGAATTTAAGGTGCTAGCTCATCGAGTCAGTACGCCGCAGACAAGCGTACCACTCCCCCAGTCCATTATACTGATACCAGGTTAACCAGTAAAGGCCAATGGCAAAGAAAATTCACTTTCCCACATGTGGTCTCAGCGGATTGTGTGGATTTGTAGACTAATGTCTTATCCATTAGGCCATCGCGGCCTTCTTAGTTAAGGACTGATTGTGAAACTGGTCCCTGGTCTGTATACATATCCCTTTGTTATGAGTCGACATAGTCTGTATGCAATACCAATTTCTTGCATAGAGTTGAGTAATGGTATATAACGCCCAAGTCAAGAATATTTCACTTATATCGAGGCGTCGGCAGTTTAGGTGCAGAAATTTTGACTGTGTGTTGCACTGGGTTCTTTATCGTGTCAAGCCTACCGTGGCGCGGGACCTCGTTCATTTTAAGTTATTTCGTATTGAACCCACGACTTCCTATTTATGGAGCGAGTACCAACTGAGCTACCGCTGTGGCTAGTCTTGCATAGAGTACATTTGCTTACAGTATAAATTGCACTTGAATGTTTATCAAAAACAAACATAATAATTCATGTCCGAATCAAAATCCAGAAGCAAAGAAAAAACTTTGAAACTGACAAGTTAGGTTAACACTTGAACTTCCACTAGGGAGCGAGACCGAGTGCTCCAAAACGGTAAGAACCTTACCTATATACAATTCTTGTTTCCATAGACTATTCCGAGTAAACAGCATACCAAGGCTTTTTAGCTCACCTGAGCCAAAGGCTCAGATGAGCTATTGCAATCTATCACCGTCCGTCGTCCGTCGTGCGTCGTGTGTAAACTTTACATTTTAATCTTCTTCTCCAAAACTACTGAGCCAAATTTAAAGAAACTTGGGGATTATCATGCCTGGGTAACAGCCTTTCAAAATTGTGTTCGGGCTTTGGCCACACCCAACAAGATGGCCGCCGTTATTGAAAATAGAAAAAAGACAAAAAAGTCTTCTTCTCTGAAAGCAAAAGGTGCAGGCAAACTTTGATTAGATATTTAGATTCAGCATACCTGGGAACATTAAAATTGTGTTTTTCATGAAAATTGAACGAAAAATAGGTTACGTGTTTTTTGCGTAAAATTATGTAATTTTGAAAATGAGACATTTATTGTTATAACTCAATAACGGCTGAAGATAATTGCATGAAGTTTTCACTGTTGGTCTTGTCTTGTTATTTTCATCCAAAAGATGTCAAGGTCAAAGGTCAAGGTCATGTCCCTGTTTTTGAACTTTGATAAAAAGTGTTATTTTTTAAATATTTCAGGTGAAAATGGCATGGGATTTTTAGTTAATTGTAGGTATTGGCATGACGATCATTTTGATACATAGATCAAGGTCATGAGTTCAAAGATCAAGGTCAAGGATGCACAACTATTACCGTTATAGTTAATTATCAGCAAAACTGTTAACTTTTTGTACAGGCATACATATTAGAATATTGTAGTAATGGCACAATGGTCATTTTGATATATTAATAAAGGTCATGGATTCAAAGGTCAAGGTCACAGATGCGAAAGAATAACGAAATGGTTAATTATCTAGAAACTATTATTTTTTTGTATAGACATGTATATTAGAATATTGTAGGAATTGATTTAACGATCATTTTGATATGGTGATATGTAAATTAAGGTCATGGATTCAAAGGTCAAGGTCACAGATGCAAATCAATACCAAAATGGTTAATTTTCTCGAAAACTATTAACTTTTTGTATAGACATGTATATTAGAATATGGTAGGTTTTGATTTAACGATCATTGTGATATATAGATTAATGTCATGGGTTCAAAGGTCAAGGTCACAGATGCAAAAGAATACCATAATGGTTAATTATCTCAAAAACTATTAACTTTTTGTATAGACATATATATTAGAATATTGTAGGTTTTTATTTAATGATCATTTTGATATATAGATTAATGTCATGCATTCAAAGGTCAAGGTCACAGAATGGGAAGAATACCCCAATGGTTAATTATCTCGAAATCTATAAACTTTTTGTATAGACATGTATATTAGAATATTGTAGGTTTTGATTTAACGATCATTTTGATATATAGATTAATGTCATGGGCTCTAAGGTCAAGGTCACAAATGCGAAAGAATACTGAAATGGTTAATTATCTTAAAAACTGTAAACTTTTTGTATAGACATGTATATTAGAATATTGTAGGTTTTGATTTAACGATCATTTTGATATATAGATTAATGTCATGGGTTTAAAGGTCAAGGTCACAGATGCGAAAGAATACTGAAATAGTTAATTATCTCAAAAACTATAAGCTTTTTGTATAGACATGTATAATACAATATTGTAGGAATTGATTTAACGATCATTTTGATATATAGGTTAAGGTCATGGATTCAAAGGTCAAGGTCACAGATGCAAAAGGATACTGAAATGGTTATAATTATCTCAAAAACTATTAACTTTTTGTATAGGCATGTATCTTCGAATATTGTAGGTTATGGCCTAACAATCATTTTGATATATAGATGAAGGTCATAGTTTCATATAATTCTTTTTCCCTATTAGCTGTTTATAAATAATGTGTTGTAGCTAGACTATATACTATATATATTAATATATTATACATATATCATATGTAGCAATCTCAGGATAAGGTATGATTAATTTGTAAAAATCCTTGCATTTAATTCTGCCTTACTGCTGAAAATTAGGAGTTCTCTTTAATAAATGTTATTGACCATTGAACCTCTGCATTAGATATGTACTTAGCTTCAGGTGAGCGTTTAGGCCCATGAGCCTCTTGTTACAATACCCTTGCTTGTGTATAATTGCTCTGCGCTTAAGCTTGTAGCATATATAAGCAAGGTCATTGTATGCAAGCAAGGATACTAGTATTTTAAAAAGCAAAGGTATAATATGCAAGCAAGGGGATATATAGAAGAATCAAATTGAATATTGGAAAACAGCATTGAGCTTTCCGCTTAACCTTTTATTAAAAATATCCATATATGATGATCCACCCGAAAATGCCAATGCATGGTTAGTGATAGGGTTCAACGTTCATACATGAACAATGACTGTTTCCTATGATGTATACGAAATTAACACCTGTGTTTCTTATAACAAATGTGAGAATATGCTGATCCATGATGAAGTTTAAAGTTAAAGCTTAAGCGAACAGGTCAATGTTGTCTGTCTACATACAATTCCTGCTCTTGCATTGTATGGAATAGCCTAGCTTGTTTACAATACCCTTTTTCGAATGTAATTTTTACAGGATTCTAGAACCTTCTACTGAAAAATTATTAAAAGCGGTCAGAAATCAAAGGAAAGATAACAAAACACGTGGCAATGATGGAATTCTATTTATTTACATAGTCTAAAATTCAAAAAGATATTACAATGTCACAAATGCAATGTAATTAAAAAAGTGATGCATCCTTTAAAGTATTTATTTTTTAAGACTTGAAAATTGACCAGTATGTCAATTTTTTATTGTATTCATAAAAACAAGCATACCAGTCCATGTCCAAACCACAATATCAAAACAAACTAAGTAAAATAACTGGCAAAATAAGTTAAAATTTCCACCAGGAAAGTGCGGCCGGATGCTACGGAAATATAAACGGCATTTGTTTGGCTACCAACACCCGTCACGTGTATAATCAAAATTGAAAATGACAAAATGACAAAAACATGGAACTATAGGACGTCAAAAAGATCCCGGGTAATTTTGTCTATAGATACATCTTGCTGCTTGTAAATAAATTGTTGACTCAGGGACATTGCAAGCCTAGGCTTATCAAGGCCCTCAAACAGTTTTATGGCCGTCATCACAGTATTATTGATAAGTTTGCTGTCTCTGTGTCCGGGATTGCCCTGGATATATTTGACGTCCCATAGTTCCATTTTTCTTTCACACAATTTTGAATACACACGTGGCGATTGTAGCTATCTAAACAGGAGGTGCTTATCCTACCGGAGCACCCGGCCTCTCCTACCTGGTGAAAGTTCACGTGTCTAACCTAACTTGTCAGTTCCAAAGTTTATACTTTGCTTCTGGATGGTGATTCGGACATGGATTAGTATGTTTGTTTTTGATTACCAGCAATATTGTGATGACGGCCATAAAACTTTTTTTAGGGCGTTGATAAGCCTAGACTAACAATATCCCTATTTTGACCAAGCAACTTGTTTCCTTATATAAAGTTCCTGTAGTGGGAATAAGCTCTACCATATCGTACTAATTGTAAATCAAACACACAATTAGCAAGATTAATATGGAATATTCATGTTTTTATCAGATATCCAGTAAAGAGAGCTTCACGAATATCTGACCTAGAATTCTCCACCCAGATTCTATCTGCAGCGCTCAGTTTTAGGAACAAAGAAATAGTGTTATAAAAATGGATTTGAGTTTGAGATAACATATTTGTTGTGTTTGAAAATATAATTTTCCAGCAAATAATCGGTATACCATTGGGTACACACTGTGCACCATAGCTTGCCGGTTTGTTTCTTTATTCTTATGAAGAAGAATTTGTGTAGAACCTTGTTAAATCCGGAGAGAAATCTGAAGCCGAATCATTCAACTCCACAGATATATAGATGACGTTCTGTCTCTTAACAATCCTTAATTTGGAGACTATGTGAATGACATCTATCCTAGTGAGCTTGAAATAAAAGATACAACTGATTCCTCAAGTTCTGTTTCATATTTAGACTTATACCTGAATTATGACGCCCATGAAAGGCTACATTTGAAACTTTATGACAAACGTAATGAATTTGCAAATTAATTGTTGACCAGGGATATTGCAAGTCTAGGCTTATCAAGACCCTCAAAAATGTTTATGGCCGTCATCTAATATTGTTGATGGTCTCTGTGTCCAGGATTGTGCTGGATATATTTGATGTCCCATAGTTCCATGTTCTTTTCATTCAACTTTGATTGCACACGTGGAGGTTGTAGCTAGCTAAACAGGAGGTGCTTACTCTTCCGGAGCACCTGGCCTCACTTGTCTGGTGGAAATTCACGTGTCTATTCTAACTTGTCAGTTTCAAAAGTTTTACTTTGCTTCCGGACTGTGATTTCGATATGGATTAGTATGTTTGTTTTTTATAATGATATAAGTGTCATAATTGTCTACAAAATACTTAATTGTAGGGTTTGTAAGCCAGTAGGATAGCCAAGTCCAAATTGTGCGTTGGTTTTAAAATTTGAGACCTTCCGCGGTAAATAAAAAGGGATTACTTTTTGGCAAGTGTCTGAACCCGAAAAAAATTCGCCATTTTCAGAATCGTTTTTATACCATAAAATTAACATTTCTAGCTACGAATATGATGCAAGCGTGTGAGGAATTAACTACACTTTCTACATGTATCAAAAAGTCCGAGATAAAACGCCATATTTACTTAAAATTACTGATATCCCGACGATAACCGATTTCTCTTGAAAATCAACAGAAAATTCTTCTCCATTTTTGAAACTGGTACGTTTTTTGTGTAAAGAATACTTTTCCAAGAAATTTTAATACAATGTCAGAAAATTATTATATTATACGCCAGTAAATTATCGTACCTGGTGCATGAGGGTTAAATATGCAAAATCGCAAAAATCCAACAGCATGATTTCAGTACGTCTTGTTGTCAATGAAAACAAATATGGCCGCGACCTTGATAAACATTGTTCCAACGTAATGACGTAAACAACGTTCCCCGTGTCAAATATATAGGTCAACTGTCTACTGTATACACAGTACACGCAATGTACAATACAGACGTCGAAAGTTTAACACTAAGCAAACCAAAAGAAGTCAAAGCTCGACTGCCGAGTGCCTAAGGTATGGAAAGGTAGCGATCGAAAAGCTGCTGAGAGATAGATGGCAACTGCTGTCGATATAAACACCAAACGAGGAACCAATATGGGCTGTCGGCACTAATTCGTTAGCTGGGTGCAAAACTTTGTACAGGTCTGTACTGTATTTATCGATTTTTTTGCAACAGGCATCCTCATCTTGCACACATCATATGACATGTGTTTGTTGATGGAGATACTTTAGGACCCCAACAGGAATAAATAAATAGGGCCTACATTAAAAAATAAATAAATAAATGATAAATAAATAAGAAATTCTACAGAGAAATAAGTAAGAGCTGGGACACAGTATGTTGAGCAGGTTACAAAATGTCTAGCAGGTTAGAGATGATAAATAAATAAATAAATAAATAAATAATAAATCAGAAATTGTTCAGAGAAATAAGTTAGAACTGGGACACAATATGTCAGCAATTAATACATAAATAAATAAATAAATAAATAAATAAATAAATAAATAAATAAATCAGAAATTCTACAGAGAAATAAGTTAGAGCTGGGACACAGTATGTTGAGCAGGTTACAAAATGTCTAGCAGGTTAGATGATAATAAATAAAAATAAATAAATAAATAAATAAATAAATAAATAAATAAATAAATAAATAAATAAATCAGACATTCTACAGAGAAATAAATTAGAGCTGGGACACAGTATGTTGAGCAGGTTAGTGATGATAAATAGGGTAAATACATAAAAAGAGATCAAAATAAGTTGCATTTTTGTCTTTCCTCAAGGTACTAACATGAAATGTGGCATGGGTACCATGGAAAGTAACCTCAGATATTTTTTTGGAAAAAGAACAAAATTAACATTTAAAAAATAAAAGATATTGAATTACTAGAAAGTTAAAAAAAAATTATGAACATGCAGATAGTTAGAAATTTTGTCATATTGTTGTTTGTTAAATGAAAGACAAGTGGGCCATAATAGCATTTAAAAGGACTAAAATCGTCTAAATTATCAAATTTAATTTAGAAACTACACAAACAGGTGATTTTATGGGGGACAGGTACTTTCTAGTTGTTCTGGCTGTGATAAATAGATAAATCATTTACAAATAAATCAAAAACTATGGGATCATATGGCAGTGTTCATTCTAGAAAGGGGCTGATGATCCTTTATTTTGCCAAATGGCACCATTGTAAAGGCCATAGTGGGCCACATTTGAAATTAGATTTCAAATGCAAGTTCAAAATATTTGATAGCATTGTCATATATAAAAGCTACATTATATGAAACTTTTAAATACTTCATTACAAAAGCGTTTACATCAGCCTAAAAGACTACAAGTCACATCAAACATTAGACATATGCAAATTGATTGATGTTATTCAACTTGTTATTAGAGGAATTTTATAAGAAATGAACCCATCTGAAGAAATCCTAGAATGAACACTCATGGTTATTACTGTTTACACATAATGGAACATTTTACAAAGAAAAATGTATTATGTGTGACTAAACCAACTTTGTAAATTGTAATAATGTTGAATGTCTCATTTCATGTAAAATTAAAACATAACAATATTTTTAATACACTAGGAATTAGATATCATCAGACATTTACGAATGTTTCATTTTATATAGAATTAAAAAATCAACACATATCAATATCCTTAACATACTGGGAATTATATACCATTACACATTTATGAATTGAATGCTTCTCTTGTCAGTCTTGATACTGAATACCTCTTTTTTACCACATGAAATGCTTTTCATGCACCCTTGTCTGAAGTGTAGCATACAGGTAACAGCATAGGTTAAAATCTTACAATGTCAGAAAGTTTGCCAGTTCTCTTGTTGAGGGGTGTGTTTTACCTCAGGGATGAAGCCTAACTATTTTGAGTTTGGGGCCAGCTCACTTCATAAAAGAATTTGTAACAGTAATAAATGACTTAAATGTGTAAACATTAAGTGACCCACACTCGATTTTAGAAGCCATTGGCTACTGGGCCCCTGCAAATCTTCATCCCTGTACCTAGTTTCCCCTTAATCTCATTTACCGGTACCTGGTTATAATTGAAATAATCTTGAATGGAGTGTGTATACCAACCAATCAATTCTAAATTTAACTGATAAATCAATAAATCTGGAATAGGCCTAGTGTGTTACAATTATTTTGAATTCTTTCAAACTAATAATGCCCATTTGGATACACTGTATCATGGATTTCACTGCATTTGCATCAACTTATTTCTTTATGTTATTATCAAACCAGTTCCCATGAATTTTCTTGAAAGAAGGTGGTATTTATTTATCAGAATTTTACAATTTTACAGAAATTACTGAAATTCCTAAATATTTTACAGATCTGTATTTAATCATTATAATATGGAGTTAAATTTTTAACCAAGTCAAATGAAATCCACATGATTGGTATTAACTTTTCCTATTTCCTACTTCCACATAGTCTATTTTAAATGTTATTTGTGCTATGTCAAGTTGACTTAAAACTTTTAATGAAGCAAAATAATTAATTTTTCATGTCTAAATTGTACTAAAATAATAATGCCGGGGTTATTGGCATTAGAACAGAAACAAAAATTTAAATAATAAAGACCAATGTTGTGTTGACTCTGGCTAAACTAACATGGGAGATGTTTCCTCATTTTGGGAAATATTTCATAAAGAAAAATCCAGTCTAACCCTTTTTAATGATGTTAGCTTATTTATCCAATGATATGTACTGATATGACAGACAGGTCCTGTTTATATTTTGCCAGCAAAGCAAAATCAGTTGGTAATTTTCAGTAATTCTGAGTCCCTAACTAGCCCTACATGAACAGGTTTCACTGTACACTGTGCTGGCACAGATCCCGAGTCCATATGGGTAAAATTAGAACACATGCGTATCTAATGTGTTCGACAGCCATGCAGATCGATCATACATGACAAATAAGGCAAAAAAAGCTTGACTATTTTGTCCAAAATACACGATGACATTTTCTGCATGCTAAAATTGTGATCGAAGCGGGACGAATGCTAATCAAATATGTCCGACTGGAAGTAGTTCCAAAAAATCGGCAGATTAGACGAGAAATGGAGTGAAAATACAATATTTTTAAGGAAAAACTTACTTTATTTCAACAAAAATATCTCCACAGCGTCTCTCGATTATCAAATTTATACATTACATACAATAAGGAAGCTGTCTTAGCATTTTTTCTGTGTCAAATTAGCCGGAAAGGGGGCGGCCCATGATCGAGAATCCGGCAATGTCATCGATTTTTTCGACATTTGAAACTGGTACGTTTTTTGTGTAAAGAAAATTATTTGACAAATTATACATCAAAATAACCGTGAGAAAAAGTTCTTTCCGTTCATGTAAAAACATTTTTGGTGCATGAGGAACTGCGTACACAGAATGATATTTTTTAAAGTTTCAATTTTCAATTTTTCGCCGGTGCCTCACATTCAATTACGATTTAAATTGTTAAATTCTCACCGACTTTGATAAAAATCGTCTTTAATGACTTACTTTTGTCTTTAAAAGACGATAAAATACTACAAATAGTAGTACAAACTCGCAGTGAAATAAATATTATGTAATTTTACCGCCTCGAGTGAATTCAAATTTTTGACAATTTTTTCACTTTGTCTGCGCGTGAAATTTTGTTTGATGAATCAATGCGCTGGCCGGGTTGGCTATCCTACTGAGCTGTGCTTAATGAAAACGAAAAGTATTTCAACAAGAATTATAATAAACAAAACTCGTAGTTAAAAGAAAGTTTAAGATATAATCATTACTAATTACATATTAAACCAGTTTTAATTGTACGGCACTAGGCAGCCGTTTCGGAATACAATTTCGTAACAGCAGTGCTTGGACCAAAATTGTGAAACCATATATTTTTTTTCAAAATGTTGAAAAGATACCCAAAGGACCAAAATATATTTTACCAAATTTAGCTAAGAAAATACATGAATATACCTTAGTTTTTGAGGAATTTCAAATTTAACTTGCACAGATTTAGACAATAGTATATTTCTGACAATGATACACAATTATTGCCCTCTAAATCCGTTTTAATATTGATTCCTCATCAGTGATGATCAAACTTTAGTTTGGAAATCCAATTTCTTTTAAGATGTTGATATGAGAATAAAAAAGCCAAAATTTATTTTACTTAATCTACATACGACAATAAGTTGAACGATTAAGCATAGCTTAGGTGGTTTATAAGGAATTTTATATATGATGAAGAAATTTTGTTTTGATAATACAATGTAATGTGGCTGTTGTCCCTAGGATATCACAAACTCAGTATGCAATAATTGTGTATTATTGTCAGAAATATACTGTTGTCTAAATTTGTTGTTAGTTAGTATTTGAAATTCCTCAAAAACTAAGGTATGCTCTCTTATTTAATGTATTTCCATGGCTGAATTTGGTAAAATATAGTTTTGTATTAGTTCAACCTATTAAAACCAACTTTGGTTTCATAATTTTGGCCTGATTACTAATGATGAGAAATTGCATTCTAAAACGGCCTTTTAGTGTTGTAAAATTAAAATAGGTATGATATGTAATTACCTCCTTAACGATATATTCGGGAATGTTTAGTCCATTCGCGGGATACGAGCTCAGTGATTTTAATTATTACTAATTGTACTGTATAATTACATACTATACTAGTGTTAATTTTACAGCACTACACAGCCATTTTGGAATACAATTCTGCAGTGCTTGGACCAAAATTGTGAAACAATTTTTTTTCAAACTCAAATTAATTACCTTGAGTATTATTAGGCTGTTCTGGATAATCTTTAAAAGTGATATATAAATTAAATGCTCCAATGATGATGATGATGTTAAATAACAACACAGTTATAAACAGTTTTATTAGTCTAGAATTGCACATTAGATTCTTTTGAACCCTACTATTTGTTTGTGTATCAACGTCGTCATAATGATGCAGATCTTGATAATCGGTATCTTTTTCTGCGTTGATATTCGATCGACGAAAACCTCGATCAATTTCATTGGGTTGTAAGTACGACCCTTGTCTTTCCATAGCCCAATCAGCATTCTCTATGTCCGATTCTCGATTATCCATAATGGAATGATCATTGTTTGTCTCCAATTCTTGTTGTTCTATTAATACGTTGGCATTATTTGTCCCAAAATCCCGATGATCCGCAATAGGAAGAGCATTATTTGTCTCAACTCTGGGAATTTCATCTATCGACAGCAACTTCAAATAGGTATTTGTTCCGGTTTGTTTACAAGAGTCTGTTCTATCTGATCTTTCTGATAGACCAGCGTCTATTCCAGAACGCATATCATTCGTCGATTCGACGTGCACCAAAGGATTGTGATTAAAAGTTTTGTTCAACTTCAAACTGTTATTTTCACAGACGAAATGTTCAGATTTTTGTTTTTCGTCTTCATTTGATTTTTTTCCATCCAGTAATTCTTGTTTCTGATGATGTTTGTGTGATCTTAATTTCTTTGTATTAGCCTGCTTCAGAGTCTGAACATTGAATTGCAGATTAGACGTTTGGGTAGATTTTGTTGTATCATCAATTATGATAGTTTCCGCATCATAATCAACTGAATCAGTTTGTGTATGGGTAGAATGTTTCTTTAGGTCTTCTTGTATATCAACGGAATGTGCGTATGCACCCGATAATTCAAATTCATTTTTCTTTTCAGGAATTGCCGCTTTCTGATCAGAGTTTAATGGTTTTTGTAGATTTGCCATATCTTCCTCAGTAATATAAACAAGTTTATCTTCCAATTCAAATGAATCCATTGTTGTAACGATCTGTACATTGGCTGACATGCCACATGTAGACGTGAAACTTCAAAAATCGTCAAATTCAAATTCAAATATTAGTATTTAGTCCCTTGTTTGCAAAGTTTTGGAATGTCTTATGTTTCAATTGTTTATCACATCTTCGGTTATTTTTGTCCTTAATATTTTCGTTAAAAATCTGGGGTTCTGGAACCGAGGTCTTCTTTAAGCCTTCGCCACAGGACCTTTTACTACAATTCCATTTACTGTAGATTTCGACTTTGGTATAACTGTCACGAACATTTATCGCTGAGATCCTTTTTGCTGTAATTTTGAAACAATATTAATATGTCCTGAAATTTAGCATATAATTTTATCTACTATCATCAATAACAAAGTACTTAACCATATAATTAGTCATATTTCCTGTATAAAAAATGCATGTATTAAAAAGGAAGTTCAGCTTATCAGAATGTATGTTTTTTCAGTGGAAGTGACTGGTGATATTTGGTGCCAACTGAAGTACATAATTTAACGAATCAAATTTGTGTTTTTAAGTCGAAGTGACCGGTGCTATCTGGTTGCAAGTGCAGTGGAAAACAGAGGTATAAATTTAAATAATTATATTGAGACCCATGGCGAAGTGGTTATGGTCGTGAGCTAAGGGTATACATTCCAACCTGCTTTAAACACCACCTCTATACAAGGGTCACCTGCTTATGAAGGCCAGTAGAATTGTATCCCAATTCTTCTTTATTCATATTATTTGAACCTGTATATAAAGGCCACATGAAGGTAATTTTACTGCATCCCTTACGTGGTCCTTAAAGACAGGTGTGACTGTACTTATCTTCTATTCTTCTTCCATCTGCGCCTTGCTCACATTTGGACAACAACAATAATAATCGGATAACCTAGCAAGTCGGAGCAATCAGAAGATCATTGGTTTAAATTACATACACGAGTGTGAATTTTGCAGCACTAGACAATAATAACCGGACAACTTAGTCGGTCGGGGCAATAAAAAGGTCAATACTTCAAATTACATACACAATATACCAGTTTAAATTTTACAGCACTAGACGTCTGTTTCGGAATACAATTAGTCATTAATAGTGCTTGGACTGAAATTGTGAAGCCAAATTTTTCCCCAAGAGGTTGAAAAATTAATATCAAAGTACCAAAATATATTAAACTAAATTTAGCTGAGGAAGTATTGTATGACATAATAATGCTGGACAATGAAGAAAGTAGATCAAGCCATAAGATTTTCATTATTATAATGACTTTGACACCAAAACAAATTTGTTTTATTTTTGCTACAAAATACTTTATTTTAATTCTTTCCTAAAATTTATAATTTGCACGAACTTTTCTGATTGAAAAATCGGAAACGAGTTGACGTGTAAGAAATTTATTAAATTCAAAATAACTGACTAAAATTTCTATTCAAAACGTTCAAATATAAAGGAATCAACACAGAATTGTATTTATGTACATTCTCCATCGTAGATCTGTAACTAGGATAAAAAACAAACATACTGACCGATGTCCGAATCATAATGTCAAAGCAAATTAAAACTAGCAAATTTGGTTAAACACGTAAACTTCCATCAGGGATGTGAGGCCGGGTGCTCTGCAAGGGTAAGCACCTCCTGATTATGCATGCTAAACCCACACATGTGTAATCAAAATTGAGATTGAGAGAAACATAGGACTAAGAAACGTCAAATATATCCAAGGCAATCCTAAACACATAGACATCCTACTTAACAACAATACTATCATGATGGCCATAACACTTTTTGTGGGGCCTGATAAGCCTTGGCTGGTAATATTTTTGCAGCTTGCTTTAATGTTGCTAGCAAGTTTCTGTAGTGGGAACAAGCTCATTATCATAACGTTTTGAGAAACAAATATCATCAACGTGAATAACCATTATGATTAATATTTGTTGCAAACAATATTGACCTGTCCTTTTGACCTTTGATTTAAATATTTATTACGGGCCAATTATGTATAGGGACATATAGGGACAACAAGCATATATTAATAAAACATCATAAAGGCATGCATTGTTTATGTATTAACTGCGAATCCTAACACAGCCGTACAAGCCATTCACTCAAACTAGCAAAAAATGAACTACTTCAAGGAAATCCTCGCCTTCGTATTCATAATCCTATTTATACTACCATGTGACCCTACATGTGTAAAGGCGAACATTGACCTGTCCGATTGACCTTAAATTAAATATTTATCTTATAGGAGAGCACATTAGTTGATCCATGCGTTTATTTCGTCTACATAGCGCTTTCAAAAAGTATATATTCACATTTGTAATATTTTTATGAATTAAACTCTGTTTGAGACAAATGATAATTATAGGAGTATAAATGTCATTTCTATCTCTTCCTTGTGCCTATATGCGTGATGTCATTGTTGGCTGTTCAAGCAATTGGAAATACTTGTGGTACACCAGTCTTTTAAATTACATATTATACTAGTTTTAATTTTACAGCACTATACGGCCGTTTTGGAATACAATTCCTCGTCAGTATTGCTTGGACCAAAAAAAGGAAACAAAATTGTAATCAAGATGTTGAAAAGATACCAAAAGGACAAAAATATATTTTACCAAATTTAACTAAGGAAATACTCTAAAATTATCTTGGATATATTTGAAATTATACAGTTTTATTCTCAATTTTGACTACACAAGTAGCGGGTAATGATGATATGATGAAGATGATAACACGTACTTCGTCTTCTATAGCACCTTACTTTCCTTGTGCAAGTTCATGTGTATAACTTAATTTGCCAGATTCATGGGTTCTGGTATTTTTTTTTTTTTATTTTTTTATTTTTTACTTTCACAATGATTGAACTTACCCTAAATTTTTTTTACTGTACTTTTGGATTTTGTTTTAGACATGAATTCTTTTATTTGTTTTTCATTCCGACAATAATTGAATTTTTTTTAACTTTTGTTTGGGATTGCAATTTGTACATGGATTGGTATATTTGTTTTTTGATGACCAGAATGGTCGAACATACATGTATTTATTTATCTAATGTATATATTAATTTTTTTTACCTTTCTCTGGACAAAGATTGCTATGTTTGTTTTTTTGTTATCATAAATAAGGACATATTTAATTCCATGCAGGAAATAAACATCACTTAATTAATAGTATATAAGGAAACATTTGTCCAAATTAGTTCATGTAATTATTGTAAGGCACGATTTCAAGTCCGCAGCAGGCTGTCATGGAGTATAACCATTTTAACTGAGGCTAAACATTCTTCAGAAAATAATCCTAAATTTGGAGACTATGTAAATGTCATCTATCCTAGTGAGCTTGAAATAAAAAACACGACTAATTCCTAAAGTTCTGCTTCATATTTAGACTTATACCTGAATTATGACGCACACGAAAGGCTACGTTTGAAACTTTATGACAAACATCATGACTTCAATTTTTCTATTGTCAACTTTCCTTTTTTATGCAGCAATATATCTGCTTCTCCTGCTTATGGTGTATTTGTTTCCCAATTAATACGCTATGGTACAACTTGTTCCCACTACAGGGACTTTGTACAACGAAGTGGGCTGCTTGCAAACAATTTGTTGACTCAGGAATATTGCAAGCCTAGGCTCATTAAGGCCCTCAAAAAGTTTTATGGCCGTCATTACAGTATTGTTGATAAGATTGATATCTTTGCGTCCAGGATTGCCTGGAAATATTTGAAGTCTCATAGTTCCATGTTCTTTTTACACAACTTTGATTACACAAGTAAGCGTTTGTAGCTAGTTAAACAGGAGGTGCTTACCCTTCCGGAGCACTCGGCCTCACTTTCCTGGTGGAAGTTCTAACCTAACTTGTCAGTTTCAAAGTTTTTACTTTGCTTCTGGATTGTGATTCGGACATAGATTAGTATTTTTTTATTGTAGTAGTAATTCATATTATACCAGCGAAAATTTTACATTTTTTAATTAATAGCTAAAATTTCAAAAAAAAATTAAGGACCCCAGACTTATTTTATGAGCCATGGACAACAGTGTTTCTGGTAATCTTGATCCATGTTATATGCGGAAACATTTGTCCAAATAATAAGGTCATGTACTACATGATTTTAAGCTACGGACGATTTACATTTATCCTTACCAGCACAAATATGAATGTCCAAGTGACCATGCAATCTTCTTGATTGTTTAAGAGAAGAAAATACACATGTTGAAATCACACACACACACACACACACACACACACACCCACCCACCCACCCACCCACCACACACACCACACACACACACACACACAAACCGGTTTTAAAATTATAAGTACCTTGAAAACTAACAAAATTATTTAAAGTTCAAATTTGCCAGGTTTATGTTAAGTAAAATCAATATGTAAAGAATGATTGTAAAACTAGTCTCTGGTCTGTATACATTTTATGTCTAGAATACCCCTTTCCTTTGAAACGACATTGTGTGTTTGCAGTGCCAATTTCTTGCATAGAGTTGAGTAATGGTATTTAACGTCCAAATCAAAAATATTTCACTTATATCAAAATGTCGCCAGCTATAGGCGAAGGTGCAGAAATTTTGCCTTTGCATTGCGCTGGGGTTCTTTATCGTGCCAAGCCCACCGTGACATGGGACCCCGTATATTTTAAGTTCCTATCCGAAAAAACCGTGACTTATATTTCGTATTGAACCCACGACTTCCAACTTACGGGGCATAACTGAGCTACCGTTGTGGTAAGTCTTACATAAAGTACATTTGCTTACAGTATAAATTACACTTGTATGTATATCAAAAACAAACATAATAATCCATGTCCGAATCAAAATCCAGAAGCAAAGTAAAAACTTTGAAACTGACAAATTAGGTTAATACTTTAACTTCCACCAGGGAGCAAGACCGAGTGCTCCGGAAAGGTAAGCACCTTACCTATATATAAGTTTTGTTTCCATAGACTATTCCGAGTTAACAGCATACTCAGGCTTTTCTGCGCTTAAGCTTGTAGCTTATATATAAGCAAGGTCATTGTATACACGCAATGGTACTAGTATTGTAAAAAGCACAGGTATTATATGCAAGCAAGGAGATTATATAGAAGAACCAAACAGCATTGAGCTTTCCGCTTAACCTTTTATTAGGAATATATATGCTGATCCATTCAATACATGGGTAATGTTAGGGTTCGACGTTCATATATAAACAATGACAATTCCCCATGATGTAAACGAAATTAACACCTGTGTCCCCTATAATTAAATGATCCATGATAAATATTGAAGTTAAAGGTCAAACAGACAGGTCAATGTTGTCTGCCTACATACAATTCCCGCTCTTGTATACAATCTCCTTAATTGAATGGAATACCCTAGCTTGTTTTCAGTACCCTTTTTCGAATGTAATTTTTACATGATTCTAGAACCTTTTATTGAAAAATTAATTAAAAGAGGTCACAAATCAAAGGAAACATAACGAAACACGTGGCAATGGTGGGATTATATTTATTTACATAATCTAAGATTTAAAAAATACATGTATTACAATGTAAAAAATGCAATGTAATTACAAAACCTGTTGCATTTGAAATGGAATTATTTTTATTTAAAAGTACAAAGAAGTTTTTTTCATATTTTTTTATTTTGTTTTTTGAACATATAGATATATATACATCACATGTATTACACACCGCTCTTGAATTGTATGGAATAGCCAAGCTTGTTTACAATACCCTTTATTGAATTAAATTTCTACACAACGCTAGAACCATTTACTAAAAGTTAATTAAAATCATAAAGCGATCACAAAATAAAGGAAACAATGAAACACTGAGCAATAGTGGAATTATATTTACATGTATTTACATAATCTAAAATTTAAAAAATACATGTATTACAATGTAAAAAATGCAATGTAATTATAAAAAACTGTTGCATTTGAAATGGAATTAATTTTATTTAAAAGTACAAAGAAGTTTTTTCATATTTTTTTATTTTGTTTTTTTTTAACATATAAATATATATACATCACATGTATTACACAAATGAACAATACATGTTGACATTACAACCATCCACATACACACTTACACACTTAAATATATAGTAATTAAGTTAAGTTTGTAGATATCAACACGGTATATAATGATACAGTAAAACCTCCCTAAACCGGACAAGCTCCGGACCATATATTTTGTCCGGTTTAGGCAGGTGTCCAGTTTAAGGAGGTTTTAAAATTTTGACATAGCTTATCTCCCCTTAACTAAATGTGATAAATGTCAGAGAAGCCATAATCAACAACGCTGTACATATCAATGCATTATAGGATATGCTATATGTAAAAGCTCTGTTTGAATTGGTTTAAAACCACCTTTAATTCACTTTCTTAATAGGATGCTAATTAGGGTACTACAGGCAAACGACACTACCTTTATCAATCTCTGACAGGACAACAATAGTGTTGACACCTTTCAGTCTCCTTGATCCATAAGGTGTTACTGGATAATAATTAACAAAACAACCGTATCATATATAGATAATATGATAAGATTATATAGAAGTGCTTATCTTAAATTATTTGTCAATTAATAAGTAAATTAAATTAAGGAAAATCAATATTTAAAGAATGATTGTAAAACTGGTCTCTGGTCTGTATACATTTTATGTCTAGAATACCCTTTTCCTTTGAAACGACATTGTGTGTTTGCAGTGCCAATTTCTTGCATAGAGTTGAGTAAGGGTATTTAACGTCCAAATCAAAAATGTTTCACTTATATCAAAATGACACTACCTATAGACGAATGTGCAGAAATTTTGCTTGTGCGTTGTGCTGATGACACTATACAACAGGGTTCTTTATCGTGCCAAGCCCATTGTGACATGGGACCCCGTTTATTTTAGATTCCTATCCGAAGAAACCGTGACTTATATTTCGTATTGAACCCACGACTTCCAACTTACGGGGCATAACTGAGCTACCGTTGTGGTAAGTCTTGCATAAAGTACATTTGCTTACAGTATTAATTGCACTTGTATGTATATCAAAAACGAACATTATAATCCATGTCCGAATGAAAATCCAGAGGCAAAGTAAAAACTTTGAAACTGACAAGTTAAGTTAATACTTAAACTTCCACTAGGGAGCGAGACCGAGTGCTCCAGAAAGGTAAGCACCTTACCTATATACAAGTTTTGTTTCCATAGACTATTCCAAGTTAACAGTTAAAGGTCAAGCGGACAAGTCAATGTTGTCTGCCTACATACAGTCCCCGCTCTTGTATACAATCTCCTTAATTGAATGGAATACCTTAGCTTGTTTTCAGTACCTTTTTTCGAATGTAATGTTTACACGATTCTAACCTTTTACTAAAAAACTAATTAAAAGCGGTCACAAATCAAAGAAAACGAAACACGTGGCAATGGTGAAATTCTATTTATTTACATAATCTACAATTTAAAAAAAATATTACAACGTAAACAAATGCAATGTAATTACAAAAGAGATGCATTTAAAATGGAATTATTTTTATTTCAAAGTATAAAGAAGTTCTTTTAAAAAAAATTTTATTTGCTTTTTTTAACATATAAATATATATGACACAAATGAACAATAAATTTTGACATGCATTACAACCATCCACACGCACATACACACTTAAATATATAGTACTTAAGTTAGGTGTGTAGGGATTAACACAGTAAATCATGATATATGATTATCCCCCTTACATTGATACAAAATTTAAGAACATGTTATAGCTAAATATGAAAAAACTTGTTTTGTTTGCTTAACAACTTGTTTTACTTAATTAATATTAATAGGTTCTTTAATGAGCAAATTATTGAATGGCCAGAATGACCAGAATGACCATTGAAAAATACCATTAAACTTAAACATAGCAAAGTTTAAAAAGTACAAAGAAGTGACTGAAGTTTTATACTGTGCTAATCACTCTGATCTTGAAAGTGAAAATCGCATTATTTTCACAAAATAGCGTAAAATATGAATAATTTCATGCATTGTCAACCCAGTCACATTATACTGACACCTAGTAGTGGACCAGTAAAGGCCAACGGCAAGGAAAATTCATTTTCCCACATGTGGTCTATGCGAGACTCGAAACTCTCACCGTTGAGAAACCCTGGATTTGTAGACGGGTCAGCTGATTCAAAATGCTAAACGTACTCTTAAATATGGCGATTCATTTGCTTCACACGCATGGGTGTAGCTAACTTAACACGAGGTGCTTACCCTTACAAAGCATCCTACGTAAATTCTGTAGTAGAAGTTTACGTGTTTAAATTTGCAAGTGTTCAAAGTGTTTCTTTTTATTATGATTTGAACATTGATCAGTTTTGTAGTTTTTTTTAGTATCCATAAAACAAGCATACCAATCCATGTCTAAATCACAATTCCAAAACAAAACGAGTAAAATAACTAGCAAAATAAGTTAAAATATCCACCAGGGAAGTGCGGCCGGTTGCTACGGAAATGTAAACAGTATTTGTTTAGCTACCAACACCCGTCACGTGTATAAACAAAATTGAAATGACAAAAACATGGAACTATAGGACGTCAAATAGATCCCGGGTAATTTTTGATACAGATATAGGTTGCTGCTTGTAAATAAATTATTGACTCGGGAATATTGCAAGATTAGGCTTATCAAGGCCCTCAAAAAACTTTATGGCCGCCAACACAGTATTTTTGATATGTTTGATGTCTCTGTGTCCAAGATTGCCCTGGATATATTTGACACCCAAAGGTTCCATGTTCCTATTACACATGACGGGTGTAGCGAGCTAAACAGGAGGTGATTATCCTTCTGGAGCACCCGGTCTCACCTACCTTGTAGAAGTTTACGTGTCTAACCTAGCTTGTCAGTTCCAAAGTTTTACTTTGCTTCTGGATTGTAATTCGGATATGGATTAGTATGTTTGTTTTTGATTACCAGCAATATTGTGATGACGGCCATGAAACGTTTTTGAGTTTTGAGAGCGTTGATAAGCCTAGGCTAACAATATCCCTATTTTGACTAAGCAACTTGTTTCCTTATATCAAGTTCTTATAGTAGGAGTAAGCTCTAAAATATAGTACTAATTGTAAAACAAACACACACTTAACAGGATTAACATGGAATATTTATGTTTTTATCAGATGTCCAGTAAAGAGCGCTTGTTGAATTACTGACCAAGAATTTTCCACCCAGATTCTATCCCCAGGGGTCAGTTCTAGAAACAAAGAAATAGTATTATAAAAATGGATCACTGGAAATGGATTATTTTTACTCATTATAACTAATATCATCAAGTTCGAGTCGTAAATTAAACGATTTGTGAATACACTTATTGCATAAACTCCGCCTATCGGGCAATAAAAGATTCCATCACTTTTATTATAACCACTTCCAATGTTTAAAGTAACATCATCAAATACAAGCCTCTTTTGACCGACATTATTAGACCCCTTCCGGAGAAGTTTAGCAGAAAAAGATACCATCTCGCCTTTACTACTATTGGTTTGAAAACCTGAAATTAAAAAATGGAAGATAATCAATTTAGTGAGGTTGTTATATATCATTTCAGACAACAGAAATCACTTTTATAAAATACACCATCAACAAAATGTTTGAGTTTTTGATAACAGATTTGTTGTGTTTGAAAATATAATTTTCCAGCAAATAATCGGTATACCATTGGGTACACACTGTGCACCATAGCTTGCCGGTTTGTTTCTTTATTCTTATGAAGAAGAATTTGTTTAGAACCTTGTTAAATCCGGAGAGAAATCTGAAGCCGAATCATTCAACTCCACAGATATATAGATGACGTTCTGTCTCTTAACAATCCTAAATTTGGAGACTATATGAATGACATCTATTCTAGTGAGCTTGAAATAAAAGATACAACTGATTCTTCAAGTTCTGTTTCATATTTAGACTTATACCTGAATTATGACGCCCATGAAAGGCTACATTTGAAACTTTATGACAAACGTAATGAATTTGCAAATTAATTGTTGACCCAGGGATATTGCAAGTCTAGGCTTATCAAGACCCTCAAAAATGTTTATGGCCGTCATCTAATATTGTTGATGGTCTCTGTGTCCAGGATTGTGCTGGATATATTTGATGTCCCATAGTTCCATGTTCTTTTCATTCAACTTTGATTGCACACGTGGAGGTTGTAGCTAGCTAAACAGGAGGTGCTTACTCTTCCGGAGCACCTGGCCTCACTTGTCTGGTGGAAATTCACGTGTCTATTCTAACTTGTCAGTTTCAAAAGTTTTACTTTGCTTCCGGACTGTGATTTCAATATGGATTAGTATGTTTGTTTTTTATAATGATATAAGTGTCATAATTGTCTACAAAATACTTAATTGTAGGGTTTGTAAGCTGTGCTTAATGAAAACGAAAAGTATTTCAACAAGAATTATAATTAACAAAACTCGTAGTTAAAAGAAAGTTTAAGATATAATCATTACTAATTACATATTAAACCAGTTTTAATTGTACGGCACTAGGCAACCGTTTCGGAATACAATTTCTTAACAGTAGTGCTTGGACCAAAATTGTGAAACCATATATTTTTTTCAAGATGTTGAAAAAATATCCAAAAGATCAAAATATATTTTACCAAATTTAGCTAAGAAATTACATGAAAATACCTTAGTGTTTGAGGAATTTCAAATTTAACTTGCACAGATTTAGACAATAGTATATTCCTGACAATGATACACAATTATTGCCCTCTAAATCCGTTTTAATATTGATTCCTCATCAGTGATGATCAAACTTTAGTTTGGAAATCCAATTTCTTTTAAGATGTTGATATGAGAATAAAAAAGCCAAAATTTATTTTACTTAATATACATACGACAATAAGTTGAACGATTAAGCATAGCTTAGGTGGTTTTTAAGGAATTTTACATATGATGAAGAAATTTTGTTTTGATAATACAATGTAATGTGGCTGTTGTCCCTAGGATATCACAAACTCAGTATGCAATAATTGTGTATTATTGTCAGAAATATACTGTTGTCTAAATTTGTTGTTAGTTAGTATTTGAAATTCCTCAAAAACTAAGGTATGCTCTCTTATTTAATGTATTTCCATGGCTGAATTTGGTAAAATATAGTTTTGTATTTGTTCAACCTATTAAAACCAATTTTGGTTTCATAATTTTGGCCTGATTACTAATGATGAGAAATTGCATTCTAAAACGGCCCTTTAGTGTTGTAAAATTAAAATGGGTATAATATGTAATTACCTCCTTAACGATATATTCGGGAATGTTTAGTCCATTCGCGGGATACGAGCTCAGTGATTTTAATTATTACTAATTGTACTGTATAATTACATACTATACTAGTGTTAATTTTACAGCACTACACAGCCATTTTGGAATACAATTCTGCAGTGCTTGGACCAAAATTGTGAAACAATTTTTTTTCAAACTCAAATTAATTACCTTGAGTATAATATGGCTGTTCTGGATAATCTTTAAAAGTGATATATAAATTAAATGCTCCAATGATGATGATGATGTTAAATAACAACACAGTTATAAACAGTTTTATTAGTCTAGAATTGCACATTGGATTCTTTTGAACCCTACTACTTGTTTGTGTATCAACGTCGTCATAATGATGCAGATCTTGATAATCGGTATTTTTTTCTGCGTTAATATTCGATCGACGAAAACCTCGATCAATTTCATTGGGTTGTAAGTACGACCCTTGTCTTTCCATAGCCCAATCAGCATTCTCTATGTCCGATTCTCGATTATCCATAATGGAATGATCATTGTTTGTCTCCAATTCTTGTTGTTCTATTAATACGTTGGCATTATTTGTCCCAAAATCCCGATGATCCGCAATAGGAAGAGCATTATTTGTCTCAACTCTGGGAATTTCATCTATCGACAGCAACTTCAAATAGGTATTTGTTCCGGTTTGTTTACAAGAGTCTGTTCTATCTGATCTTTCTGATAGACCAGCGTCTATTCCAGAACGCATATCAGTCGTCGATTCGACGTGCACCAAAGGATTGTGATTAAAGTTTTTGTTCAACTTTAAACTGGTTTTTTCACAGACGAAATGTTCAGATTTTTGTTTTTCGTCTTCATTTGATTTTTTTCCATCGTGTAATTCTTTCTTCTGATGATGTTTGTGTGATCTTAATTTCTTTGTATTAGCCTGCGTCAGCGTCTGAACATTGAATTGCAGATTAGACGTTTGGGTAGATTTTGTTGTTGTATCACCAATTATGATAGTTTCCGCATCATAATCAACTGAATCAGTTTGTGCATTGGTAGAATGTTTCTTAAGGTCTTCTTGTATATCAACGGAATGTGCGTATGCACCCGATAATTCAAATTTATTTTTCTTTTCAGGAATCGCTGCTTTCTGATCAGAGTTTAATGGTTTTTGTAGATTCGCCATATCTTTCTCAGTAATATAAACAAGTTTATCTTCCAATTCAAATGAATCCATTGTTGTAACGGTCTGTACATTGGCTGACATGCCACATGCAGACGTTAAACTTCAACAATCGTCAAATTCAAATTTCAATACTAGTATTTGGTCCCTTGTTTGCAAAGTTTAAGAATGTCCTACATATTAATTATTTAGCATATCTTCGGTAATTTTTGCTTTCAATGTTTTCGTTAAAAATCTGTGGTTCTGGGTTCCGAGGTCTTCTTTAAGCCTTCGTCACAGGACCTTTCACTACCATTCATTTACTGTAGATTTCGACTTTTGTATAACTGTCACGAACATTTATCGCTGAGATCCTTTTTGCTGTAATTTTGAAACAATATTAATATGTCCTGGAAATAAGCATTTAATTATATCTATTATCATCAATAACAAAGTACTTAACTCTATACTTGGTCAAATTTCCTGTGTAAAAAATGCATGTATTGAAAGGGAAGTTCGTCTAATCAGAATGTATGTTTTCCATTGAAAGAGACTGGTGCTATTTGGTCCCAACTGAAGTACATGTATTGAAAAGGAAATTTAACGAATCAAAATGTGCGTTTTTAAGTGGAAGTGACCGGTGCTATCTGGTCGCAATTGCAGTCGGAAACATAGAGGTGTAAATTTAAATAATTGAATTGGAAACACAGTATTATATTGAGACCCATGGCGAAGTGGCTAGGGTCGTGAGCTAAGGGTATACATTCCAACCTGCTTTAAACATCACCTCTATACAAGGGTCACCTGCTTATAAAGGCCAGTAGAATTGTATCCAAATTGTTCTTTATTCATATTATTTGAACCTGTATATAAAGGCCACATTCCCATGAAGGTAATTTTACTGGTTCCCTTAGGTGGCCCTTAAAGACAAGAGTGACTGTACTTATCTTCTCTCTTCTTCTATTCTTCTTCCATCTGTGCCGTGGTCACATATCGACAACAACAATAATAACCGGATAACCTAGCAAGTCGGAGCAATCAGAAGATCAATGGTTTAAATTACATACACGAGTGTGAATTTTGCAGCACTAGACGTCCGTTTCGGAATACAATTACTCATCAATAATGCTTGGACCGAAATTGTGAAACCAAATTTCTTCCCCAAGAAGTTGAAAAATTAATATCAAAGTACCAAAATATATTAAACTAAATTTAGTAGAGGAAGTATTGTATGATATAATAATGCTGGTATAATAAAAACGAGTTGACGTGTAAGAAATTTGTTTTCAATTACTACAGACATATTCCTACAAGAATCAGGCTTCAGACCTTTTGGCTTCGTTCAACCGGATATTAGTGCATGATTTAGTGGGCTAAAATGGGAGGGTTCAAAACTTACAATACCGCTTACCAGGAACTATAGGACGTAAAATATATCCTAGATACTTTTGGGTTCAGAGACATCATACTTATCAACAGTATGGTAATGAAGGTCATAGAGCACGCATGCTTGTATGCAATTCTAAATTTGGATGTATTACTGTTGCATGTATGCAGTACCCATGGCCGTATGTGCCATTGCCTTTATACAATACCCTTATTGCTAAACAATGTCCTTGGTTGTTCACAATGTCTGTGCTTGTAAGCTGTCATTGCTTCCATACATTACCCTTTCTTGGATGCATTATTCTTATCTGTATGTAATAGCTCATTAAATTTAAAATAACTGACTAAAAATTCTATTCAAAACCTTCAAATATAAAGGAATCAACACAGAAGTGTATTTATTTACATTCTCCATCGTAGATCTGTAACTAGGATAAAAAACAAACATACTGACCGATGTCCGAATCATAATGTCAAACCAAATTAAAACTAGCAAATTGGGTTAAATACGTAAACTTCCGCCAAGAATGTGAGGCCGGGTACTCTGCAAGGGTAAGCACCTCCTGCTTATGCATGCTAAACCCACACATGTGTAATAAAAATGGAGATTGAGAGAAACATGGGACTACGAGACGTCAAATATATCCAGGGCATTCCTAAACACAGAGACATCATACTTATCAACAATACTATCATGATGGCCATAACACTTTTTGTGGTGCCTGAAAAGCCTGGGCTTGTAATATTTTTGCAGCTTGCTTTAATGTAGCTAGCAAGTTTCTGTAGTGGGAACAAGTTCCATCATAACGTTTTGAGAAACAAATATCATCAACGTGAATAACCATCATGATTAATATTTGTTGCAAACAACATTGACCTGTCCTATTGACCTTTTATTTAAATATTTATTACGGGCCAATTATGTATAGGGACATATTGGGACAACAAGCATATATTAATATAACATCATTAAGGCATGCATGGTTTATGTATTAACTGCGAATCCTAACAAGCCATTCACTCAAACAAGTAAAAATGAACTACTCCAAGGAAATCCTCGCCTTCGTATTCATAATCCTATTTATACTACCATGTGACCCTACATGTGTAAAGGCGAACATTGACCTGTCCGATTGACCTTAAATTAAATATTTATCTTATAGGAGAGCACATTAGTTGATTCATGCGTTTATTTCGTCTACATAGCGCTTTCAAAAAGTATGTATTTACATTTGTGATGTTTTAATGAATTAAACTCTGTTTTAGACCAAATGGTAATTATAGGTGCTAATGTGGAGTCATTTATATCTTCCTTGTGCCTATACGCCTGATGTCATTGTTGGCTCTTCCAGCAATTGGAAATGCTTGTGGTACACCAGTCTTTTAAATTACATATTATACTAGTTTTAATTTTACAGCACTAGCCGGCCGTTTTGGAATATAATTCCTCGTCAGTGTTGCTTATACCAAAATTAGGAAACCAAAATTGTTATCAAGATGTTGAAAAGATACCTAAAGGACAAAAATATATTTTACCAAATTTAACTAAGGAAATACTCTAAAATTATTTTGGATATATTTGACACCATACAGTTTTATTCTAAATTTTGACTACACATGTAGCGGGTGATGATGATCTGATGAAGATGATAACACGTACTTGGTCTTCTATAGCACCTGGCCTTACTTTCCTAGTTCATGTGTTTAACTTAATTTGCCAGACTCAAGTGGTTTTTTTTTTTTTGTTAATTTTTATTCACAATGATTGAACTTGCCCTTAATAATTTTTTTTTTACTTTTCTTTGAGATTTGTTTTAGACATGAATTTTTTTATTTGTTTTTTATTCCGACAATAATTGAATTTTTAATTTGTTTTACTTTTCTTTGGGACCGCAATTTGTACATGAATTGGTATATTTTTTTTTGATGACCACAATGGTCGAACTTGCCTCAAATATATATTTATTTATTTATTTTTATATTTAATTTTTTTTTTACTTTTCTTTGGACATAGATTGCTATGTTTATTTTTCGTCATCATATACAAGGACATATTTAATTCCATGCAAGAAAAAAACATCACTTAATAGTATATGAAGAGACATTTGTCCAAATAAGTTCATGTAATTGTTGTAAGACATGATTCCAAGTCCTCAGCAAGCTGTCATGGAGTATAACTATTTTAAGCTGAGGCTAAACATTTTTTAGAAAAGAAGTTGTATTAATTCATATTATACCAGCGAAAAATTTACATTTTAAATTAATAGCTAAAATGTAAAAAATTAAGGACCCTAGACATATTTTAGAGGCCTTGGACAACAGTGTCCCTGGTAATCTTAATCCATGTTATATGTTGAAACATTTGTCCAAATAATAAGGTCATGTACTACCAAATTTCAAGCTACAGGCAATTAACATTTCTCCATACCAGCACAAATATGACTGTCAATCACCATACAATCTGCTTGGTTGTTTCAGAGAAAAAAATACATATGTTGAAATCACACACACAAATCTCTTGCACTATATGTTAATATAGCTTATTAGTCATGTAGGCTGTTGTTGAATGTTCATGAACTACTTAGTTAATCTCTATAGATTAATCTATGAACAAGTTTGTTTATGCATATGAAGTATGAGTGTGTTTTATGGTCTGTCTTTTATCAGCATGTAGTCAGGGGGACTTTAAGGTTCTAGCTCACAGAGTCAGTACGCAGAAGACAAGGATACCACTCCCCAGGCACATTATACTGATACCAGGTGAACCAATAAGGGCCTACGGCAAGGAAAATTCACTTTTCTACATGTGGTCTGAGCAGGACTCGAACTCACAGTCTTGTTTCAAACATTTAGATCCTGAAGTTAAGGTGTCACTCTCAAAAACTACAAAATCAAAAACAAACATACTAATTTATGTTCAAATCAAAATCAAGGAGCAAAGTAAAAACTTTGGAACTAACAAATCAGGTTATACATGTGAACTTCCACCAGGGAAGTGAGGCTGGGTACTTCGGGAGGTTAACCACCTCCTGTCTAGTTAGCTACACCAGCCACGTGTGAAATCCAAATTGAGTGAAAGGGACATGGAACTAAGGGACTTTAATATTTATATTCTATGAATGAAATTTAACATAATTTTTTTGATATAAATGTTTATGGCGGGAGTATACAATGATTGGATTAAAAATAACACTTTAAACTACCATTTCATTTTATAAAGTAAAACATTTTAATAATTCAAAGAACTATTTCTTCAATAATTCCAACCACTTTTTCAATAATTCCAACCACTACTTTTTCAACAACATGTTTCTAAAATCCTCATTACTCATTTAAGAAGTTTCTGATTTAGATTCTGACTTTCCATTGGCTGTGTGTGTTTGAACATTAGAAGCTGCTTTCTGATTAGCTGATCCTTTTTCAGAGCAACTACTTCCATGGAGGTTTTTTGTAATGACCTCGGTAACAAAGATAATTTGTGTTCTAGCTTTGTCCTCTCTTCTGAAAAATAAAAATCAATTTATATTAAGAATTTCAAACATACAAAATAATACCTTTAAAACACATTCTAATGCTCCACCAACACAGTCAGACCTCACCAGATAAGTTAAGGATAAGATCTGGCATCACTCTTGGTACATGTAATCTATTTTGGTCCATAGCTTTCTATATAGTCCAGCCTGCCTAAAGGCCACCTTTATATAAGAGCCACCTGCTTATAAAGGTCAGTATAATTGTATCCCAATTGTTTTTTTATTCATATTATTTGAAGCTGCATATAAAGATCACCTGCCCATAAAGGCCACTTTTACTGGTTCCCTTAAGTGGCCTTTATAGACAGGTTTGACTGTAGCCAGTATTTTATTTCCATGGCAAATTTTGAATATGTTAAAAGCTTGAACAAGGTTAAAACAAATGTAGACTATCCTTACTAAACTATATTTTCATTAGCCTTGCAATTTTTCCTTTTTTCCAGTGCGAGAGCAATGGCATTCATAGGACTATAAATGCCAAACGACCGCATCACGGAATTTGAAGAATTTGAATATTAATATATGGAATACACATCCTCCAAGAACTATAACCTTGTAAACAAAATGGCTGCCTCCATGTTCCAAGGTTGTTTATTTCTTGGGGTATCGAATGCCTATGTGTTTGATGATCAAGTCGTTTTCTAATTTCACAAAGTCTATCGTAAGTTTTCGTGTATCAATCAATTTTTTCTGAATTAGATAGTTCCTCAGATGCATGTTGCAATTTATTCAGGATCATGCTTTACATCCGTCCAGTGGATGTGCACTGAATCAATGGCATTATTGGTGATGTAGTACACAATTACATCACGTAGTATACTTTTCACAGTTTTTTATTTTTTTCTTTCAATTAAAATGTTTCAATGGAACTAACAATAAATTAATTTTAAACGCACTGATCTAACAAAATTATATTTTTAAATGAAAACATTGTTATTCACTTCTCCTGTACATAGAGAAGTTTTCGGAATATTTTGAAAAATTTATAAAGTTTATACACCAGCTGAGCCTCATTCAAATTTATATCAGGGTATTTAGGGTCAGGTAGGTAACTGTTTTTCAAGATTTTTTCCAGATGTGACCATCATTAATATTCCAATTATTGCATTTAAAGTTGCCCCAAGAAAGAAGGTACAGAAGGGATAATTTGGACATAGTTAGTATTTGTTGCTTTGTTAAAAACTTCAAAAATTGCTCTATGTACAGAATTAAATTCACCTTTGGATGACTAAAAATATTTTTTCCTATAAGGTCAGTAGATTTTGTATAAAGCTTTGACAATTTTCTGTAAGTTTATTGGAAAGTATGACTTTATTTTTGCATTTTCATATACACTTAATATGTACATGTACAGTAGTATGGTCTGGAAATGTGTTAAACATGCACAAGTACTGATTTTCAGATTTGTTCTACTTCAATTATTTTAAGAACATTGTGATCACGAAAGAATACCACCTGTTATACAAGATAGAAAACTGTAACCTCAGTTTTATTGTCCAGTATGAATGTAAGTGAATTCAAATCACAACTTAGACAGGGGGTAGACTTTCAATATTTAAAAATTACATTCTATTTGAGTGTATTCATTCTGTATTATGAATGAGTCAGGAATAGCATATTGAATCAAATGCGAAACAGTTTTTACAATCATAAAAAATATTCTTAACATAAAAATATCGCTACAATGATTTATTTTATCTAAGATTCCGACATATATATGGAATTGATGAAAAAGCCTTTTACCAAATAAGGATAGACACGTCGAAACTAGGTTGGAATTCTGACCAATCAAACAATACGTGGCGTAACACAATGATATTCTATGACGTAATCATATAGTTAAAAGTTACATCATCAGAGGTCATTCATAAGAGATTGAATGCTAGCTAAAACAAATAGTTTCATCTAAAGAAGGTCAATTCCTATTGTAAATATTATACACAATACATGATCAACCTCCAACACAAGTATGCAAATTACTTGTTTGTTTCAAGTCTGTTTTTGTTATATATTAAAACGTATTGTCAACCTTCAAAGGAATTTCTAGCAATTGGTTAACTTACTGAGGTACATAGAACTGTCTGGGTCGTAAAAGCACGCAACGTTTAGCGGTAAAATGAAAGTAACTTGTACATTGCGGACATATAGTTACGGTAAACAAACATGGCAACAACGTATGTAAATCACACAGAATACGATATCGAAGTTAAACAGACCAAACTATTACTGCTTTGAAGCGTGACAAAAACATTTTACATGGTTTTGGCAGGTTACATAGCCCCATGTACACTTCGACGCAAAAAAACCTGTATAATTTATATTGTAAACCATTTGTTGTCGCTTCTAATTTAATTCTTTTGTGACATTAGTTCAGTGTGTGTGTGTGTGTGTGTGTGTGTGTGTGTGTGTGTGTGTGTGTTTAATAGAATCTATTCCTGCTGCTTAGCAGTGTAGAGAAATCTAAACATAAATTGTCTGATTCCCTGTAAGACCAGGGGCTCTGCTGTGCAGTTTGTCAAAAGAAAAAATCTTACTTGGATCAAACAGAAAATTTTCTGTTCGAGGTTAAAAAAAGATATATCATTCCTGACATTCCATAGCAACCAATAAATAAGTCAGTTAGGTGAAAATTGATTGATTGATTGATTGATTGATTGATTGATTGATTGATTGATTGATTGATTGTTTGATTGATCTATTGGGGTTTAACGTCCAAGTCAAGAAAATTTAACTTATATCCTGATTTCACCATCTATAGGTGAAGTCATAGAATTTTTTTTCCTATGCAGTTTACTCAGGACAATGTGCAGGGAGTGTTATTTAACGTGCTGTGCCTGCAATGACACTGGACATAGGTTTTTACAGTCTCTTTGGAAGGGCACTGTGAAAATTTGAAATATTTTTTAATACCTGTAGTATATGTGAAAGTTTTTCCCTTAAATTTTTATTTATTTTTTAATAGGACTTTTAATTTATTCTATCACTTATGTGTCATTTTCCTTCCAAATTAATATGTACCTTATTTATAAACATAGCACTGCCGTGCTGTTGTACGGCGTAGTTGGGAAAATATGTTGTGACCAGACAGAATATAACGGAAAATCTCCCCCACCCCCACCCCCCGGGAAAGGGGGGTGGTTCGATCTCTGCATAGTCCGACAGATGTTTTTTAGAAAAAGAAACAATGTACCAAACCATGTATTGCTAAATTAAATGGTACAAAATATTAATTTCATAAATATATGAAAAAGACAATCAGTAACCCAATCAGTTTTATAAAACCGTACCCGATTGTTTTGTCATTTCGGATAGAGAGAAAGTAGAGTTTTGCAGACCCTACCGTCGCTTTGAGGGGGTACATTCTAGCGGTTTTATGTAACTGGATCATTTGCTGTTAAATCTGGGTTTTAATAAACTGCTGATTATCACTCACAATATTCCCGTTTCATGTTTAAAATCCACATGTGGTCATTTGCATACAGCACTGTACGAATTATCTCCCTTTCACGAAAGTGAAATCTAATCGATAAACAGTTTTAAAATATGACACAATTGCCTTAACATCAAAATACGTTATCATATCCTTCAAAATAAATTTAAATTATCGTAGATTTCATGAAGAATTAATTAAATCCGCCTACCATTGCTGTTCATTTCATAAAAAAATTATTTTTACATCGTTGGACGCAAACTTCTCGACTACTTTTTATGTAATCACGAGATCAGTTCGCCAAATTGCAGAAATAATTGGATGCATCCCGTCGCAATATTTTACTAGATTCCGAATGTATTCCGAAAATTTATTCCAAATGTGCATATGTAATCAAATGCTTTACCCGTCTCAGAATACATATTTCACGATAAAACAGATATATGTCTTTCACGATCATTTACCAGGCGCACTATTTCTATGCGTACTCATATCTTATAGTTTCATAGCAAAGAAACCCGATATCTTGGAAGCGATAGCAAAGTACGTGTTCACTGTCGTGAAACGCCGTACAACAATTCAATTATTTTCTGAAAAGCAGAAATATGGACCTGTACATCTATGTTAAGGCTTGGACTTAATTTTGTTTGAAAACACATAGTATGAATCTTCCAAATTAGTGTTATGTTCTCTAGTGAGAAACAGCAAAAAAAAATAAAACTTGCCTGAAAGAAAATTAACTTAAGACCATGGTGAAGTGTTAAATTATTTAATGTCAATGATTTGTATTATATCAACAATCCATTCGACTAATGATCCATTCATTTGAAAAAAATATGTAATGAACTTCTTATTGTATACATTTAACTATTATCTTGCATTTTGATACGGGTATGTTTTCTCCTTTTGAGATTTGGTTATTTCTTCTTTATTGTTAAAATAGAAAAACATGACAGCATTAGACCATTTCAGATCATGAAACCCCAAAAACCTTCAACATTGTACATATGGTACTGAACATAGGCTTACATTTAAAAGCTAAAACTACATATAAAATGAAAAAACTATCTCTACATATGGTACTGAACATAGGCTTACATTTAAAAAGCTAAAAACTACATATAAAATGAAAAAACTATCTCTAAAAAAAGGGAAAATCAATAATGGATATCAATAAATAATGATGAATTTTTATTTAGAAAAAAATAGTTGTTATAAAATAAAGCAAACTAGATTTTTAATGGTCATGGTTTTGTTCACATTTTTGGTTATTTGGCTTATGTCATCTGAAAAGTATAGAAAAGTTGCAAAATGTGTTCATAAACACTAGTATATTGTAAACATTCCAGACATACCAGTATCAGGAGGAATGTTACACAGGTATCACTGTAAAGTAACTGTACAGTTCCAGAGGGCATAGAGAATTATGGAATGAGTCTGTTAATAAACTATATAGTTCAAATAACAGTAGCAACTAAACAAGATATTCAATATTGGGAATATACAGTTTCCTATTAGCCATGTCACCACAGAAGGTTAAAAATTGCAACACACCACATGGTTCTCGGTGGGTCATATTTACAAGTGAAAATTTTATGAGTTTCTTTTTCACAATTAAAAAATACTAAAAATTGACTATAAAAATGGTGCTCCTTGTTAGCTACATCTCAACAATTTTATGCAAATGATATATATGTTTTAGCAGCTTATAAGCCATAAGCTATCTATAGCTCGACCATTCAACTTTGAATCATTTTCCTCAACTTTGTGTTAAACTTTCGCCAGGTCTGTAATGTAAATCAAAATTTAGAGTGAAAGGAACATGTGACATCAAATATATCCAGGGCAATCCTGAACACAGAGACATCAAACTTATTGACAATATTACGATTACACTTTTTGAGGACCTGATAAGCCAATAAATATTATTGCGTCAACAATTTATTTGCATGCAGCATGTTTAGTTGTAAAACGTTTCTGTAGTGAGAACAAGCTCTACCATATCCTATTTAGTATTAATTTTGAAACTAATACACCTTGCAATGGACAACTTGTAATGTTTTAGACCTATCTATTAATGTTGAAGTTAAATTATAGTTTCATTTCATTATTTAGCAATTAGCAAAAAGGTGCTGTCCCCTCTGAAGTTTTAGAGTAAAAGAAGTAGAGTTGTCATGTGCTACTTTTGAATTTATATAAAATAATAAAATTCAAGTGTGCTAATTTTGAATGCATTATTCTAATAAAAATTTAAAATCAGCACATGACAACTTCATAAAATTCAGAAGAAGCACATGACATAGCTAATAAAAATAGTAGTTTGTAGCTTCTGGATTGTGATTCGGACATGGATTAGTATGTTTGTTTTTGATTAAATAAAACAAATTTGTTTTGGTGCCAAAGTCATCATAATAATGAAGATCTTATGTCCTGATCGACTTTCTTTATTGACCAGCATTATTATAGGTATGTTTTTTCAAAAAACGTGCATTACAGATTGACTCGGGCTAGTTTGAGATTATCAAAAACTTAGGTATATTCCCTCATGCAAAGTACATTATTTCCTTTTCTAAATTTAGTTTAATATATTTTGGTACTTATTTATTAATTTTTAAACCTCTTTGGACAAAATTTGACAATTTCGGTTCAAGCACTACTGATGAGATTTGTATTTCGAAACGGCCGTCTAGTGCTGTAAAATTTACACTGGTACTAGTATATATGTTGTAATTTAAACTATTGACCTTTTATTGCTCCGACTGACCAAGTTATCCGATTATTATTCTCACGGTCATAGCCACTTCGCCATGGGCCTCATTAACAATATCGTGTTTCCTATTTAATTATTTAAATTTCCACTTCTATGTTTCCGACTGCAATTGCGACCACATAGCACCAGTCACTTCCACTTAATCAAAGTACTGAAGGTACTGAAGCATCAGCTAAACTGAGCAATTTGATAAAAAAAAATGTGCACTTGAAACTGAGATTTGTCTAATGAATCAGTAACAAATGAAAATCATGCAAATAATAGATACTGTGATCGGAAAGCTTCTAACAACAAGTCTGCTTTTTATGCAAGTTGTTAGGTTCTAACGTATAAATATGTTACAATGGTCAAAATGGACATGACACGCAATGTTTATCAATTGAGTAAACTAAGTAATTCGCATAAATATAAATTTTCAATTTTTCAAAAACCAAGAGAGGCTACTAAAGACCCGACCCCAAATCTGAGTGAAATATCTCAGCGTAACGGAAAAAAGTTTAGAGAAACCATCATTTTGAAAAATTCACAAAGTAAAAGGGGCATAACTCCACTAAAACGCAGTTGAATGGAAGAAACCCAAACTGGATCTATAATCACCACCATCATCATCATTATCACTCCTCATATCACATTTTGATCATCAACATGAAGATATCATCATCATCATCATCGTCGTCATTAGCAGCAGCAGTAGAACCCATGCCATGACAATCACCACCACCATTATATTAATCATTTTCAGAAATCCTCATGTTACATCATTAATATGGTTACATCATCATCATAGCTCTTCGTGTCACATAATCATCATCATTATCAGCAGCAGCAGTACTGAATGTCATCATCATGTCACATCATCAGCATGAACACATTGGCTTTGTTATCATCATCATCATCATCATCATCGTGAATTATTATTATCATCGACAGCAGCAGAACTGAATGTCATCACCACCACCACCATCATCATCACCACCATCTTAATCATCATCATCATACTATGGGCAGTGCTCAGCAGTACTGAATGTCATCATTGCCACCATCATCATCATCACCATCTTCATCATCATCATCATCATCATCATCATCATCATCATCATCATCATCATCATCATCACATCATCATCATCATCACATCTATGGGCAGTGCTCAGCAGTACTGAATGTCATCATTGCCACAATCATCATCATCGGTAGCAACAGAACTCATGTCACCATCATAATCATCATCATAGTTCGTCAAGTCACATCGTCATCATCACCATCATCACTCATAGCAGCAGAGCTTATTTTCATCACCACCATCACTATCATCTTCTTCATCACGATAATCATTATCATCATCGGCATCAACAGAACTCATGTCATCACCATCATCAACATCATTATCATATCTTCTCGTGTCACATCATCATCATGGTGACATCATCATCATCATCATCATCATTATATCTCCTCATGTCATATCATCGTCATCATGGTGACATCATCATCATCATCGGCAGCAGCAGAACTGAATGTCATCATCATCATTATTATTGTCATCATCTTCACCAGATCATCATGCCACATCATCATCGCCATAGTGTCATCATCACAAAAAAAAACTTTCACCATGACCAGCTATTTCCCTTGACTTGCAACTGACAGATTAACCATTGTTGAAGTTATTAATTTTATTCATTGAATTCACAATTAATTTGAAAAAAAATAAAAATAAAAATAAAACCTTTGTTTTAGAAATAATTTAAATGTATTTAAAATTATTGTTGAATATATATAAATTGTCCAAGTGAGCTTCAAAAGCCTGAATTGGTATAAACCATCCTGACACAATAAGCTAATAATCTGTTCCTCCCAATTACAGAAGTTGTCCAGGCAACTGTCTCTTTCAAAAAAATTCGTTGACAAGAATTGAGTACAAAAGGGGGAAATATTTCTGATTAGGATTAATTGATAATAATTTGATTATTATTTAGACAACTAAAATGTTACAATAAAATTACTTTGAATTTAAGAGAAACTGTAAGAGGAGTTGAGTTCACAAAGTAGGTACCCCCATTCTAGTACTTGCTAAAAATGACTAAGTTTCAAAGTCTGGAAAATGGAGAAAAAATCTTCAAATATTTCCATAAAGTCAGGTGCACATCTTCAATGTATATATAAACATTCTGTGAAGTTTCAAGGCTTTTGGTTGAAAACTGTAAGAGGAGTTGAGTTCACAAAGTAGGTACCCCCATTCAAATACTTGCTAAAAAGTGACTAAGTTTTAAAGTCTGGAAAAATGGGGAAAAAATCTTGAAATATTTCCATAAAGTCAGGTGCACATCCTCAATATATATATTAACATTCTGTGAAGTTTCAAGGTTTTTGGTTGAAATCTGTAAGAGTTGAGTTCACAAAGTAGGTACCCCCATTCAAATACTTGCTAAAAAGTGACTAAGTTTCAAAGTCTTGAAAAATGGGGAAAAAATCTTGAAATATTTCCATAAAGTCAGGTGCACATCCTCAATATATATAGAAACATTCTGTGAAGTTTCAAGATTTTTGGTTGAAAACTGTAAGAGGAGTTGAGTTCACAAGATTGGTACCATATTTTCCCCGCCCTTAGTTTCTGTTCTACTTCACCAACGGTGCTCTAGAAATCGGAAGAACTTAAGAAAGCACAATAAGTTTTCCTCCATGTCCAGTGGCCACATTTTATGTGAAATAAAGTAATATGGCTTCATTAAAGGAAATTAAAGGTTGTAAAAACCATGGATTAAACTACTGACAACAACTTTAATCGGATATCCACTGTAAAACGATCTAATAAGGACTTGTAACAAGGTAAATAAATTTTATCTGAAATTTTTAAAACATCGTTTTTTTTCCAGTTTTGTTTAGATTTTGATTTCAAGTTGTTCCTTCTTGCGATTTATTTTGCTGTTTCAAATAAACAACTGGAAAGGGTATTTAAATGAACATTGATGATGAAATTGTCTGTTTTCGGAGACATATGGTGAGAAGTGGAGTGTGTGCGGAAGATCGGAAGTATGTAGCAGAGATTCGAGAATAAAGCATGTCGTTTTTATATTAAACTGATAACTGAAAAGGACAGGGTGTCATGATCATTTTAAAAGGGGCAAGGGTGTACTGGACTAAAAAGGTCAGTCACTACGCTATGTGAATACATTTAAGCAGGGGCATCGGGTGTCAAATGCCATGCCCCCAAACACATGGCTAATTTGCATACGAACTACGGTATCGAATATCCTACACAACTTCACGAGTCACAAACGATTTATCAACATAGCCAATAACTTGTAAATAAACTTCTTCTTTCAGTTTCGTATCACATTTTTGGGAATAATCTTTGATTTCTACTTTTTTGTTATGCATAATTTCGCTACCGGCAAACTGACAGGAATGAATTTTAATACCCAATGAAAGCGGGAAAATCCTCGTGACGTTATGATGAATATTAATGAACCAGGTCGGGATATCCCAAAAACGAATATTATTGACAATGAATTTTTTAAAAAAATATATAATTTATCATCAAATGTGATCCATGTTTGGAGTTATTTAACTTAAAAACTGTTTAATGAGCATACTTTGTGTTTATTTATCTATGTCACTTTGCGTAAATTAAAAAAATCCAATATGGCGGCGACTGTAAAACAACCACATGTACAGCACTGTAGGTCAAAAAGAAGAACGTCGTCGCGAACTGACAAGATCGTCATTTTTGTTGGGCTTTCCGAGGGGCGTATACTTCATGGATTTTTATGGTTTTTATACAAAAGTGAAGAATTAAAATATATCCCAGCAAAAACAATTACGGACTAATACGCGTATGAATACATTTCAGATCGGCACATGTGTACATGATGAAAACATTGTTTTCGTAACTTTCCGGGAGACCCAATCACTCAGATTAGAGTTTATACATACCTGGGATACCGTATATGGAAATTCCCGTAATTTCAGTCGAAACGAAGGATTTGATTGGCTGTCAAGGTGAAATGAGAGCGGCGCTAAATACGAAAAAAATCCAACGATCGCTATAAAGCATTCAGCATGGCTGATGCTTTAAAACGGAAAGTTTGATTCGGTAAATTTCTTTTTTATACATGTACTTCAGTTGGCACAAGATAACACCAGTCACTTCCACTAAAAATAACATACATCATGATTCGTTGAATGTTAATTTCCTTTTCAATACATGCACTTCAGTTGGGACCAGATCACTGCCACTGAAAAACATACATTCTGATTAGCCGAACTTCTTTTTCAATACATGCATATTTATACTTTGTACTTCGTTATATGCTAGACCGTTACAACAATGGATTCATTTGAATTGGAAGATAAACTTGTTTATATTACTGAGGAAGATATGGCAAATCTCCAAAAACCATTTACCTCTGGTGAGAAAGCAACAATTTCTGAAAAGAAAAATGAATTTGAATTATCGGGTGCATACGGACATTCCATTGATATACAAGAAGACCTTAAAAAGCATTCTACCCATACATAAACTGATTCAGTTGATTATGATACGGAAACTATCATAATTGGTGATACAACAACAAAATCTACCCAAACGTCTAATCTGCAATTCAATGTTCAGACTCTGAAGCAGGCCAAGACTAAGAAATTAAGATCACACCAACGGAAAAAATCAAATGAAGACGAAAAAGAAAAATCTGAACATTTCGTCTGTCAAAATAACAGTTTGAAGTTGTACAAAACTTTTAATCACAATCCTTTGGTGCACGTCGAATCGACTAATGATATGCGTTCTGGAATAGACGCTGGTCTATCAGAAAGATCAGATAGAACATACTCTTGTAAACAAACTGGAACAAATTACTATACGAAGTTGCTGTCGATAGATAAAATTCCGAGAGTTGAGACAAATAATTGTCTTTCAATTTCGGATCGTCGGAAATTTGGGACAAGTAATGCAAACTTAGTAATGGAACAGGAAGAACTGGGGACAAACAATGATCATTCGGTTATTGAAAATCGAGAATCGGACATAGAGAATACTGATTCGGCTATAGAAAGGCAAGGGTCGTACTTACAACCCAATGAAGTCGATCGAGGTTTTCGTCGATGGAATATCGATCAACGCGATTCAGAAAGATATACTGACCATCAAGATCTGCAACATTATGACATCGTTGATACACAAACAAATAATAGGGTTAAAAAGAATTCAATGTGCAATTCTAGACTAATAAAACTCCTTATAACTGTGTTGTTATTAAACATCATCATCATTGGATCATTACAACTATATATCAGTTTTAAAGAATATCCAGAACAGCCTACTAATACTCAAGGTAATTAATTGTTTAACAATTTTGGTTTAAGCACTACTGATGGGGGATTGTATTACAAAACGGCTGTGTAGTGCTGTAAATAACACTACTATAATACATAATTAGTAATAATTACAATCGCTGAGCTGGTATCCCGCGGATAAACTACACATTCCCAAGGATATCGTTAATGAGGTAATTACATATTATACTAGTTTCAATTTTACAACACTAGGCGGCCGTTTCGGAGTACAATTTCTCATCAGTAGTGCTTGGACCAATATTATGAAACCAAAATTGTTTTCAATATTTTGAAAACGTACCAAAATATACTTTACCAAATTCAGCCATGGAAATACATTACATGAGTGAGTATACCTTAGTTTTTGATGAATTTCAAATATTAAGTATCAGCAAATTTAGACAACAGTATATTTCTGACAATAATACACAATTATTGCCAACTGAGTTTGTGATATCCTCGGGGGCAACAGCCACATAACATTGTTTTATCAGATCAAAATTATCTTCTTCAAAATATTTTAAATTCCTAAAAATACCTAAGCCTAATCGTTCAACGTATTGTCGTATGTCGATTTAGTAAAATAAATTTTGGCTTTTTTTTTAATTTCCAAACTTAAGTCTGAACATCACTGATGAGGAATCTTATTCCGACACGGCCGTCTAGTGTTACAATATTAAAACAGGTTTAATAGGCAATAATTGTGTTTCATTGTCAGGAATATACTATTGTCTAAATATGCACTAGTTAAAATGTGAAATTCTTCAAAAACTAAGGTATACTCATAAAAAGTATTTCCTTAGCTAAATTTGGTAAAATATATTTTGGCCCTTTGGGTATCTTTTCAACATCTTCAAAAAATTTTTGGTTTCATATTTTTGTTCAAGCACTACTGTTCAAAAATTGTAAACGGCCGTCTAGTGCTGTAAAATTAAAACTGGTACAATATATGTAATTACAATCCTTGGGCCCGTATCCATGCTGGTGGACTAAGCATCTCCAAGAATAAGATGGCAATACATTACATTGTTTTGTCAGATCAAAATGATCTGCTTCGTAATATCTAAAATTCCTAAAAACAACAACAGCTAAGCTATGCCTTAATTGTTCAACGTATTGTCCGGAAAAACACTGATGAGGAATTTTATTCCAAAACGGCCGTCTAGTACTAGAATATCAAAACATGTTCAGTAATAATTATATCATAAACTTTCATTTAACTACTTTCGTTTTTTTTCATTTCAGGTAGCAAAAGCGAGATGGTAGCTTTTTCTGCAGCTAAAATCTTCTGGAACAGGTTTTATAATGTCAATCATACCAGGATTGTATTGATGATGTAATTTTAAACATTGGAAGTGGTTATAATAAAAGTGATGGGATCTTTTATTGTCCAAGAGATGGAGTTTATGAATTAAGTGTATTTGCACATTCAAAGAGAAAATCATCCATGGACTATCACAGGATACACATGATGAACCTAGTTATTATAAGTAAAAACCTATCATCTCCAGTGATCCATTTTAATAATGTTATTTCTTTGGTTCTGGAACTAAACGCTAAGGATAGAATCTGGGTGGAGAATCCTGGTTCAGTTAGTTCAGTTATTAAACGAGCTCTCTTTTCTGGGCATCTGATAAAGGCATAAAAGATTCATGGTAATCCTGCTGATAAGGTTCTTGTTTATGAACCACACAACCTGAATAAGGAAATCCTCACCTTCGTATTCATAATCCTATTTATACTACCATGTGACCCTACATGTGTAAAGGCGAACATTGACCTGTCCGATTGACCTTAAATTAAATATTTATCTTATAGGAGAGCACATTAGTTGATCCATGCGTTTATTTCGTCTACATAGCGCTTTTAAAAAGTATATATCACATTTTAATGTTTTAATGAATTAAATTCTGTTTGAGACCAAATGGTAATTATAGGAGTATAAATGTCATTGCTAATGCGGTGTCATTTATCTCTTCCTTGTGCCTATATGCGTGACGTCATTGTTGGCTGTTCCAGTAATTGGAAATGATTGTCGTACACCATGTTTTAAATTACATATTATACCAGTTTTAATTTTACAGCACTAGATGGTAGTTTCGGAATACAATTCCTCGTCAGTATTGCTTGCAACTAAAAGTGTTGAAACCAAGATGTTGCAAAGATACATAATTTCAAATTTTAACTAGCAGCAAAACTAGAAAATAGTATATTTCTGACAACAACACAATTATTGCTACTGAGTTTTTAATATTCTCGGGTCATCAGCCACTAGCAGAGATACCGGCTCAGGAGTTTAAATTACATATTATACTAACTTTAATTTTACAGCACTAGACGGTCGTTTCGAAATACAATTCTTCGTCAGTAATGCTTGGTCCAAAATTGTTATCAAATGTTGAAAGATACCCAAAGGACCGAAAAATATTTTACCAAGTTTAGCTAAGGAAATACTTTGCATGAAGGAGTATACCTTAATTTTTGAGGAATTTCAAACTAATTTTTTTAAGTAATTTCAGGATTAAAACATAGCACTGCCATGTATATGGTGTAGTTGGGAAAATTGTGTTGAGGCAAGACTATAAATATAACTGAAATCCCCGGGCGCTCCTGTCGATCCATGCATAGTCCGGCCGATGGTGTTTTTGAAAAAGAAACAACGTACCAAACCATGTATTGCTAAGTAAAAGTCGGCAGAAAATAATAATTCCATAAATATATAAAAAGACGATCATTAATTAACATTTATTAAAGTTTTATAAATTGTACCTGATCGTTGTTTGTCATCATTTGGACAGAAAAAAGTAGTTTTTGCAGACCCGACCGTCGCTATGAGGGGTTCATTCTAGCGTGTGTATTTAACTGGATAATTTGTTGTTAAGTCTGGTTTATTAATAATATAGCCTACTGATTATCACTCACAATATTCCTGTTTCATGTTAATTTTACTTCCAAATCGGTAAGGTATTTAAAATCCACATTTGTATGTCATGTGCCGTCAGTTTGCACACGACACTGTACGATTTATCTCCCTTTCACGGAAGTAAACTAATCGATAAATCAGTTTTAAAATGTTACGGAATACCTCAACATCAAAATACGTTATTCTACCCTTCAAAATAAATTTAAAATACCGCAGAATTTATAAAGAATTAGTTGAATTCACCTGCCATTGTTGTTTATTTCATAAAAAAGTTTTGATTTTACATCGTAGGACGCAAAAATCCCGGACAACTTTTCGTTGTAATCTACGAGATCAGCTCGCCAGACTGCACAAATTCTTGGATGCATTCACCGGCAATATGTTACTAGATTTCGAAATACATGTATACTATGATTCCATTTTTGGTAACCGAAATCGCCATTTGCTACTAATTTCTTTCAAAAAGTAACCTATTTTAGCAAATTTGTAAAAAAAAAATACTTTAAAAAAAACTATTTTTTCACAATTTTGGAAATTTGGCTACTAATAATTTTAAATTTGTGAAAACCTAGAATATATTCCGACATTTTATTCCAAATGTCTCAGAAAACCGCTGTATTCCTTTCACGTTCATTTACCAGGCACACTATTTCCAAAGCGTATATATGTTAACATACTATTTCATAGTAAAGAAGCTCGATCTCAGCGGAAAGCGATAGCAATGTACGCTTTCAGTGTCGTGAACGCCGTACAATAAACAAAAATAATATTTTCAAAAAATGCCAAAAGTAAATATAACCATCGAACTGTCTATAAATGGCGTTTATAATGATATTATGCTAGTGCGAGTTGCTCAGTTTGCTTTGCACAGCAATGGCAGTTATAGCACTAACAACACTCCTTCTAGATAGTTCAATGGTTGAAAACGTGCATTGTGTATGAATTATAGGTCATTCAAAATCGACGGAGGAGTAATGTATGTGAGTGTTCATTCAAGGATTTGTCACAAGGAGGCATTTTTAATTCAAAGTAAAAATTTGAAAACTGGCAAAATAAGTTACACACATCATCTTCAAACAGGGGATGAGGATGTGTGCTCCGGAAGAGTAATCACCCCCTTGTCTAGTTTTGCATACTGCGAGTCTATGGCCTTAATCACTTGGCTATACATTGCCAATTCCAATTTTTACCATGTCTGTATTTAAAATTATCTTGGATATATTTGACATATAGTTTTATTCTCAAGTTTGATTACACATATAGCGTGTGTAGCTAGCTAAACAGGTGCTTACTCTTCTGTAGCACCTGGCCTCACTTTCCTTGTGTAAGTTCATGTGTTTACCTTAATTTGCCAGATTCAAGGTTATTAATTTTCTGCTCGATTGTCATTATGTCATAGATTGTTGTTTGTTTTTGATTACCACTCTGGTTCAACTTGCTTCAAGTATTTGAGATTGCAATTTGGACATGGATTGGTATGTTTACCTTTTCTTATTTTTTTATTTTTTTCTTATCACAATGATTGCATTTGCCTCAAATAATTCTTGTTTTAACTATTCTTTGGGATTCTGATTTTAACATGGTATGTTTAATAATATTTTTCTATTATCGCAATGATTGAACTTGCCCGAAATATTTTTTTTTCTTTTGGTATTGCAATTTGGACATGGATTGGTTTGTTTATTTTTGATTTGCATTAATTATCACAATGATTGAACTACCCCCAAATATTTGGGTTTTTTTTTAATTTTCTTTAGGATTGCGATTTGGACATGGATTGGTATGTTAATTTTTTTATTATTACAATGATTGAACTTGCCTCAAATAGTTTTTGTTTTAGCTTTTCTTTGGGATTTTGATTTGGACATGGATTGATATATTTGTTTCTTGATTAACACAATGATTGAACAGGGCTCAAATATTTTTTTAATTTTCTTTGCGATTGTGAATTAGACATGAATTGGTATGTTGTTTTCGTCATCATATACATAGAGGATCTCGCATGAGTGTTTATGTAATATTTAATTTATTAAACGAGTTGCATAAAACATTCTTCAATGAGTTGAATAAATTCAATATTGCATAAACACGAATGCAAGATTCTATTTTTTGTATAATCCCACAAAAACGGGTTTTTCGTAGATTTAAAACTTGTCTTCTCATTATAAGAAAACAGCTGATTCACTGCGAAACACAACAAATTCACGTAACTGTCTACATGCGCCAAAACTAATCCTGCTGAAATATTTAAAGTAAACAATAGTCTGTCCACAGGATACAAAAACAAAACAAACATTTTCAATTTAAATACAACGTATCTTCTTTTTAGAAGAAAAGAACAAAGTATCAGCTTAAATTAGAATCAACAAACAGTGTCAAATGAAACGAACAACTATGAACTAAGTCAATTGTGTGACGTCACTCTGGAATGACTTTTATGCTTTTATGACGTCATACTCATTCAAAACGATTTTTATTGTATGACCGTATTACATGGATTATTGAGTAGATTATATAATAAAAGGACATATTTAATACCATGCAGGAAATAAGAATATATTAATTAATTGTAAATGAGGAAACATTTGTCCAAATAATTTAATGTGATTGTAATGCATGCTTTTAAGCCCAAGATGTGCAGCAGGCTGTCATGGATGGAGTATAACTATTTTAAGAAAAGAAGTTGTAGTAGTAGTAATTCATATTATACCAGTGTAAATTTTACATTTTTAATTAATATATAAAATGTAATAAATTAAGGCCTAGACTTATTTTTGGAGCCATCGGCAACAGTGCCGCTGGTAATCTCAATCCCTGTTATATGTGGAAACATTTGTCCAAATAATAAGGTCATGTACTACCTGATTTTAAGCTACGGGCGATTTACATGTCTTTTTACCAGCACAAATACGACTGTCAAAGTCACCATGCAATCTGCTTCATTGTTTAAGAGAGAAAAAAACACATGTTGAAATCACACACACAATGGTTGCATTATGGTTGTTGTTGTTGTTGTTGAATGTTGATGAACTACTACTCTATAGATTAATCTATATGCATATGAAGTACAAGTGTGTTTTATGGTCTGCCTTGTACCAGCATGCAGTCAGGGCGACTTTAAGGTGCTAGCTTACAGAGTCAGTACACTGCAGACAACGTTCCATTCCCCAGTCATATTATTCCGACACTAGGTGAATGAGCAAAGGCTAACAACAAGGAAAATTCACTTTCCCACATGTAGTCTAAGTGGGACACAAACTTACACCCTTGTTGCAAACATTAAGATCCTTAGGTTAAGGTATCACTCTTAAATACTACAAAATCAAAAACATGTCCAAATCAAAATCAAGAAGCAAAGAAAAACATTGAAACTAACAAATCAGATTAAACATGTTAACTTCAACCATATAAGTGAGGCTGGGTGCTTCAGGAGGGTAAGCACCTCCTGTCTACACCTACCGTGCGTGAAATCGAAATTGAGTGAAAGGAACATGAAACTATGGGACTTCAATAATTTTATTCTATGCATCAAATTTAACATAATTTTGTATAGTTAATGGACTACGAAAGACTATTAGGCTCATGAATAAAAAAAATTAAAAGGCGTAATAACGCGAAATAAAAGCTTTATAAGGCGAATTTAAAGATGTTATAATGCGAAAAGGTGTAATAATGCGAAATTAAGGCGTAATAACGCGAATTGAAAGGCGTAACAACATGAAATAAAAGTGTAATAACGCGAATTGAAAGCGTAATAATGTGAAATAAGGTGTAATAACGCGAATTGAAAGGCGTAATAACGCAATAAAAGGCATAATAATGTGAATTAAAGGCTTTAGACGTAATAACAGAAATTAAAAGGCGTAATAATGCCTTCCTGTCTATATATACAGCGGTCACTTCCCTGGAGAATTGTTTCTCTCCATAGGTTAACAACCCTCACCACAAACAGATTGGTTTTAGTTTAGACAGCTTAAGGCAACCGCAAGTCTATTCATACCAAGATGCCCAAATGTCATTTAATCATTGTTAAATGTTAGCGATTGACAATTGGACAGGAACTATTTAATAAATACCCATGTGTATATGTTTATCAGTGTATATATTTCAGATAACTTAAAAGATTTTCGTCCCCATATATAAAATGATACTCTTTATGAAAAAAACTTTGACATTGAAAAGAAACCTTCCTTTATGTTTTACTGAATTAGTATGTTCATTTCAAGGCAGAAGCGGATGATGGGCAGTTTTTGAATTCTCATAAAAATAATACACATGAAACAGCTTATTACATTACATATAGTTGTGCAGGAAACACCCCCCACACACACACACACACACACACTTTTAATATGTATGCAAAGGGGGATAGAGATTAAACCCCAGGACACATCATTATGGTAGGCATCTTAATTTCGCGTTAATATGCTTTTATTTCGCATTACGTCTTTTAATTCGCGTTATTACACCTTTCTAAAGGCCTTATTATGCCTTTTAATTTGTGTTATTATGCCTTTATTTTGCATTAATACGCCTTACAATTGACATTATTAATCCCTAATTTCGCATTATAACGCCTTAATTTCACGTTATTACGCTTTTTATTCATGAGCCTAATAGGCTTTCATAATGGACGACAGTGTACAATAGTTGGATTAAAAATAACACTTTAGACCTGTTCAATTCAAAAGGTAAAACATTTTAATAATTCAAAGAACTACTTTTTCAACAACATGTTTCTATAATCCTCTTTACTCATTTTCTAAGTTTCTGATTTAGATTCTGACTGTCCATTGGCTGTGTGTGTTTGAACATTAAAAGCTGCTTTCTGATTGGCTGATCCTTTTTTCGGAGCACTACTTCCTGGAGGTTTTTGCAATGACCTCGGTAACAAAGATAATTGTGTTCTAGCTTTTCCTCTTCTGAAAATAAAAATCAATTTACATTAAGAATTTCAAACATGCAAAATAATACCTTTAAAACACATTCTAATGCTCCACCAACACAGTCAGACCTCACCAGATAAGTTAAGGATAGGATCTGGCATCATTCTTGGTACATGTAATCTCTTTTGGTCCATAGCTTTCTATATAGTCCAGCCTGCCTAAAGGCCACCTTTATATAAGAGCCACCTGCTTTAAAGGCCAGTAAAATTGTATCCCAATTGTTCTTTGTTCATATTATTTGAAGCTGCATATAACGATCACCTGCCCATAAAGGCCACTTTTACTGGTTCCCTTAAGTGGCCTTTATAGACAGGTTTGACTGTAGCCAGTATTTTATTTCCATGGCAAATTTTGAATATGTTAAAAGCTTGAACAAGGTTAAAACAAATGTAGAATATCCTTACTAAACTATATTTTCATTAGCCTTGCAATTTTTCCTTTTTTCCAGTGCGAGAGCAATGGCATTCATAGGACTATAAATTCCAAACGACCGCATCACGGAATTTGAAGAATTTGAATATTAATATCGGGAATACACATCCTCCAAGAACTATAACCTTGTAAACATAATGGCTGCCTCCAAGTTCGAAGGTTGTTTATTTCTTGGGGTATCGAATGCCTATGTGTTTGATGATCAAGTCGTTTTCTAATTTCTCAAAGTCTATCGTAAGTTTTCGTGTATCAATCATTTTTTTCTGAATTAGATAGTTCCTCAGATGCATGTTGCAATTTATTCAGGATCATGCTTTACATCCGTCCAGTGGATGTGCACTGAATCAATGGCATTATTGGTGATGTAGTACACAATTACATCACGTAGTATACTTTTCACAGTTTTTATTATTTTTTCTTTTAATTAAAATGTTTCAATGGAACTAACAATAAATTAATTTTAAACGCACTGATCTAACAAAATTATATTTTTAAATGAAAACATTGTTATTCACTTCTCCTGTACATAGAGAAATTTTCGGAATATTTTGAAAAATTTATAAAGTTTATACACCAGCTGAGCCTCATTCAAATTTACATCAGGGTATTTAGGGTCAGGTAGGTAATTGTTGTTCAAGATTTTTTCCAGATGTGACCATCATTAATATTCCAATTACAAAGGCAAAAACTAAACACTAAAGTACAACTTCCGTTCTATGTAACACCACAATCGCCACCGCAAATAAACGAAAACCGAAAAAAGCTACATGAGTTAAATAAAGGGTACAGAGAAAATGGTACTAATACGCGAGTGGTTGGAGACAAATTGATCTTCCCTAACGGGAACGTTTACACCGATAAAGTAACTACACCAAAAGCGGAGGATATACTAACAATTGATGACGCGGAGTCGGAAAAACTAGACAAAATAGAACTGAAATCAAGCTCGAAAATCACTGACAACGGCAACCAATTTATAGCTGAAGGCGGGAAATCCACATCTATTGCGCAAGTCAGGAACATTTACAAAAAAGTCGCATCGAATCCAGTCCACGCGCGCGCAAATCACCGAATTCTGGTCTACCGAATTACAGATAACAACGGTAAGATTCATGAGGGATACAGTGACGATGGAGAGCACGGAGCCGGGAGAAAACTATTAAAAGTCATACAAGATCAAGGTCTTACAACTGCACCTTTGTAATAGTAAGATGGTTTAGCGGTAGGCATTTGGGACCTAAAAGGTTCAACATCATGGAAGATGTAATGCTCCAAGTAGCTGGAAAAATTTAATTTCACCAGACAAGTCATGGTGATAATGTATACATCGTATACATAAATAGCAAAAACTAAAAAAATGTTAGTACTTTTATCTGTTTATTTTTTGTGATGTTGCGATGATAACTAACGCACACATTACAAGGTGTCTACCTTTAAAAATATATTTTTATCGAGGAAAATAAAATTTACACGCATCGAATGTCGTGCGAGTTTTTCGATTTGAAATCAAACGCGAAGTATGTGTAGTCTTTATAATATTCATCTAGTGGACACCTTGAAAATGTGTGTTTATGTGAATTTGATGTTATATATGTTTTTTATGTACATATTTTGCACTGCTACTGTGTAAACTTCTTAAGTGTGAAAAGATCCGGATAAAGTCCCTTCCGTTTTCCTATTCAGAAATTAGTAGGTCGCACATACTTCCTACTTCTGATATTGACACATGCTTTTGCTGTCACAAAAGTTTCAAGACTAAGGTAAAAAGCCTCTAAACATTTGGTAACGGACCATACATGAAAGTGCAAATAAATTTTGTACTTTTTTATACACTGCAACCACTTTTACATAAGCACACACCACACACCGTGTCAACCCCATGGATTTACCCCATGTTTTGTATAACCGGTAAAAGTTTTAAGAATGTAGTTTGTATTATACCACAAGTATGCCTTGTCTGTATTATGGATGAAATATTCATTCAGGTACGCCTTGATAATAATGATTTTTTACAATTAAATATTGTATATCTTCTTCAAATATGTTTCCTAGACCGCTCAATTCGCAGTGAGATATCCTTTTTTATTATAATTTATATCACTCGAAGATATTTGAGTCAACCTAATCATGGAATCACGTAACAATCTCACAATACTCACTGCTAACTGTAGAGGTCTAAAGGATTATGAAAAGCGTAGGGATGTATTGAACTTTCTCAGGTCAAAATCCTATAATATATACTGTTTACAAGAAACTCATTTGGTAGACAACTTACATTGGGTAATAAGATCAGAATGGGGTGGAGAAATTATTCTAAATTCAGTTACAACAAACTCAAGAGGGGTAGGCATTTTGTTTAATAATAACTTTGAGTATAATATACACCAAATTAAAAAAGATAATGATGGAAATTATATTGCTGTTGACTTGACTATTGATAAGATGAGAGTAACACTGATTAATATATATGCTCCAAATGAGGATAACCCACAATTTTTTTCAAACATAGCAAAAATTCTCCAAGATTTTGAAAATGAATATTATATCATAAATGGTGATTTTAATTTAGTTCAGAATCAAGAACTGGACACCTTTGGTTACCTCCATCACAATAACCCAAAAGCAAGAGATGTTGTCATAAATATGAAAGAAGAATTTAATCTCATAGACCCTTTTAGAGAACTATATCCAGAGGAAAGAAAATATACTTGGCGGAAAAAACACCCATTAAAACAAGGAAGACTCGACTTTTTCCTTGTATCAGAAAATTTTATGTCCAAAGTCATAGACGTCAAAACCAACCCTAGTTATAGGTCTGACCATTCATCTGTCTGCTTATCATTAAAATTAAATGATTTTGTAAAAGGTAGAGGCCTTTGGAAGTTCAATAATTCTCTACTAGCAGATAAAAACTATGTAGATATAGTAAAAAAATGTATAAAAGATATAAAAATACAATATGTAGTTCCTGTTTATAACATAGAAAAAATTAATGAAATATGTAATGACGATATTCAATTTACTATTACAGATCAACAGTTTTTGGAAACTGCTTTGCTTGAAATTAGGGGAAAAACCATATCATACTCATCTTACCGCAAAAAATGTCTATCTAAAAAGAGAAACAGATGATTGATGAAATTATTAGACTAGAAAGTAACCCTTTATATAATCTTAATGAAATTAATAATAAGAAGAATGATTTAGAGGAATTACGTAAAGAAAAAATGAAAGGAACTCTGTTAAGGTCAAAAGCAAGGTGGGTAGAGGAAGGTGAAAAACCAACAAAATATTTTTGCAGTCTAGAATCCAGAAATTTTGTTAGTAAAATAATTCCGAAAGTTGTAAAAGATGACAACTCTATAATTACTGATCAAAAAGAAATCCTACTAGAAACAAAGCAATATTACTTCAATCTTTACAATAGAAATAATGATGAGTATGGTATGGATCTCAAGGGTATACTTAAAGGTATTAAATATAAATATTTTAAATGAAGATCAAAAGCAAAGTTTAGAGGGTGAATTAACAAACACAGAAATTCATAATGTTTTACAAAAAATGAAAAATTTGAAGAGTCCAGGTTCAGATGGTTTTACATCTGAATTCTTTAAATTCTTTTATAATGACTTAGTAAGTTTTTTAAGACGTTCGTTAAATGAGGGATTTCAAACTGGAAAAATGTCAATTACTCAACGTCAGGGTATTATAACATGTTTACCAAAAGGGGACAAGCCAAAGCAGTTTCTAAAAAATTGGCGACCAATATCGCTGTTGAATGTTGTATATAAAATAGCATCTGGCTGTATAGCTGAAAGATTGAAAAGGGTATTGCCATTTATTATTTCAGAAGACCAGACAGGATTTATCAGTGGCAGATATATAGGTGAAAACACTAGACTAATTTATGACTTAATGCAATATACAGAGGAAAAAAATATACCAGGACTACTTTTAATGATTGATTTTGAAAAGGCCTTTGATTCAGTTTCTTGGGCTTATATTGATAAAGTGCTAGACTTTTTCAATTTTGGGGAATCTTTTATAAAATGGATTAAAATATTCCGACAAGACATTATGTCAGCAGTTCTACAAAATGGATTTATTTCTGAATTTTTTAGTATAACAAGAGGCTGTCGTCAAGGGGACCCCATTTCACCCTACATTTTCTTAATGTGTGCTGAGATCTTGTCTGTTCTTCTGAAAAATAATAAAAATATCAAAGGTATTAAAATTGTGATGAAGAATTTAAACTGTCACTGTTTGCAGATGACACTACTGTCATACTGGATGGAACAGAGTCATCACTACAAGAAACTTTACATGTCTTAGATGACTTTGCATTAATTTCTGGGTTAAAAATTAATAATAATAAAACAAGAGCAATGTGGATTGGATGTAATAAATATAATGGTGAAACTTTTAATCATCGGTTTAAATTAGATTGGAACCAAGGTCCATTTACATTGCTTGGAATAAATTTTTCTGTTGATTTAGACAGAATGACAAATTTAAATTATGATAAGAAATTACAAGACATTGAAAAAAGCCTAAAACAATGGTCAAAAAGAATTTTAACCCCTTTAGGTAGAATAACAGTATTGAAAACATTGATAATTTCCAAATTAAACCATCTATTTATTGCTATTCCAAATCCACCACAGGAAATAATAACAAAACTGAATAAGATGTTTTATAACTTTATATGGCAACATAAAAATGATCGCATAAAAAGAGAATTAATGTCACAGAGCTATGAAAAAGGAGGCTTAAAAATGATCGACATTAAACATTTTATAGCATCACTCAAAATAACATGGATTAGGCGACTACTAAAATTGAATCTAAATACAAAAAGTTATTTGAAATTTCATATTCTAAGATTGATAATTTCTTAAAGTATGGAAATGATTATTTTAATAAAATAAAACGAAATTCTTATAATTGTTTTTGGAATAATGTTTTTGATGCCTGGAATTCTTTGTCTTTGAGACAAAAACCTGAAAAGATAAATGATGTTAAAGATGTAAGTATCTGGTACAACAAGGATATCTGTATAAATAATAGTCCAGTATTCTTCAAGTCCTGGGCTGACAGTGGCATATATTTCATAAAAGATTTACTTAATGAAGATGGAAATTTAATTTCATATAGAGAATTTACTAGAAGGTATGCTGCGGTCAGGACAAACTTTGTTGAATATTTTGGTATAAAGTCCACCATTGAATCATATATTAAAAAACTAGATTTACAAAACCAACCAGTGAACTTAATGCAAGTTGATATGCCATATTTTTTCAGAATAGTTTTTAAAAGTGAAAAAGGGAGTAAGGACTTTTACAATGTTTTTAATAATAACAATCCAACTGTCATAAGTCAAGAAAAATGGAAATCCATTTTAGATCTAGATATTAACTGGAAATCACTATATATTACCCCCTTTAAAAGTTGTAAAAATACCAAATTACAATGGTTTCAATACAGGATAAACCAAAGAATAATTTCTACAAATGATTATTTGTTCAAAATTAAACTAAGAGATAATAATCTTTGTACCTTCTGTAACAATATATCTGAAAAAATAGAGCATCTGTTTTGGTATTGTGAGATAATTAACAACTTTTGGATAGAGGTAGAGGATTTTATATATCAAAAAATAAACCGCTTTATTAATATTTATAGGGAAAGTGCTATCTTTGGAATTATTAACCAAAAAGAGAAATATAAACCCCAAATTTTCTACTCTTAACTACCAGACATTACATATATAAGTGCAGAATTGATAAAAAAACTACCAAATTTAAATACATGGAAAATGAGTCTTAAATATCAGCTTAATATTGAAAAGATCATCGCAATAAAAAATAATCTTTATGCAAAATTTCTGGAATTTTGGGACCCATGGATAAATATCTTTGATGAATGACTCAATGTCTCCATCTGGTGTGACTGTAGTTTTAGTACTGTAGCAAAAAAGTTAACATCATCATCTATAATGTACATGTATGTTTTATAATTCTTAAACTATACCTGTATGAAAATGTATAAGTACAATTTGTATCTGAATTTCATAGGGGTTGACACATGCACCTTACACACACGAACCTAGCACACACACACACACACACACACACTATAATAAACCAAAACCCAGACAAAACTGAAAAGGAATGTATATTAGAAGTTTGTCAATACTGAAAATGATATAATTATGAATATTGAAAACGAAACCCTATATTTTTGTTTTATTTATTTACATGTAGTTATTTGATGATGGGATTAATCTAGCTTGACTTTACTAGCTGTTCACCCGATATTTTTGAAAATCTCAAATTTTAATAACCTTTCTTTAAACGATTGTATTGCTATATTCTTCAAATACTATATTAAACCTTAAGTGATACTCATTTAATAGTTACTTGAATAAGACCCCCCCCCCCCAATAATCAGAAATCTGCCTATAATATCTAGATTAATCCCTAAATCCCAAAATATTATACTATTGTATATATATATGTATATGTTTCATGTATGTGAATTTGACCTTTTGTTACCCGGCAAGTGAACCCAGCGGCCCCAACCCTGGCACTTGACCATCCCATATCTTACATCTGGGACAATAAAAAAAAAACAAATTACAAAAAATAATCCAATTATTGCATTTAAAGTTGCCCCAAGAAAGAAGGTACAGAAGGGATAATTTGGACATAGTTAGTATTTGTTGCTTTGTTAAAAACTTCAAAAATTGCTCTATGTACAGAATTAAATTCATCTTTGGATGACTAAAAATATTTTTTCCTATAAGTATCAAGTATCAAGCTTTTACAATTTTCTGTAAGTTTATTGGAAAGTACGACTTTATTTTTGCATTTTTATATACATTCAATATGTACATGAACAGTAGTATGGTCTGGAAATGTGTTAAACATGCACAAGTACTGATTTTCAGATTTGTTCTACTTTCAATTATTTTAAGAACATTGTGATCACGAAAGAATACCACCTGTTATACAAGATAGAAAACTGTAACCTCAGTTTTATTGTCCAGTATGAATGTAAGTGAATTCAAATCACAACTTAGACAGGGGGTAGCCTTTCAATATTTAAAAATTACATTCTATTTGAGTGTATTTATTCGGTATTATGAATGAGTCAGGAATAGCATATTGAATCAAATGCGAAACAGTTTTTACAATCATAAAAAATATTCTTAACATAAAAATATCGCTACAATGATTTATTTGATCTAAGATTCCGACATATATATGGAATTGATAAAAAAAAACTTTTACCAAATAAGGATAGACACGTCGAAACTAGGTTGGAATTCTGACCAATCAAACAATATGGCGTAACACAATGATATTCTATGACGTAATCATATAGTTAAAAGTTACATCATCAGAGGTCATTCATAAGAGATTGAATGCTAGCTAAAACAAATAGTTTCATCTAAAGAAGGTCAATTCCTATTGTAAATATTATACACAATACATGATCAACTTCCAACACAAGTATGCAAATTACTTGTTTGTTTCAAGTCTGTTTTGTTATATATTAAAACGTATTGTCAACCTTCAAAGAAATTTCTAGCAATTGGTTAACTTACTGAGGTACATAGAACTGTCTGGGTCGTAAAAGCACGCAACTTTTAGCGGTAAAATGAAAGTAACTTGTACATTGCGGACATATAGTTACGGTAAACAAACATGGCAACAACGTATGTAAATCACATAGAATACGATATCGAAGTTAAACAGACCAAACTATTACTGCTTTGAAGCGTGACAAAAACATTTTACATGGTTTTGGCAGGTTACATAGCCCCATGTACACTTCGACGCAAAAAAACCTGTATAATTTATATTGTAAACCATTTGTTGTCGCTTCTAATTTAATTCTTTTGTGACATTAGTTCAGTGTGTGTGTGTGTGTGTGTGTGTGTGTGTGTGTGTGTGTGTGTGTGTGTGTGTGTTAAATAGAATCTATTCCTGCTGCTAAGCAGTGTAGAGAAATCTAAACATAAATTGTCTGATTCCCTGTAAGACCAGGGGCTCTGCTGTGCAGTTTGTCGAAAGAAAAAATCTTACTTTTATCAAACAGAAAATTTTCTGTTCGAGGTTAAAAAAAGATATATCATTCCTGACATTCCATAGCAACCAATAAATAAGTCAGTTAGGTGAAAATTGATTGATTGATTGATTGATTGATTGATTGATTGATTGATTGATTGATTGATTGATTGATTGATTGATTGATTGATTGATTGATTGATTGATCTATTTGGGTTGAACGTCCAAGTCAAGAAAATTTAACTTATATCCTGATTTCACCATCTATAGATGAAGTCATAGAATTTTTTTTCCTTTGCAGTTTACTCAGGGCAATGTGCAGGGAGTGTTATTTAACGTGCTGTGCCTGCAATGACACTGGACATAGGTTTTTACAGTCTCTTTGGAAGGACACTGTGAAAATTTGAAATATTTTTGAAATATTTTTAATACCTGTAGTATATGTGAAAGTTTTTCCCTTAAATTTTTATGTATTTTTTACTAGGACTTTTAATTAATTCTATCACTTATGTGTCATTTTCCTTCCAAATTAATATGAACCTTATTTATAAACATAGCACTGCCGTGCTGTTGTACGGTGCAGTTGGGAAAATATGTTGTGACAAGACAGAATATGACGGAAAATCTCCCCCACCCCCCCCCCCACCCCCCCGGGAAAGGGGGGTGGTTCGATCTATGCATAGTCCGACAGATGTTTTTTGGAAAAAGAAACAATGTACCAAACCATGTATTGCTAAATTAAATGGTACAAAATAATAATTTCTTAAATATATGAAAAAGACAATCAGTAATTCAAATTTAATAAAGTTTTATAAAATCGTACCCGATTGTTTTGTCATTTCGGATAGAGAGAAAGTAGAGTTTTGCAGACCCTACCGTCGCTTTGAGGGGGTACATTCTAGCGGTTTTATGTAACTGGATCATTTGCTGTTAAATCTGGGTTTTAATAAACTGCTGATTATCACTCACAATATTCCCGTTTCATGTTTAAAATCCACATGTGGTCATTTGCACACAGCACTGTACGAATTATCTTCCTTTCACGAAAGTGAAATCTAATCGATAAACAGTTTTAAAATATGACACAATTGCCTCAACATCAAAATACGTTATCATATCCTTCAAAATAAATTTAAATTATCGTAGATTTCATGAAGAATTAATTAAATCCGCCTACCATTGCTGTTCATTTCATAAAAAGTTATGATTTTACATCGTTGGACGCAAACTTCTCGGACTACTTTTTATTGTAATCACGAGATCAGTTCGCCAAATTGCAGAAATAATTGGATGCATCCCGTCGCAATATTTTACTAGATTCCGAAATGTATTCCGAAAATTTATTCCAAATGTGCATATGTAATCAAATGCATTACCCGTCTCAGAATACATATTTCACGATAAAACAGATATATGTCTTTCACGATCATTTACCAGGCGCACTATTTCTATGCGTACTCATATCTTATAGTTTCATAGCAAAGAAACCCGAAACAGCAAAAAAAAATAAAACTTGCCTGAAAGAAAATTAACTTAAGACCATGGTGAAGTGTTAAATCATTTAATGTCAATGATTTGTATTATATCAACAATCCATTCGACTAATGATCCATTCATTTGAAAAAAATATGTAATGAACTTCTTATTGTATACATTTAACTATTATAACTTGCATTTTGATACGGGTATGTTTTCTCCTTTTGAGATTTGGTTATTTCTTCTTTATTGTTAAAATAGAAAAACATGACAGCATTAGACCATTTCAGATCATGAAACCCCAAAAACCTTCAACATTGTACATATGGTACTGAACATAGGCTTACATTTAAAAAGCTAAAAACTACATATAAAATGAAAAAACTATCTCTTTATATGGTACTGAACATAGGCTTACATTTAAAAAGCTAAAAACTACATATAAAATGAAAAAACTATCTCTAAAAAAAGGGAAAATCAATAATGGATATCAATAAATAATGATGAATTTTTATTTAAAAAAATATTTGTTATAAAATAAAGCAAACTAGATTTTTAATGGTCATGGTTTTGTTCACATATTAAATTTATTTATTTATTTATCTATTTATTTTTGGGTATTTGGCTTATGTCATCTGAAAAGTATAGAAAAGTTGCAAAATGTGTTCATAAACACTAGTATATTGTAAACATTCCAGACATACCAGTATCAGGAGGAATGTTACACAGGTATCACTGGTAAAGTAACTGTACAGTTCCAGAGGGCATAGGAGAATTATGGAATGAGTCTGTTAATAAACTATATAGTTCAAATAACAGTAGCAACTAAACAAGATATTCAATATTGGGAATATACAGTTTCCTATTAGCCATGTCACCACAGAAGGTTAAAAATTGCAACACACCACATGGTTCTCGGTGGGTCATATTTACAAGTGAAAATTTTATGAGTTTCTTTTTCACAATTAAAAAATACTAAAAATTGACTATAAAAATGGTGCTCCTTGTTAGCTACATCTCAACAATTTTATGCAAATGATATATATGTTTCAGCAGCTTATAAGCCATAAGCTATCTATAGCTCGACCATTCAACTTTGAATCATTTTCCTCAACTTTGTGTTAAACTTTCGACAGGTCTGTAATGTAAATCAAAATTTAGAGTGAAAGGAACATGGGACATCAAATATATCTAGGGCAATCCTGGACACAGAGACATCAAACTTATTGACAATACTACGATTACACTTTTTGAGGACCTGATAAGCCAATAAATATTATTGCGTCAACAATTTATTTGCATGCAGCATGTTTAGTTGTAAAACGTTTCTGTAGTGAGAACAAGCTCTACCATATCCTATTTAGTATTAATTTTGAAACTAATACACCTTGCAAATGGACAACTTGTAATGTTTTAGACCTATCTATTAATGTTGAAGTTAAATTATAGTTTCATTTCATTATTTAGCAATTAGCAAAAAGGTGCTGTCCCCTCTGAAGTTTTAGAGTAAAAGAAGTAGAGTTGTCATGTGCTACTTTTGAATTTATATAAAATAATAAAATTCAAGTGTGCTAACTTTGAATGCATTATTCTAATAAAAATTTAAAATCAGCACATGACAACTTCATAAAAATTCAGAAGAAGCACATGACATAGCTAATAAAAATAGTAGTTTGTAGCTTCTGGATTGTGATTCGGACATGGATTAGTATGTTTGTTTTTGATTAAATAAAACAAATTTGTTTTGGTGCCAAAGTCATCATAATAATGAAGATCTTATGTCCTGATCGACTTTCTTTATTGACCAGCATTATTATAGGTATGTTTTTGTCAAAAAACGTGCATTACAGATTGACTCGGGCTAGTTTGAGATTATCAAAAACTTAGGTATATTCCCTCATGCAAAGTACATTATTTCCTTTTCTAAATTTAGTTTAATATATTTTGGTACTTATTTATTAATTTTTAAACCTCTTTGGACAAAATTTGACAATTTCGGTTCAAGCACTACTGATGAGGATTTGTATTTCGAAACGGCCGTCTAGTGCTGTAAAATTTACACTGGTACTAGTATATTATGTATGTAATTTAAACTAATGACCTTTTTATTGCTCCGACTGACCAAGTTATCCGATTATTATTCTCACGGTCATAGCCACTTTGCCGTGGGCCTCATTAACAATATCGTGTTTCCTATTTAATTATTTAAATTTCCACTTCTATGTTTCCGACTGCAATTGCGACCACATAGCACCAGTCACTTCCACTTAATCAAAGTACTGAAGGTACTGAAGCATCAGCTAAACTGAGCAATTTGATAAAAAAAAATGTGCACTTGAAACTGAGATTTGTCTAATGAATCAGTAACAAATGAAAATCATGCAAATAATAGATACTGTGATCGGAAGCTTCTAACAACAAGTCTGCTTTTTATGCAAGTTGTTAGGTTCTAACGTATAAATATGTTACAATGGTCAAAATGGACATGACACGCAATGTTTATCAATTGAGTAAACTAAGTAATTCGCATAAATATAAATTTTCAATTTTTCAAAAACCAAGAGAGGCTACTAAAGACCCGACCCCAAATCTGAGTGAAATATCTCAAGCGTAACGGAAAAAAGTTTAGAGAAACCATCATTTTGAAAAAATTCACAAAGTAAAAGGGGCATAACTCCACTAAAACGCAGTTGAATGGAAGAAAACCCAAACTGGATCTATAATCACCACCATCATCATCATTATCACTCCTCATATCACATTTTGATCATCAACATGAAGATATCATCATCATCATCGTCGTCATTAGCAGCAGCAGTAGAACCCATGCCATGACAATCACCACCACCATTATATTAATCATTTTCAGAAATCCTCATGTTACATCATTAATATGGTTACATCATCATCATAGCTCTTCGTGTCACATAATCATCATCATTATCAGCAGCAGCAGTACTGAATGTCATCATCATGTCACATCATCAGCATGAACACATTGGCTTTGTTATCATCATCATCATCATCATCATCGTGAATTATTATTATCATCGACAGCAGCAGAACTGAATGTCATCACCACCACCACCATCATCATCACCACCATCTTAATCATCATCATCATACTATGGGCAGTGCTCAGCAGTACTGAATGTCATCATTGCCACCATCATCATCATCACCATCTTCATCATCATCATCATCATCATCATCATCATCATCATCATCATCATCATCATCATCATCATCATCATCATACTATGGGCAGTGCTCAGCAGTACTGAATGTCATCATTGCCACAATCATCATCATCGGTAGCAACAGAACTCATGTCACCATCATAATCATCATCATAGTTCGTCAAGTCACATCGTCATCATCACCATCATCACTCATAGCAGCAGAGCTTATTTTCATCACCACCATCACTATCATCTTCTTCATCACGATAATCATTATCATCATCGGCATCAACAGAACTCATGTCATCACCATCATCAACATCATTATCATATCTTCTCGTGTCACATCATCATCATGGTGACATCATCATCATCATCATCATCATTATATCTCCTCATGTCATATCATCGTCATCATGGTGACATCATCATCATCATCGGCAGCAGCAGAACTGAATGTCATCATCATCATTATTATTGTCATCATCTTCACCAGATCATCATGCCACATCATCATCGCCATAGTGTCATCATCACAAAAAAAAAACTTTCACCATGACCAGCTATTTCCCTTGACTTGCAACTGACAGATTAACCATTGTTGAAGTTATTAATTTTATTCATTGAATTCACAATTAATTTGAAAAAAAATAAAAATAAAAATAAAACCTTTGTTTTAGAAATAATTTAAATGTATTTAAAATTATTGTTGAATATATATAAATTGTCCAAGTGAGCTTCAAAAGCCTGAATTGGTATAAACCATCCTGACACAATAAGCTAATAATCTGTTCCTCCCAATTACAGAAGTTGTCCAGGCAACTGTCTCTTTCAAAAAAAGTTCGTTGACAAGAATTGAGTACAAAAGGGGGAAATATTTCTGATTAGGATTAATTGATAATAATTTGATTATTATTTAGACAACTAAAATGTTACAATAAAATTACTTTGAATTTAAGAGAAACTGTAAGAGGAGTTGAGTTCACAAAGTAGGTACCCCCATTCTAGTACTTGCTAAAAATGACTAAGTTTCAAAGTCTGGAAAAATGGAGAAAAAATCTTCAAATATTTCCATAAAGTCAGGTGCACATCTTCAATGTATATATTAACATTCTGTGAAGTTTCAAGGCTTTTGGTTGAAAACTGTAAGAGGAGTTGAGTTCACAAAGTAGGTACCCCCATTCAAATACTTGCTAAAAAGTGACTAAGTTTTAAAGTCTGGAAAAATGGGGAAAAAATCTTGAAATATTTCCATAAAGTCAGGTGCACATCCTCAATATATATATTAACATTCTGTGAAGTTTCAAGGTTTTTGGTTGAAATCTGTAAGAGGAGTTGAGTTCACAAAGTAGGTACCCCCATTCAAATACTTGCTAAAAAGTGACTAAGTTTCAAAGTCTTGAAAAATGGGGAAAATATCTTGAAATATTTCCATAAAGTCAGGTGCTCATCTTCAACTTCTGTGAAGTTTCAAGGTTTTTGGTTGAAAACTGTAAGAGGAGTTGAGTTCACAAGATTGGTACCATATTTTCCCCGCCCTTAGTTTCTGTTCTACTTCACCAACGGTGCTCTAGAAATCGGAAGAACTTAAGAAAGCACAATAAGTTTTCCTCCATGTCCAGTGGCCACATTTTATGTGAAATAAAGTAATATGGCTTCATTAAAGGAAATTAAAGGTTGTAAAAACCATGGATTAAACTACTGACAACAACTTTAATCGGATATCCACTGTAAAACGATCTAATAAGGACTTGTAACAAGGTAAATAAATTTTATCTGAAATTTTTAAAACATCGTTTTTTTCCAGTTTTGTTTAGATTTTGATTTCAAGTTGTTCCTTCTTGCGATTTATTTTGCTGTTTCAAAATAAACAACTGGAAAGGGTATTTAAATGAACATTGATGATGAAATTGTCTGTTTTCGGAGACATATGGTGAGAAGTGGAGTGTGTGCGGAAGATCGGAAGTATGTAGCAGAGATTCGAGAATAAAGCATGTCGTTTTTATATTAAACTGATAACTGAAAAGGACAGGGTGTCATGATCATTTTAAAAGGGGCAAGGGTGTACTGGACTAAAAAGGTCAGTCACTACGCTATGTGAATACATTTAAGCAGGGGCATCGGGTGTCAAATGCCATGCCCCCAAACACATGGCTAATTTGCATACGAACTACGGTATCGAATATCCTACACAACTTCACGAGTCACAAACGATTTATCAACATAGCCAATAACTTGTAAATAAACTTCTTCTTTCAGTTTCGTATCACATTTTTGGGAATAATCTTTGATTTCTACTTTTTTGTTATGCATAATTTCGCTACCGGCAAACTGACAGGAATGAATTTTAATACCCAATGAAAGCGGGAAAATCCTCGTGACGTTATGATGAATATTAATGAACCAGGTCGGGATATCCCAAAAACGAAATATTATTGACAATGAATTTTTTAAAAAAAATATATAATTTATCATCAAATGTGATCCATGTTTGGAGTTATTTAACTTAAAAACTGTTTAATGAGCATACTTTGTGTTTATTTATCTATGTCACTTTGCGTAAATTAAAAAAATCCAATATGGCGGCGACTGTAAAACAACCACATGTACAGCACTGTAGGTCAAAAAGAAGAACGTCGTCGCGAACTGACAAGATCGTCATTTTTGTTGGGCTTTCCGAGGGGCGTATACTTCATGGATTTTTATGGTTTTTATACAAAAGTGAAGAATTAAAATATATATCCAGCAAAAACAATTACGGACTAATACGCGTATGAATACATTTCAGATCGGCACATGTGTACATGATGAAAACATTGTTTTCGTAACTTTCCGGGAGACCCAATCACTCAGATTAGAGTTTATACATACCTGGGATACCGTATATGGAAATTCCCGTAATTTCAGTCGAAACGAAGGATTTGATTGGCTGTCAAGGTGAAATGAGAGCGGCGCTAAATACGAAAAAATCCAACGATCGCTATAAAGCATTCAGCATGGCTGATGCTTTAAAAACGGAAAGTTTGATTCGGTAAATTTCTTTTTTTATACATGTACTTCAGTTGGCACAAGATAACACCAGTCACTTCCACTAAAAATAACATACATCATGATTCGTTGAATGTTAATTTCCTTTTCAATACATGCACTTCAGTTGGGACCAGATCACTGCCACTGAAAAACATACATTCTGATTAGCCGAACTTCTTTTTCAATACATGCATATTTATACTTTGTACTTCGTTATATGCTAGACCGTTACAACAATGGATTCATTTGAATTGGAAGATAAACTTGTTTATATTACTGAGGAAGATATGGCAAATCTCCAAAAACCATTTACCTCTGGTGAGAAAGCAACAATTTCTGAAAAGAAAAATGAATTTGAATTATCGGGTGCATACGGACATTCCATTGATATACAAGAAGACCTTAAAAAGCATTCTACCCATACATAAACTGATTCAGTTGATTATGATACGGAAACTATCATAATTGGTGATACAACAACAAAATCTACCCAAACGTCTAATCTGCAATTCAATGTTCAGACTCTGAAGCAGGCCAAGACTAAGAAATTAAGATCACACCAACGGAAAAAATCAAATGAAGACGAAAAAGAAAAATCTGAACATTTCGTCTGTCAAAATAACAGTTTGAAGTTGTACAAAACTTTTAATCACAATCCTTTGGTGCACGTCGAATCGACTAATGATATGCGTTCTGGAATAGACGCTGGTCTATCAGAAAGATCAGATAGAACATACTCTTGTAAACAAACTGGAACAAATTACTATACGAAGTTGCTGTCGATAGATAAAATTCCGAGAGTTGAGACAAATAATTGTCTTTCAATTTCGGATCGTCGGAAATTTGGGACAAGTAATGCAAACTTAGTAATGGAACAGGAAGAACTGGGGACAAACAATGATCATTCGGTTATTGAAAATCGAGAATCGGACATAGAGAATACTGATTCGGCTATAGAAAGGCAAGGGTCGTACTTACAACCCAATGAAGTCGATCGAGGTTTTCGTCGATGGAATATCGATCAACGCGATTCAGAAAGATATACTGACCATCAAGATCTGCAACATTATGACATCGTTGATACACAAACAAATAATAGGGTTAAAAAGAATTCAATGTGCAATTCTAGACTAATAAAACTCCTTATAACTGTGTTGTTATTAAACATCATCATCATTGGATCATTACAACTATATATCAGTTTTAAAGAATATCCAGAACAGCCTACTAATACTCAAGGTAATTAATTGTTTAACAATTTTGGTTTAAGCACTACTGATGGGGGATTGTATTACAAAACGGCTGTGTAGTGCTGTAAATAACACTACTATAATACATAATTAGTAATAATTACAATCGCTGAGCTGGTATCCCGCGGATAAACTACACATTCCCAAGGATATCGTTAATGAGGTAATTACATATTATACTAGTTTCAATTTTACAACACTAGGCGGCCGTTTCGGAGTACAATTTCTCATCAGTAGTGCTTGGACCAATATTATGAAACCAAAATTGTTTTCAATATTTTGAAAACGTACCAAAATATACTTTACCAAATTCAGCCATGGAAATACATTACATGAGTGAGTATACCTTAGTTTTTGATGAATTTCAAATATTAAGTATCAGCAAATTTAGACAACAGTATATTTCTGACAATAATACACAATTATTGCCAACTGAGTTTGTGATATCCTCGGGGGCAACAGCCACATAACATTGTTTTATCAGATCAAAATTATCTTCTTCAAAATATTTTAAATTCCTAAAAATACCTAAGCCTAATCGTTCAACGTATTGTCGTATGTCGATTTAGTAAAATAAATTTTGGCTTTTTTTTAATTTAATTTCCAATTAAGTCTGAACATCACTGATGAGGAATCTTATTCCGACACGGCCGTCTAGTGTTACAATATTAAAACAGGTTTAATAGGCAATAATTGTGTTTCATTGTCAGGAATATACTATTGTCTAAATATGCACTAGTTAAAATGTGAAATTCTTCAAAAACTAAGGTATACTCATAAAAAGTATTTCCTTAGCTAAATTTGGTAAAATATATTTTGGCCCTTTGGGTATCTTTTCAACATCTTCAAAAATTTTTGGTTTCATATTTTTGTTCAAGCACTACTGTTCAAAAATTGTAAACGGCCGTCTAGTGCTGTAAAATTAAAACTGGTACAATATATGTAATTACAATCCTTGGGCCCGTATCCATGCTGGTGGACTAAGCATCTCCAAGAATAAGATGGCAATACATTACATTGTTTTGTCAGATCAAAATGATCTGCTTCGTAATATCTAAAATTCCTAAAAACAACAACAGCTAAGCTATGCCTTAATTGTTCAACGTATTGTCCGGAAAAACACTGATGAGGAATTTTATTCCAAAACGGCCGTCTAGTACTAGAATATCAAAACATGTTCAGTAATAATTATATCATAAACTTTCATTTAACTACTTTCGTTTTTTTTTCATTTCAGGTAGCAAAAGCGAGATGGTAGCTTTTTCTGCAGCTAAAATCTTCTGGAACAGGTTTTATAATGTCAATCATACCAGGATTGTATTTGATGATGTAATTTTAAACATTGGAAGTGGTTATAATAAAAGTGATGGGATCTTTTATTGTCCAAGAGATGGAGTTTATGAATTAAGTGTATTTGCACATTCAAAGAGAAAATCATCCATGGACTATCACAGGATACACATGATGAACCTAGTTATTATAAGTAAAAACCTATCATCTCCAGTGATCCATTTTAATAATGTTATTTCTTTGGTTCTGGAACTAAACGCTAAGGATAGAATCTGGGTGGAGAATCCTGGTTCAGTTAGTTCAGTTATTAAACGAGCTCTCTTTTCTGGGCATCTGATAAAGGCATAAAAGATTCATGGTAATCCTGCTGATAAGGTTCTTGTTTATGAACCACACAACCTGAATAAGGAAATCCTCACCTTCGTATTCATAATCCTATTTATACTACCATGTGACCCTACATGTGTAAAGGCGAACATTGACCTGTCCGATTGACCTTAAATTAAATATTTATCTTATAGGAGAGCACATTAGTTGATCCATGCGTTTATTTCGTCTACATAGCGCTTTTAAAAAGTATATATTCACATTTTAATGTTTTAATGAATTAAATTCTGTTTGAGACCAAATGGTAATTATAGGAGTATAAATGTCATTGCTAATGCGGTGTCATTTATCTCTTCCTTGTGCCTATATGCGTGACGTCATTGTTGGCTGTTCCAGTAATTGGAAATGATTGTCGTACACCAGTGTTTTAAATTACATATTATACCAGTTTTAATTTTACAGCACTAGATGGTAGTTTCGGAATACAATTCCTCGTCAGTATTGCTTGCAACTAAAAGTGTTGAAACCAAGATGTTGCAAAGATACATAATTTCAAATTTTAACTAGCAGCAAAACTAGAAAATAGTATATTTCTGACAACAATACACAATTATTGCTACTGAGTTTTTAATATTCTCGGGTCATCAGCCACTAGCAGAGATACCGGCTCAGGAGTTTAAATTACATATTATACTAACTTTAATTTTACAGCACTAGACGGTCGTTTCGAAATACAATTCTTCGTCAGTAATGCTTGGTCCAAAATTGTTATCAAATGTTGAAAAGATACCCAAAGGACCGAAAAATATTTTACCAAGTTTAGCTAAGGAAATACTTTGCATGAAGGAGTATACCTTAATTTTTGAGGAATTTCAAACTAATTTTTTTAAGTAATTTCAGGATTAAAACATAGCACTGCCATGTATATGGTGTAGTTGGGAAAATTGTGTTGAGGCAAGACTATAAATATAACTGAAAATCCCCGGGCGCTCCTGTCGATCCATGCATAGTCCGGCCGATGGTGTTTTTGAAAAAGAAACAACGTACCAAACCATGTATTGCTAAGTAAAAGTCGGCAGAAAATAATAATTCCATAAATATATAAAAAAGACGATCATTAATTAACATTTATTAAAGTTTTATAAATTGTACCTGATCGTTGTTTGTCATCATTTGGACAGAAAAAAGTAGTGTTTTGCAGACCCGACCGTCGCTATGAGGGGTTCATTCTAGCGTGTGTATTTAACTGGATAATTTGTTGTTAAGTCTGGTTTATTAATAATATAGCCTACTGATTATCACTCACAATATTCCTGTTTCATGTTAATTTTACTTCCAAATCGGTAAGGTATTTAAAATCCACATTTGTATGTCATGTGCCGTCAGTTTGCACACGACACTGTACGATTTATCTCCCTTTCACGGAAGTAAACTAATCGATAAATCAGTTTTAAAATGTTACGGAATACCTCAACATCAAAATACGTTATTCTACCCTTCAAAATAAATTTAAAATACCGCAGAATTTATAAAGAATTAGTTGAATTCACCTGCCATTGTTGTTTATTTCATAAAAAAGTTTTGATTTTACATCGTAGGACGCAAAAATCCCGGACAACTTTTCGTTGTAATCTACGAGATCAGCTCGCCAGACTGCACAAATTCTTGGATGCATTCACCGGCAATATGTTACTAGATTTCGAAATACATGTATACTATGATTCCATTTTTGGTAACCGAAATCGCCATTTGCTACTAATTTCTTTCAAAAAGTAACCTATTTTAGCAAATTTGTAAAAAAAAAATACTTTAAAAAAAACTATTTTTTCACAACTTTTGGAAATTTGGCTACTAATAATTTTAAATTTGTGAAAACCTAGAATATATTCCGACATTTTATTCCAAATGTCTCAGAAAACCGCTGTATTCCTTTCACGTTCATTTACCAGGCACACTATTTCCAAAGCGTATATATGTTAACATACTATTTCATAGTAAAGAAGCTCGATCTCAGCGGAAAGCGATAGCAATGTACGCTTTCAGTGTCGTGAACGCCGTACAATAAACAAAAATAATATTTTCAAAAAATGCCAAAAGTAAATATAACCATCGAACTGTCTATAAATGGCGTTTATAATGATATTATGCTAGTGCGAGTTGCTCAGTTTGCTTTGCACAGCAATGGCAGTTATAGCACTAACAACACTCCTTCTAGATAGTTCAATGGTTGAAAACGTGCATTGTGTATGAATTATAGGTCATTCAAAATCGACGGAGGAGTAATGTATGTGAGTGTTCATTCAAGGATTTGTCACAAGGAGGCATTTTTAATTCAAAGTAAAAATTTGAAAACTGGCAAAATAAGTTACACACATCATCTTCAAACAGGGGAGTGAGGATGTGTGCTCCGGAAGAGTAATCACCCCCTTGTCTAGTTTTGCATACTGCGAGTCTATGGCCTTAATCACTTGGCTATACATTGCCAATTCCAATTTTTACCATGTCTGTATTTAAAATTATCTTGGATATATTTGACATATAGTTTTATTCTCAAGTTTGATTACACATATAGCGTGTGTAGCTAGCTAAACAGGTGCTTACTCTTCTGTAGCACCTGGCCTCACTTTCCTTGTGTAAGTTCATGTGTTTACCTTAATTTGCCAGATTCAAGGTTATTAATTTTCTGCTCGATTGTCATTATGTCATAGATTGTTGTTTGTTTTTGATTACCACTCTGGTTCAACTTGCTTCAAGTATTTGAGATTGCAATTTGGACATGGATTGGTATGTTTACCTTTTCTTATTTTTTTATTTTTTTCTTATCACAATGATTGCATTTGCCTCAAATAATTCTTGTTTTAACTATTCTTTGGGATTCTGATTTTAACATGGTATGTTTAATAATATTTTTCTATTATCGCAATGATTGAACTTGCCCGAAATATTTTTTTTTCTTTTGGTATTGCAATTTGGACATGGATTGGTTTGTTTATTTTTGATTTGCATTAATTATCACAATGATTGAACTACCCCCAAATATTTGGGTTTTTTTTAATTTTCTTTAGGATTGCGATTTGGACATGGATTGGTATGTTAATTTTTTTATTATTACAATGATTGAACTTGCCTCAAATAGTTTTTGTTTTAGCTTTTCTTTGGGATTTTGATTTGGACATGGATTGATATATTTGTTTCTTGATTAACACAATGATTGAACAGGGCTCAAATATTTTTTTAATTTTCTTTGCGATTGTGAATTAGACATGAATTGGTATGTTGTTTTCGTCATCATATACATAGAGGATCTCGCATGAGTGTTTATGTAATATTTAATTTATTAAACGAGTTGCATAAAACATTCTTCAATGAGTTGAATAAATTCAATATTGCATAAACACGAATGCAAGATTCTATTTTTTGTATAATCCCACAAAAACGGGTTTTTCGTAGATTTAAAACTTGTCTTCTCATTATAAGAAAACAGCTGATTCACTGCGAAACACAACAAATTCACGTAACTGTCTACATGCGCCAAAACTAATCCTGCTGAAATATTTAAAGTAAACAATAGTCTGTCCACAGGATACAAAAACAAAACAAACATTTTCAATTTAAATACAACGTATCTTCTTTTTAGAAGAAAAGAACAAAAGTATCAGCTTAAATTAGAATCAACAAACAGTGTCAAATGAAACGAACAACTATGAACTAAGTCAATTGTGTGACGTCACTCTGGAATGACTTTTATGCTTTTATGACGTCATACTCATTCAAAACGATTTTTATTGTATGACCGTATTACATGGATTATTGAGTAGATTATATAATAAAAGGACATATTTAATACCATGCAGGAAATAAGAATATATTAATTAATTGTAAATGAGGAAACATTTGTCCAAATAATTTAATGTGATTGTAATGCATGCTTTTAAGCCCAAGATGTGCAGCAGGCTGTCATGGATGGAGTATAACTATTTTAAGAAAAGAAGTTGTAGTAGTAGTAATTCATATTATACCAGTGTAAATTTTACATTTTTAATTAATATATAAAATGTAATAAATTAAGGCCTAGACTTATTTTTGGAGCCATCGGCAACAGTGCCGCTGGTAATCTCAATCCCTGTTATATGTGGAAACATTTGTCCAAATAATAAGGTCATGTACTACCTGATTTTAAGCTACGGGCGATTTACATGTCTTTTTACCAGCACAAATACGACTGTCAAAGTCACCATGCAATCTGCTTCATTGTTTAAGAGAGAAAAAAACACATGTTGAAATCACACACACAATGGTTGCATTATGGTTGTTGTTGTTGTTGTTGAATGTTGATGAACTACTACTCTATAGATTAATCTATATGCATATGAAGTACAAGTGTGTTTTATGGTCTGCCTTGTACCAGCATGCAGTCAGGGCGACTTTAAGGTGCTAGCTTACAGAGTCAGTACACTGCAGACAAACGTTCCATTCCCCAGTCATATTATTCCGACACTAGGTGAATGAGCAAAGGCTAACAACAAGGAAAATTCACTTTCCCACATGTAGTCTAAGTGGGACACAAACTTACACCCTTGTTGCAAACATTAAGATCCTTAGGTTAAGGTATCACTCTTAAATACTACAAAATCAAAAACATGTCCAAATCAAAATCAAGAAGCAAAGAAAAACATTGAAACTAACAAATCAGATTAAACATGTTAACTTCAACCATATAAGTGAGGCTGGGTGCTTCAGGAGGGTAAGCACCTCCTGTTACACCTACCGTGCGTGAAATCGAAATTGAGTGAAAGGAACATGAAACTATGGGACTTCAATAATTTTATTCTATGCATCAAATTTAACATAATTTTGTATAGTTAATGGACTACGAAAGACTATTAGGCTCATGAATAAAAAAAATTAAAAGGCGTAATAACGCGAAATAAAAGCTTTATAAGGCGAATTTAAAGATGTTATAATGCGAAAAGGTGTAATAATGCGAAATTAAGGCGTAATAACGCGAATTGAAAGGCGTAACAACATGAAATAAAAGTGTAATAACGCGAATTGAAAGCGTAATAATGTGAAATAAAGGTGTAATAACGCGAATTGAAAGGCGTAATAACGCAATAAAAGGCATAATAATGTGAATTAAAGGCTTTAGACGTAATAACAGAAATTAAAAGGCGTAATAATGCCTTCCTGTCTATATATACAGCGGTCACTTCCCTGGAGAATTGTTTCTCTCCATAGGTTAACAACCCTCACCACAAACAGATTGGTTTTAGTTTAGACAGCTTAAGGCAACCGCAAGTCTATTCATACCAAGATGCCCAAATGTCATTTAATCATTGTTAAATGTTAGCGATTGACAATTGGACAGGAACTATTTAATAAATACCCATGTGTATATGTTTATCAGTGTATATATTTCAGATAACTTAAAAGATTTTCGTCCCCATATATAAAATGATACTCTTTATGAAAAAAACTTTGACATTGAAAAGAAACCTTCCTTTATGTTTTACTGAATTAGTATGTTCATTTCAAGGCAGAAGCGGATGATGGGCAGTTTTTGAATTCTCATAAAAATAATACACATGAAACAGCTTATTACATTACATATAGTTGTGCAGGAAACACCCCCCACACACACACACACACACACACACTTTTAATATGTATGCAAAGGGGGATAGAGATTAAACCCCAGGACACATCATTATGGTAGGCATCTTAATTTCGCGTTAATATGCTTTTATTTCGCATTACGTCTTTTAATTCGCGTTATTACACCTTTCTAAAGGCCTTATTATGCCTTTTAATTTGTGTTATTATGCCTTTATTTTGCATTAATACGCCTTACAATTGACATTATTAATCCCTAATTTCGCATTATAACGCCTTAATTTCACGTTATTACGCTTTTTATTCATGAGCCTAATAGGCTTTCATAATGGACGACAGTGTACAATAGTTGGATTAAAAATAACACTTTAGACCTGTTCAATTCAAAAGGTAAAACATTTTAATAATTCAAAGAACTACTTTTTCAACAACATGTTTCTATAATCCTCTTTACTCATTTTCTAAGTTTCTGATTTAGATTCTGACTGTCCATTGGCTGTGTGTGTTTGAACATTAAAAGCTGCTTTCTGATTGGCTGATCCTTTTTTCGGAGCACTACTTCCTGGAGGTTTTTGCAATGACCTCGGTAACAAAGATAATTGTGTTCTAGCTTTTCCTCTTCTGAAAAATAAAAATCAATTTACATTAAGAATTTCAAACATGCAAAATAATACCTTTAAAACACATTCTAATGCTCCACCAACACAGTCAGACCTCACCAGATAAGTTAAGGATAGGATCTGGCATCATTCTTGGTACATGTAATCTCTTTTGGTCCATAGCTTTCTATATAGTCCAGCCTGCCTAAAGGCCACCTTTATATAAGAGCCACCTGCTTATAAAGGCCAGTAAAATTGTATCCCAATTGTTCTTTGTTCATATTATTTGAAGCTGCATATAACGATCACCTGCCCATAAAGGCCACTTTTACTGGTTCCCTTAAGTGGCCTTTATAGACAGGTTTGACTGTAGCCAGTATTTTATTTCCATGGCAAATTTTGAATATGTTAAAAGCTTGAACAAGGTTAAAACAAATGTAGAATATCCTTACTAAACTATATTTTCATTAGCCTTGCAATTTTTCCTTTTTTCCAGTGCGAGAGCAATGGCATTCATAGGACTATAAATTCCAAACGACCGCATCACGGAATTTGAAGAATTTGAATATTAATATCGGGAATACACATCCTCCAAGAACTATAACCTTGTAAACATAATGGCTGCCTCCAAGTTCGAAGGTTGTTTATTTCTTGGGGTATCGAATGCCTATGTGTTTGATGATCAAGTCGTTTTCTAATTTCTCAAAGTCTATCGTAAGTTTTCGTGTATCAATCATTTTTTTCTGAATTAGATAGTTCCTCAGATGCATGTTGCAATTTATTCAGGATCATGCTTTACATCCGTCCAGTGGATGTGCACTGAATCAATGGCATTATTGGTGATGTAGTACACAATTACATCACGTAGTATACTTTTCACAGTTTTTATTATTTTTTCTTTTAATTAAAATGTTTCAATGGAACTAACAATAAATTAATTTTAAACGCACTGATCTAACAAAATTATATTTTTAAATGAAAACATTGTTATTCACTTCTCCTGTACATAGAGAAATTTTCGGAATATTTTGAAAAATTTATAAAGTTTATACACCAGCTGAGCCTCATTCAAATTTACATCAGGGTATTTAGGGTCAGGTAGGTAATTGTTGTTCAAGATTTTTTCCAGATGTGACCATCATTAATATTCCAATTACAAAGGCAAAAACTAAACACTAAAGTACAACTTCCGTTCTATGTAACACCACAATCGCCACCGCAAATAAACGAAAACCGAAAAAAGCTACATGAGTTAAATAAAGGGTACAGAGAAAATGGTACTAATACGCGAGTGGTTGGAGACAAATTGATCTTCCCTAACGGGAACGTTTACACCGATAAAGTAACTACACCAAAAGCGGAGGATATACTAACAATTGATGACGCGGAGTCGGAAAAACTAGACAAAATAGAACTGAAATCAAGCTCGAAAATCACTGACAACGGCAACCAATTTATAGCTGAAGGCGGGAAATCCACATCTATTGCGCAAGTCAGGAACATTTACAAAAAAGTCGCATCGAATCCAGTCCACGCGCGCGCAAATCACCGAATTCTGGTCTACCGAATTACAGATAACAACGGTAAGATTCATGAGGGATACAGTGACGATGGAGAGCACGGAGCCGGGAGAAAACTATTAAAAGTCATACAAGATCAAGGTCTTACCAACTGCACCTTTGTAATAGTAAGATGGTTTAGCGGTAGGCATTTGGGACCTAAAAGGTTCAACATCATGGAAGATGTAATGCTCCAAGTAGCTGGAAAAATTTAATTTCACCAGACAAGTCATGGTGATAATGTATACATCGTATACATAAATAGCAAAAACTAAAAAAAATGTTAGTACTTTTATCTGTTTATTTTTTGTGATGTTGCGATGATAACTAACGCACACATTACAAGGTGTCTACCTTTAAAAATATATTTTTATCGAGGAAAATAAAATTTACACGCATCGAATGTCGTGCGAGTTTTTCGATTTGAAATCAAACGCGAAGTATGTGTAGTCTTTATAATATTCATCTAGTGGACACCTTGAAAATGTGTGTTTATGTGAATTTGATGTTATATATGTTTTTTATGTACATATTTTGCACTGCTACTGTGTAAACTTCTTAAGTGTGAAAAGATCCGGATAAAGTCCCTTCCGTTTTCCTATTCAGAAATTAGTAGGTCGCACATACTTCCTACTTCTGATATTGACACATGCTTTTGCTGTCACAAAAGTTTCAAGACTAAGGTAAAAAGCCTCTAAACATTTGGTAACGGACCATACATGAAAGTGCAAATAAATTTTGTACTTTTTTATACACTGCAACCACTTTTACATAAGCACACACCACACACCGCCGTGTCAACCCCATGGATTTACCCCATGTTTTGTATAACCGGTAAAAGTTTTAAGAATGTAGTTTGTATTATACCACAAGTATGCCTTGTCTGTATTATGGATGAAATATTCATTCAGGTACGCCTTGATAATAATGATTTTTTACAATTAAATATTGTATATCTTCTTCAAATATGTTTCCTAGACCGCTCAATTCGCAGTGAGATATCCTTTTTTATTATAATTTATATCACTCGAAGATATTTGAGTCAACCTAATCATGGAATCACGTAACAATCTCACAATACTCACTGCTAACTGTAGAGGTCTAAAGGATTATGAAAAGCGTAGGGATGTATTGAACTTTCTCAGGTCAAAATCCTATAATATATACTGTTTACAAGAAACTCATTTGGTAGACAACTTACATTGGGTAATAAGATCAGAATGGGGTGGAGAAATTATTCTAAATTCAGTTACAACAAACTCAAGAGGGGTAGGCATTTTGTTTAATAATAACTTTGAGTATAATATACACCAAATTAAAAAAGATAATGATGGAAATTATATTGCTGTTGACTTGACTATTGATAAGATGAGAGTAACACTGATTAATATATATGCTCCAAATGAGGATAACCCACAATTTTTTTCAAACATAGCAAAAATTCTCCAAGATTTTGAAAATGAATATTATATCATAAATGGTGATTTTAATTTAGTTCAGAATCAAGAACTGGACACCTTTGGTTACCTCCATCACAATAACCCAAAAGCAAGAGATGTTGTCATAAATATGAAAGAAGAATTTAATCTCATAGACCCTTTTAGAGAACTATATCCAGAGGAAAGAAAATATACTTGGCGGAAAAAACACCCATTAAAACAAGGAAGACTCGACTTTTTCCTTGTATCAGAAAATTTTATGTCCAAAGTCATAGACGTCAAAACCAACCCTAGTTATAGGTCTGACATTCATCTGTCTGCTTATCATTAAAATTAAATGATTTTGTAAAAGGTAGAGGCCTTTGGAAGTTCAATAATTCTCTACTAGCAGATAAAAACTATGTAGATATAGTAAAAAAATGTATAAAAGATATAAAAATACAATATGTAGTTCCTGTTTATAACATAGAAAAAATTAATGAAATATGTAATGACGATATTCAATTTACTATTACAGATCAACAGTTTTTGGAAACTGCTTTGCTTGAAATTAGGGGAAAAACCATATCATACTCATCTTACCGCAAAAAAATGTCTATCTAAAAAGAGAAACAGATGATTGATGAAATTATTAGACTAGAAAGTAACCCTTTATATAATCTTAATGAAATTAATAATAAGAAGAATGATTTAGAGGAATTACGTAAAGAAAAAATGAAAGGAACTCTGTTAAGGTCAAAAGCAAGGTGGGTAGAGGAAGGTGAAAAACCAACAAAATATTTTTGCAGTCTAGAATCCAGAAATTTTGTTAGTAAAATAATTCCGAAAGTTGTAAAAGATGACAACTCTATAATTACTGATCAAAAAGAAATCCTACTAGAAACAAAGCAATATTACTTCAATCTTTACAATAGAAATAATGATGAGTATGGTATGGATCTCAAGGGTATACTTAAAGGTATTAAAGATATAAATATTTTAAATGAAGATCAAAAGCAAAGTTTAGAGGGTGAATTAACAAACACAGAAATTCATAATGTTTTACAAAAAATGAAAAATTTGAAGAGTCCAGGTTCAGATGGTTTTACATCTGAATTCTTTAAATTCTTTTATAATGACTTAGTAAGTTTTTTAAGACGTTCGTTAAATGAGGGATTTCAAACTGGAAAAATGTCAATTACTCAACGTCAGGGTATTATAACATGTTTACCAAAAGGGGACAAGCCAAAGCAGTTTCTAAAAAATTGGCGACCAATATCGCTGTTGAATGTTGTATATAAAATAGCATCTGGCTGTATAGCTGAAAGATTGAAAAGGGTATTGCCATTTATTATTTCAGAAGACCAGACAGGATTTATCAGTGGCAGATATATAGGTGAAAACACTAGACTAATTTATGACTTAATGCAATATACAGAGGAAAAAAATATACCAGGACTACTTTTAATGATTGATTTTGAAAAGGCCTTTGATTCAGTTTCTTGGGCTTATATTGATAAAGTGCTAGACTTTTTCAATTTTGGGGAATCTTTTATAAAATGGATTAAAATATTCCGACAAGACATTATGTCAGCAGTTCTACAAAATGGATTTATTTCTGAATTTTTTAGTATAACAAGAGGCTGTCGTCAAGGGGACCCCATTTCACCCTACATTTTCTTAATGTGTGCTGAGATCTTGTCTGTTCTTCTGAAAAATAATAAAAATATCAAAGGTATTAAAATTTGATGAAGAATTTAAACTGTCACTGTTTGCAGATGACACTACTGTCATACTGGATGGAACAGAGTCATCACTACAAGAAACTTTACATGTCTTAGATGACTTTGCATTAATTTCTGGGTTAAAAATTAATAATAATAAAACAAGAGCAATGTGGATTGGATGTAATAAATATAATGGTGAAACTTTTAATCATCGGTTTAAATTAGATTGGAACCAAGGTCCATTTACATTGCTTGGAATAAATTTTTCTGTTGATTTAGACAGAATGACAAATTTAAATTATGATAAGAAATTACAAGACATTGAAAAAAGCCTAAAACAATGGTCAAAAAGAATTTTAACCCCTTTAGGTAGAATAACAGTATTGAAAACATTGATAATTTCCAAATTAAACCATCTATTTATTGCTATTCCAAATCCACCACAGGAAATAATAACAAAACTGAATAAGATGTTTTATAACTTTATATGGCAACATAAAAATGATCGCATAAAAAGAGAATTAATGTCACAGAGCTATGAAAAAGGAGGCTTAAAAATGATCGACATTAAACATTTTATAGCATCACTCAAAATAACATGGATTAGGCGACTACTAAAATTGAATCTAAATACAAAAAGTTATTTGAAATTTCATATTCTAAGATTGATAATTTCTTAAAGTATGGAAATGATTATTTTAATAAAATAAAACGAAATTCTTATAATTGTTTTTGGAATAATGTTTTTGATGCCTGGAATTCTTTGTCTTTGAGACAAAAACCTGAAAAGATAAATGATGTTAAAGATGTAAGTATCTGGTACAACAAGGATATCTGTATAAATAATAGTCCAGTATTCTTCAAGTCCTGGGCTGACAGTGGCATATATTTCATAAAAGATTTACTTAATGAAGATGGAAATTTAATTTCATATAGAGAATTTACTAGAAGGTATGCTGCGGTCAGGACAAACTTTGTTGAATATTTTGGTATAAAGTCCACCATTGAATCATATATTAAAAAACTAGATTTACAAAACCAACCAGTGAACTTAATGCAAGTTGATATGCCATATTTTTTCAGAATAGTTTTTAAAAGTGAAAAAGGGAGTAAGGACTTTTACAATGTTTTTAATAATAACAATCCAACTGTCATAAGTCAAGAAAAATGGAAATCCATTTTAGATCTAGATATTAACTGGAAATCACTATATATTACCCCCTTTAAAAGTTGTAAAAATACCAAATTACAATGGTTTCAATACAGGATAAACCAAAGAATAATTTCTACAAATGATTATTTGTTCAAAATTAAACTAAGAGATAATAATCTTTGTACCTTCTGTAACAATATATCTGAAAAAATAGAGCATCTGTTTTGGTATTGTGAGATAATTAACAACTTTTGGATAGAGGTAGAGGATTTTATATATCAAAAAATAAACCGCTTTATTAATATTTATAGGGAAAGTGCTATCTTTGGAATTATTAACCAAAAAGAGAAATATAAACCCCAAATTTTCTACTCTTAACTACCAGACATTACATATATAAGTGCAGAATTGATAAAAAAACTACCAAATTTAAATACATGGAAAATGAGTCTTAAATATCAGCTTAATATTGAAAAGATCATCGCAATAAAAAATAATCTTTATGCAAAATTTCTGGAATTTTGGGACCCATGGATAAATATCTTTGATGAATGACTCAATGTCTCCATCTGGTGTGACTGTAGTTTTAGTACTGTAGCAAAAAAGTTAACATCATCATCTATAATGTACATGTATGTTTTATAATTCTTAAAACTATACCTGTATGAAAATGTATAAGTACAATTTGTATCTGAATTTCATAGGGGTTGACACATGCACCTTACACACACGAACCTAGCACACACACACACACACACACACACTATAATAAACCAAAACCCAGACAAAACTGAAAAGGAATGTATATTAGAAGTTTGTCAATACTGAAAATGATATAATTATGAATATTGAAAACGAAACCCTATATTTTTGTTTTATTTATTTACATGTAGTTATTTGATGATGGGATTAATCTAGCTTGACTTTACTAGCTGTTCACCCGATATTTTTGAAAATCTCAAATTTTAATAACCTTTCTTTAAACGATTGTATTGCTATATTCTTCAAATACTATATTAAACCTTAAGTGATACTCATTTAATAGTTACTTGAATAAGACCCCCCCCCCCCAATAATCAGAAATCTGCCTATAATATCTAGATTAATCCCTAAATCCCAAAATATTATACTATTGTATATATATATGTATATGTTTCATGTATGTGAATTTGACCTTTTGTTACCCGGCAAGTGAACCCAGCGGCCCCAACCCTGGCACTTGACCATCCCATATCTTACATCTGGGACAATAAAAAAAAAAAAAATTACAAAAAATAATCCAATTATTGCATTTAAAGTTGCCCCAAGAAAGAAGGTACAGAAGGGATAATTTGGACATAGTTAGTATTTGTTGCTTTGTTAAAAACTTCAAAAATTGCTCTATGTACAGAATTAAATTCATCTTTGGATGACTAAAAATATTTTTTCCTATAAGTATCAAGTATCAAGCTTTTACAATTTTCTGTAAGTTTATTGGAAAGTACGACTTTATTTTTGCATTTTTATATACATTCAATATGTACATGAACAGTAGTATGGTCTGGAATGTGTTAAACATGCACAAGTACTGATTTTCAGATTTGTTCTACTTTCAATTATTTTAAGAACATTGTGATCACGAAAGAATACCACCTGTTATACAAGATAGAAAACTGTAACCTCAGTTTTATTGTCCAGTATGAATGTAAGTGAATTCAAATCACAACTTAGACAGGGGGTAGCCTTTCAATATTTAAAAATTACATTCTATTTGAGTGTATTTATTCGGTATTATGAATGAGTCAGGAATAGCATATTGAATCAAATGCGAAACAGTTTTTACAATCATAAAAAATATTCTTAACATAAAAATATCGCTACAATGATTTATTTTCTAAGATTCCGACATATATATGGAATTGATAAAAAAAAACTTTTACCAAATAAGGATAGACACGTCGAAACTAGGTTGGAATTCTGACCAATCAAACAATACGTGGCGTAACACAATGATATTCTATGACGTAATCATATAGTTAAAAGTTACATCATCAGAGGTCATTCATAAGAGATTGAATGCTAGCTAAAACAAATAGTTTCATCTAAAGAAGGTCAATTCCTATTGTAAATATTATACACAATACATGATCAACTTCCAACACAAGTATGCAAATTACTTGTTTGTTTCAAGTCTGTTTTGTTATATATTAAAACGTATTGTCAACCTTCAAAGAAATTTCTAGCAATTGGTTAACTTACTGAGGTACATAGAACTGTCTGGGTCGTAAAAGCACGCAACTTTTAGCGGTAAAATGAAAGTAACTTGTACATTGCGGACATATAGTTACGGTAAACAAACATGGCAACAACGTATGTAAATCACATAGAATACGATATCGAAGTTAAACAGACCAAACTATTACTGCTTTGAAGCGTGACAAAAACATTTTACATGGTTTTGGCAGGTTACATAGCCCCATGTACACTTCGACGCAAAAAAACCTGTATAATTTATATTGTAAACCATTTGTTGTCGCTTCTAATTTAATTCTTTTGTGACATTAGTTCAGTGTGTGTGTGTGTGTGTGTGTGTGTGTGTGTGTGTGTGTGTGTGTTAAATAGAATCTATTCCTGCTGCTAAGCAGTGTAGAGAAATCTAAACATAAATTGTCTGATTCCCTGTAAGACCAGGGGCTCTGCTGTGCAGTTTGTCGAAAGAAAAAATCTTACTTTTATCAAACAGAAAATTTTCTGTTCGAGGTTAAAAAAAGATATATCATTCCTGACATTCCATAGCAACCAATAAATAAGTCAGTTAGGTGAAAATTGATTGATTGATTGATTGATTGATTGATTGATTGATTGATTGATTGATTGATTGATTGATTGATTGATCTATTTGGGTTGAACGTCCAAGTCAAGAAAATTTAACTTATATCCTGATTTCACCATCTATAGATGAAGTCATAGAATTTTTTTTCCTTTGCAGTTTACTCAGGGCAATGTGCAGGGAGTGTTATTTAACGTGCTGTGCCTGCAATGACACTGGACATAGGTTTTTACAGTCTCTTTGGAAGGACACTGTGAAAATTTGAAATATTTTTGAAATATTTTTAATACCTGTAGTATATGTGAAAGTTTTTCCCTTAAATTTTTATGTATTTTTTACTAGGACTTTTAATTAATTCTATCACTTATGTGTCATTTTCCTTCCAAATTAATATGAACCTTATTTATAAACATAGCACTGCCGTGCTGTTGTACGGTGCAGTTGGGAAAATATGTTGTGACAAGACAGAATATGACGGAAAATCTCCCCCACCCCCACCCCCCACCCCCCCGGGAAAGGGGGGTGGTTCGATCTATGCATAGTCCGACAGATGTTTTTTGGAAAAAGAAACAATGTACCAAACCATGTATTGCTAAATTAAATGGTACAAAATAATAATTTCTTAAATATATGAAAAAGACAATCAGTAATTCAAATTTAATAAAGTTTTATAAAATCGTACCCGATTGTTTTGTCATTTCGGATAGAGAGAAAGTAGAGTTTTGCAGACCCTACCGTCGCTTTGAGGGGGTACATTCTAGCGGTTTTATGTAACTGGATCATTTGCTGTTAAATCTGGGTTTTAATAAACTGCTGATTATCACTCACAATATTCCCGTTTCATGTTTAAAATCCACATGTGGTCATTTGCACACAGCACTGTACGAATTATCTTCCTTTCACGAAAGTGAAATCTAATCGATAAACAGTTTTAAAATATGACACAATTGCCTCAACATCAAAATACGTTATCATATCCTTCAAAATAAATTTAAATTATCGTAGATTTCATGAAGAATTAATTAAATCCGCCTACCATTGCTGTTCATTTCATAAAAAGTTATGATTTTACATCGTTGGACGCAAACTTCTCGGACTACTTTTTATTGTAATCACGAGATCAGTTCGCCAAATTGCAGAAATAATTGGATGCATCCCGTCGCAATATTTTACTAGATTCCGAAATGTATTCCGAAAATTTATTCCAAATGTGCATATGTAATCAAATGCATTACCCGTCTCAGAATACATATTTCACGATAAAACAGATATATGTCTTTCACGATCATTTACCAGGCGCACTATTTCTATGCGTACTCATATCTTATAGTTTCATAGCAAAGAAACCCGAAACAGCAAAAAAAAATAAAACTTGCCTGAAAGAAAATTAACTTAAGACCATGGTGAAGTGTTAAATCATTTAATGTCAATGATTTGTATTTTATCAACAATCCATTCGACTAATGAACCATTCATTTGAAAAAAATATGTAATGAACTTCTTATTGTATACATTTAACTATTATAACTTGCATTTTGATACGGGTATGTTTTCTCCTTTTGAGATTTGGTTATTTCTTCTTTATTGTTAAAATAGAAAAACATGACAGCATTAGACCATTTCAGATCATGAAACCCCAAAAACCTTCAACATTGTACATATGGTACTGAACATAGGCTTACATTTAAAAAGCTAAAAACTACATATAAAATGAAAAAACTATCTCTTTATATGGTACTGAACATAGGCTTACATTTAAAAAGCTAAAAACTACATATAAAATGAAAAAACTATCTCTAAAAAAAGGGAAAATCAATAATGGATATCAATAAATAATGATGAATTTTTATTTAAAAAAATATTTGTTATAAAATAAAGCAAACTAGATTTTTAATGGTCATGGTTTTGTTCACATATTAAATTTATTTATTTATTTATCTATTTATTTTTGGGTATTTGGCTTATGTCATCTGAAAAGTATAGAAAAGTTGCAAAATGTGTTCATAAACACTAGTATATTGTAAACATTCCAGACATACCAGTATCAGGAGGAATGTTACACAGGTATCACTGGTAAAGTAACTGTACAGTTCCAGAGGGCATAGGAGAATTATGGAATGAGTCTGTTAATAAACTATATAGTTCAAATAACAGTAGCAACTAAACAAGATATTCAATATTGGGAATATACAGTTTCCTATTAGCCATGTCACCACAGAAGGTTAAAAATTGCAACACACCACATGGTTCTCGGTGGGTCATATTTACAAGTGAAAATTTTATGAGTTTCTTTTTCACAATTAAAAAATACTAAAAATTGACTATAAAAATGGTGCTCCTTGTTAGCTACATCTCAACAATTTTATGCAAATGATATATATGTTTCAGCAGCTTATAAGCCATAAGCTATCTATAGCTCGACCATTCAACTTTGAATCATTTTCCTCAACTTTGTGTTAAACTTTCGACAGGTCTGTAATGTAAATCAAAATTTAGAGTGAAAGGAACATGGGACATCAAATATATCTAGGGCAATCCTGGACACAGAGACATCAAACTTATTGACAATACTACGATTACACTTTTTGAGGACCTGATAAGCCAATAAATATTATTGCGTCAACAATTTATTTGCATGCAGCATGTTTAGTTGTAAAACGTTTCTGTAGTGAGAACAAGCTCTACCATATCCTATTTAGTATTAATTTTGAAACTAATACACCTTGCAAATGGACAACTTGTAATGTTTTAGACCTATCTATTAATGTTGAAGTTAAATTATAGTTTCATTTCATTATTTAGCAATTAGCAAAAAGGTGCTGTCCCCTCTGAAGTTTTAGAGTAAAAGAAGTAGAGTTGTCATGTGCTACTTTTGAATTTATATAAAATAATAAAATTCAAGTGTGCTAACTTTGAATGCATTATTCTAATAAAATTTAAAATCAGCACATGACAACTTCATAAAAATTCAGAAGAAGCACATGACATAGCTAATAAAAATAGTAGTTTGTAGCTTCTGGATTGTGATTCGGACATGGATTAGTATGTTTTTTTTGATTAAATAAAACAAATTTGTTTTGGTGCCAAAGTCATCATAATAATGAAGATCTTATGTCCTGATCGACTTTCATTGACCAGCATTATTATAGGTATGTTTTTGTCAAAAAACGTGCATTACAGATTGACTCGGGCTAGTTTGAGATTATCAAAAACTTAGGTATATTCCCTCATGCAAAGTACATTATTTCCTTTTCTAAATTTAGTTTAATATATTTTGGTACTTATTTATTAATTTTTAAACCTCTTTGGACAAAATTTGACAATTTCGGTTCAAGCACTACTGATGAGGATTTGTATTTCGAAACGGCCGTCTAGTGCTGTAAAATTTACACTGGTACTAGTATATTATGTATGTAATTTAAACTAATGACCTTTTTATTGCTCCGACTGGCCAAGTTATCCGATTATTATTCTCACGGTCATAGCCACTTTGCCGTGGGTCTCATTAACAATATCGTGTTTCCTATTTAATTATTTAAATTTCCACTTCTATGTTTCTGACTGCAATTGCGACCACATAGCACCAGTCACTTCCACTTAAAAACACAAAGTTTGATTCGTTAAATTTCTTTTTCAATACATGTACTTCAGTTGGCACCAGATAACACCAGTCACTTCCACTGAAAATAACATACATCATGATTCATTGAATGTTAAATTTCCTTTTCAATACATGCACTTCATTTGGGACCAGATCACTGCCACTGAAAAACATACATTCTCATTAGCCGAAACTTTGTACTTCGTTATATGCTAGACCGTTACAACAATGGATTAATTTGAATTGGAAGATAAACTTGTTTATATTACTGAGGAAGATATGGCAAATCTCCAAAAACCATTTAACTCTGGTGAGAAAGCAACAATTTCTGAAAAGAAAAATGAATTTGAATTATCGGGTGCATACGCACATTCCATTGATATACAAGAAGACCTTAAAAAGCATTCTACCCATACATAAACTGATTCAGTTGATTATGATACGGAAACTATCATAATTGGTGATACAACAACAAAATCTACCCAAACGTCTAATCTGCAATTCAATGTTCAGACTCTGAAGCAGGCCAGACTAAGAAATTAAGATCACACCAACGGAAAAAATCAAATGAAGACGAAAAAGAAAAATCTGAACATTTCGTCTGTCAAAATAACAGTTTGAAGTTGTACAAAACTTTTAATCACAATCCTTTGGTGCACGTCGAATCGACTAATGATATGCGTTCTGGAATAGACGCTGGTCTATCAGAAAGATCAGATAGAACATACTCTTGTAAACAAACTGGAACAAATTACTATACGAAGTTGCTGTCGATAGATAAAATTCCGAGAGTTGAGACAAATAATTGTCTTTCAATTTCGGATCGTCGGAAATTTGGGACAAGTAATGCAAACTTAGTAATGGAACAGGAAGAACTGGGGACAAACAATGATCATTCGGTTATTGAAAATCGAGAATCGGACATAGAGAATACTGATTCGGCTATAGAAAGGCAAGGGTCGTACTTACAACCCAATGAAGTCGATCGAGGTTTTCGTCGATGGAATATCGATCAACGCGATTCAGAAAGATATACTGACCATCAAGATCTGCAACATTATGACATCGTTGATACACAAACAAATAATAGGGTTAAAAAGAATTCAATGTGCAATTCTAGACTAATAAAACTCCTTATAACTGTGTTGTTATTAAACATCATCATCATTGGATCATTACAACTATATATCAGTTTTAAAGAATATCCAGAACAGCCTACTAATACTCAAGGTAATTAATTGTTTAACAATTTTGGTTTAAGCACTACTGATGGGGGATTGTATTACAAAACGGCTGTGTAGTGCTGTAAATTACACTACTATAATAAATAATTAGTAATAATTACAATCGCTGAGCTGGTATCCCGCGGATAAACTAAACATTCCCAAAGATATCGTTAATGAGGTAATTACATATTATACTAGTTTCAATTTTACAACACTAGGCGGCCGTTTCGGAGTACAATTTCTCATCAGTAGTGCTTGGACCAATATTATGAAACCAAAATTGTTTTCAATATTTTGAAAACGTACCAAAATATATTTTACCAAATTCAGCCATGGAAATACATTACATGAGTGAGTACCTTAGTTTTTGATGAATTTCAAATATTAAGTATCAGCAAATTTAGACAACAGTATATTTCTGACAATAATACACAATTATTGCCAACTGAGTTTGTGATATCCTCGGGGGCAACAGCCACATAACATTGTTTTATCAGATCAAAATTATCTTCTTCATAATATTTTAAATTCCTAAAAAATACATAAGCTTAATCGTTCAACGTATTGTCGTATGTAGATTTAGTAAAATAAATTTTGGCTTTTTTTTATTTCCAAATTTAAGTCTGAACATCACTGATGAGGAATCTTATTCCGACACGGCCGTCTAGTGTTACAATATTAAAACAGGTTTAATAGGCAATAATTGTGATTCATTGTCAGGAATATACTTTTGTCTAAATATGCACTAGTTAAAATGTGAAATTCTTCAAAAACTAAGGTATACTCATGCAAAGTATTTCCTTAGCTAAATTTGGTAAAATATATTTTGGCCCTTTGGGTATCTTTTCAACATCTTCAAAAAATTTTTGGTTTCATATTTTTGTTCAAGCACTACTGTTCAAAAATTGTAAACGGCCGTCTAGTGCTGTAAAATTAAAACTGGTACAATATATGTAATTACAATCCTTGGGCCCGTATCCATGCTGGTGGACTAAGCATCTCCAAGAATAAGATGGCAATACATTACATTGTTTTGTCAGATCAAAATGATCTGCTGCGTAATATCTAAAATTCCTAAAAACAACAACAGCTAAGCTATGCCTTAATTGTTCAACGTATTGTCCGGAAAAACACTGATGAGGAATTTTATTCCGAAACGGCCGTCTAGTACTAGAATATCAAAACGTGTTCAGTAATAATTATATCATAAACTTTCATTTAACTACAAATTTTGTTCATTTAAATTCTTGTTGAAATACTTTCGTTTCCATTAAGCACAGCTCAGAAACCCTACCATTTGGTATTTTTATTATAAAAATTATATTTTATATCAGTCATTATTGTTGTCCTCAATGATCTATAACAATCTCACCTTTATGTATCTTCCGTTTTTTTTTTCATTTCAGGTAGCAAAAGCGAGATGGTAGCTTTTTCTGCAGCTAAAATCTTCTGGAACAGGTTTTATAATGTCAATCATACCAGGATTGTATTTGATGATGTTATTTTAAACATTGGAAGTGGTTATAATAAAAGTGATGGGATCTTTTATTGTCCAAGAGATGGAGTTTATGAATTAAGTGTATTTGCACATTGAAAGAGAAAATCATCCATGGACTATCACAGGATACACATGATGAACCTAGTTATTATAAGTAAAAACCTATCATCTCCAGTGATCCATTTTAATAATGTTATTTCTTTGGTTCTGGAACTAAACGCTAAGGATAGAATCTGGGTGGAGAATCCTGGTTCAGTTAGTTCAGTTATTAAACGAGCTCTCTTTTCTGGGCATCTGATAAAGGCATAAAAGATTCATGTTAATCCTGCTGATAAGGTTCATGTTTATGAACCACACAACCTGAATAAGGAAATCCTCACCTTCGTATTCATAATCCTATTTATCCTACCATGTGACTCTACATGTGTAAAGGCGAACATTGGCCTGTCCGATTGACCTTAAATTAAATATTTATCTTATAGGAGAGCACATTAGTTGATCCATGCGTTTATTTCGTCTACATAGCGCTTTTAAAAAGTATATATTCACATTTGTAATGTTTTAATGAATTAAATTCTGTTTGAGACCAAATGGTAATTATAGGAGTATAAATGTCATTGCTAATGCGGTGTCATTTATCTCTTCCTTGTGCCTATATGCGTGACGTCATTGTTGGCTGTTCCAGTAATTGGAAATGATTGTCGTACACCAGTGTTTTAAATTACATATTATACCAGTTTTAATTTTACAGCACTAGATGGTAGTTTCGGAATACAATTCCTCGTCAGTATTGCTTGCAACCAAAAGTGTTGAAACCAAGATGTTGAAAAGATACCTAATTTCAAATTTTAACTAGCAGCAAAACTAGAAAATAGTATATTTCTGACAACAATACACAATTATTGCCTACTGAGTTTTTAATATTCTCGGGTCATCAGCCACTAGCAGAGATACCGGCTCAGGAGTTTAAATTACATATTATACTAACTTTAATTTTACAGCACTAGACGGTCGTTTCGGAATACAATTCTTCGTCAGTAATGCTTGGGCCAAAATTGTTATCAAATGTTGAAAAGATACCCAAAGGACCAAAAAATATTTTACCAAGTTTAGCTAAGGAAATACTTTGCATGAAGGAGTATACCTTAATTTTTTAGGAATTTCAAAATAATTTTTTAAAGTAATTTCAGGATTAAAACATAGCACTGCCATGCGTATGGTGTAGTTGGGAAAATGGTGTTGAGGCAAGACTATGAATATAACTGAAAATCCCGGGCGCTCCTGTCGATCCATGCATAGTCCGACGGATGGTGTTTTTGAAAAAGAAACAACGTACCAAACCATGTATTGCTAAGTAAAAGTCGGCAGAAAATAATAATTTCATAAATATATAAAATAGACGATCATTAATTAACATTTAATAAAGATTTATAAATTGTACCTGATCGTTGTTTGTCATCATTTGGACAGAAAAAAGTAGTGTTTTGCAGACCCGACCGTCGCTATGAGGGGTTCATTCTAGCGTGTGTATTTAACTGGATAATTTGTTGTTAAGTCTGGTTTATTAATAATATAGCCTACTGATTATCACGCACAATATTCCTGTTTCATGTTAATTTTACTTCCAAATTGGTAAGGTATTTAAAATCCACATTTGTATGCCATGTGCCGTCAGTTTGCACACGACACTGTACGATTTATCTCCCTTTCACGGAAGTAAACTAATCGATAAATCAGTTTTAAAATGTTACGGAATACCTCAACATCAAAATATGTTATTCTACCCTTCAAAATAAATTTAAAATACCGCAGAATTTATAAAGAATTAGTTGAATTCACCTGCCATTGCTGTTTATTTCATAAAAAAGTTTTGATTTTACATCGTAGGACGCAAAAATCCCGGACTACTTTTCGTTGTAATCTACGAGATCAGCTCGCCAGACTGCACAAATTCTTGGATGCATTCACCGGCAATATGTTACTAGATTTCGAAATATACTATGATTCCATTTTTGGTAACCGAAATCGCCATTTGCTACTAATTTCTTTCAAAAAGTAACCTATTTTAGCAAATTTGTAAAAAAAAATACTTTAAAAAAAACTATTTTTTCACAAATTTTGGAAATTTGGCTACTAATAATTTTAAATTTGTGAAAACCTAGAATATATTCCGACATTTTATTCCAAATGTCTCAGAAAACATATCTCACGCTAAAACCGCTGTATTCCTTTCACGTTCATTTACCAGGCACACTATTTCCAAAGCGTATATATGTTAACATACTATTTCATAGTAAAGAAGCTCGATCTCAGCGGAAAGCGATAGCAATGTACGCTTTCAGTGTCGTGAACGCCGTACAATAAACAAAAATAATATTTTCAAAAAATGCCAAAAGTAAATATAACCATCGAACTGTCTATAAATGGCGTTTATAATGATATTATGCTAGTGTGAGTTGCTCAGTTTGCTTTGCACAGCAATGGCAGTTATAGCACTAACAACACTCCTTCTAGATAGTTCAATCGTTAAAAACGTGCATTGTGTATGAATTATAGGTCATTCAAAATCGACGGAGGAGTAATGTATGTGAGGCGAGAACTCAGTGTTCATTCAAGGATTTGTCAGAGGGAGGCATTTTAATTCAAAGTAAAAATTTGAAAACTGGAAAATGAAGTTACACACATCATCTTCAAACAGGGGAGTGAGGATGTGTGCTCCGGAAGAGTAATCACCCCCTGTCTAATTTTGCATATTGCGAGTTTGTGGCCTTAATCACTTGGCTATACATTACCAATTCCAACTTTTACCATGTCTCTGTATCTAAAATTATTTTGGATATATTTGACATCATATAGTTTTATTCTCAATTTTGATTACACATGTAGCGGGTGATGATGATCTGATGAATATGATAACTCGTACTTAGTCTTCTATAGCACCTGGCCTTACTTTCAATGTGCAAGTTCATGTGTTTAACTTAATTTGACAGATTCATGTGGTTTTTTTTTTCTTTGGTTTTTTTTTTTGTTTTTTATTTATTTATTTTTTTTTTTTTTTTTTTTTTAATTTTTTTTTTTTTTACAATGATTGAACTTGCCCTAAATATTTTTTTACTTTTCTTTGGGATTTTGTTTTAGACATGAATTCTTTTATTGTTTTTTATTCCGACAATAATTGAATTTTTAATTTGTTTACTTTTCTTTGGGACCGCAATTTGTACATGAATTGGTATATTTGTTTTTTGATGACCACAATGGTCGAACTTGCCTCAAATATATATTTATTTATTTATATATAATTTAATTTTTTTTTTACTTTTCTTTGGACATAGATTGCTATGTTTATTTTTCGTCATCATATACAAGGACATATTTAATTCCATGCAAGAAAAAAACATCACTTAATAGTATATGAAGAGACATTTGTCCAAATAAGTTCATGTAATTGTTGTAAGACATGATTCCAAGTCCTCAGCAAGCTGTCATGGAGTATAACTATTTTAAGCTGAGGCTAAACATTTTTTAGAAAAGAAGTTGTATTAATTCATATTATACCAGCGAAAAATTTACATTTTAATTAATAGCTAAAATGTAAAAAATTAAGGACCCTAGACATATTTTAGAGGCCTTGGACAACAGTGTCCCTGGTAATCTTAATCCATGTTATATGTTGAAACATTTGTCCAAATAATAAGGTCATGTACTACCAAATTTCAAGCTACAGGCAATTAACATTTCTCCATACCAGCACAAATATGACTGTCAATCACCATACAATCTGCTTGGTTGTTTCAGAGAAAAAAATACATATGTTGAAATCACACACACAAATCTCTTGCACTATATGTTAATATAGCTTATTAGTCATGTAGGCTGTTGTTGAATGTTCATGAACTACTTAGTTAATCTCTATAGATTAATCTATGAACAAGTTTGTTTATGCATATGAAGTATGAGTGTGTTTTATGGTCTGTCTTTTATCAGCATGTAGTCAGGGGGACTTTAAGGTTCTAGCTCACAGAGTCAGTACGCAGAAGACAAGGATACCACTCCCCAGGCACATTATACTGATACCAGGTGAACCAATAAGGCCTACGGCAAGGAAAATTCACTTTTCTACATGTGGTCTGAGCAGGACTCGAACTCACAGTCTTGTTTCAAACATTTAGATCCTGAAGTTAAGGTGTCACTCTCAAAACTACAAAATCAAAAACAAACATACTAATTTATGTTCAAATCAAAATCAAGGAGCAAAGTAAAAACTTTGGAACTAACAAATCAGGTTATACATGTGAACTTCCACCAGGGAAGTGAGGCTGGGTACTTCGGGAGGTTAACCACCTCCTGTCTAGTTAGCTACACCAGCCACGTGTGAAATCCAAATTGAGTGAAAGGGACATGGAACTAAGGGACTTTAATATTTATATTCTATGAATGAAATTTAACATAATTTTTTTATATAAATGTTTATGGCGGGAGTATACAATGATTGGATTAAAAATAACACTTTAAACTACCATTTCATTTTATAAAGTAAAACATTTTAATAATTCAAAGAACTATTTCTTCAATAATTCCAACCACTACTTTTTCAATAATTCCAACCACTACTTTTTCAACAACATGTTTCTAAAATCCTCATTACTCATTTAAGAAGTTTCTGATTTAGATTCTGACTTTCCATTGGCTGTGTGTGTTTGAACATTAGAAGCTGCTTTCTGATTAGCTGATCCTTTTTCAGAGCACTACTTCCTGGAGGTTTTTGTAATGACCTCGGTAACAAAGATAATTGTGTTCTAGCTTTTCCTCTTCTGAAAAATAAAAATCAATTTACATTAAGAATTTCAAACATACAAAATAATACCTTTAAAACACATTCTAATGCTCCACCAACACAGTCACCTCACCAGATAAGTTAAGGAAGATCTGGCATCACTCTTGGTACATGTAATCTATTTTGGTCCATAGCTTTCTATATAGTCCAGCCTGCCTAAAGGCCACCTTTATATAAGAGCCACCTGCTTATAAAGGTCAGTATAATTGTATCCCAATTGTTTTTTTATTCATATTATTTGAAGCTGCATATAAAGATCACCTGCCCATAAAGGCCACTTTTACTGGTTCCCTTAAGTGGCCTTTATAGACAGGTTTGACTGTAGCCAGTATTTTATTTCCATGGCAAATTTTGAATATGTTAAAAGCTTGAACAAGGTTAAAACAAATGTAGATATCCTTACTAAACTATATTTTCATTAGCTTGCAATTTTTCCTTTTTTCCAGTGCGAGAGCAATGGCATTCATAGGACTATAAATGCCAAACGACCGCATCACGGAATTTGAAGAATTTGAATATTAAATATGGAATACACATCCTCCAAGAACTATAACCTTGTAAACAAAATGGCTGCCTCCATGTTCCAAGGTTGTTTATTTCTTGGGGTATCGAATGCCTATGTGTTTGATGATCAAGTCGTTTTCTAATTTCACAAAGTCTATCGTAAGTTTTCGTGTATCAATCAATTTTTTCTGAATTAGATAGTTCCTCAGATGCATGTTGCAATTTATTCAGGATCATGCTTTACATCCGTCCAGTGGATGTGCACTGAATCAATGGCATTATTGGTGATGTAGTACACAATTACATCACGTAGTATACTTTTCACAGTTTTTATTATTTTTTCTTTCAATTAAAATGTTTCAATGGAACTAACAATAAATTAATTTTAAACGCACTGATCTAACAAAATTATATTTTTAAATGAAAACATTGTTATTCACTTCTCCTGTACATAGAGAAGTTTTCGGAATATTTTGAAAAATTTATAAAGTTTATACACCAGCTGAGCCTCATTCAAATTTATATCAGGGTATTTAGGGTCAGGTAGGTAACTGTTGTTCAAGATTTTTTCCAGATGTGACCATCATTAATATTCCAATTATTGCATTTAAAGTTGCCCCAAGAAAGAAGGTACAGAAGGGATAATTTGGACATAGTTAGTATTTGTTGCTTTGTTAAAAACTTCAAAAATTGCTCTATGTACAGAATTAAATTCACCTTTGGATGACTAAAAATATTTTTTCCTATAAGGTCAGTAGATTTTGTATAAAGCTTTGACAATTTTCTGTAAGTTTATTGGAAAGTATGACTTTATTTTTGCATTTTCATATACACTTAATATGTACATGTACAGTAGTATGGTCTGGAAATGTGTTAAACATGCACAAGTACTGATTTTCAGATTTGTTCTACTTTCAATTATTTTAAGAACATTGTGATCACGAAAGAATACCACCTGTTATACAAGATAGAAAACTGTAACCTCAGTTTTATTGTCCAGTATGAATGTAAGTGAATTCAAATCACAACTTAGACAGGGGGTAGACTTTCAATATTTAAAAATTACATTCTATTTGAGTGTATTCATTCTGTATTATGAATGAGTCAGGAATAGCATATTGAATCAAATGCGAAACAGTTTTTACAATCATAAAAAATATTCTTAACATAAAAATATCGCTACAATGATTTATTTTATCTAAGATTCCGACATATATATGGAATTGATAAAAAAAACTTTTACCAAATAAGGATAGACACGTCGAAACTAGGTTGAATTCTGACCAATCAAACAATACGTGGCGTAACACAATGATATTCTATGACGTAATCATATAGTTAAAAGTTACATCATCAGAGGTCATTCATAAGAGATTGAATGCTAGCTAAAACAAATAGTTTCATCTAAAGAAGGTCAATTCCTATTGTAAATATTATACACAATACATGATCAACCTCCAACACAAGTATGCAAATTACTTGTTTGTTTTTCAAGTCTGTTTTTGTTATATATTAAAACGTATTGTCACCTTCAAAGAATTTCTAGCAATTGGTTAACTTACTGAGGTACATAGAACTGTCTGGGTCGTAAAAGCACGCAACGTTTAGCGGTAAAATGAAAGTAACTTGTACATTGCGGACATATAGTTACGGTAAACAAACATGGCAACAACGTATGTAAATCACACAGAATACGATATCGAAGTTAAACAGACCAAACTATTACTGCTTTGAAGCGTGACAAAAACATTTTACATGGTTTTGGCAGGTTACATAGCCCCATGTACACTTCGACGCAAAAAAACCTGTATAATTTATATTGTAAACCATTTGTTGTCGCTTCTTATTTAATTCTTTTGTGACATTAGTTCAGTGTGTGTGTATGTGTGTGTGTGTGTGTGTTCAATAGAATCTATTCCTGCTGCTTAGCAGTGTAGAGAAATCTAAACATAAATTGTCTGATTCCCTGTAAGACCAGGGGCTCTGCTGTGCAGTTTGTCGAAAGAAAAAATCTTACTTGGATCAAACAGAAAATTTTCTGTTCGAGGTTAAAAAAAGATATATCATTCCTGATATTCCATAGCAACCAATAAATAAGTCAGTTAGGTGAAAATTGATTGATTGATTGATTGATTGATTGATTGATTGATTGATTGATGATTGATTGATGATTGATTGATTGATTGATTGATGATCGATTGATCTATTGGGGTTTAACGTCCAAGTCAAGAAAATTTAACTTATATCCTGATTTCACCATCTATAGGTGAAGTCATAGAATTTTTTTTCCTTGCAGTTTACTCAGGACAATGTGCAGGGAGTGTTATTTAACGTGCTGTGCCTGCAATGACACTGGACATAGGTTTTTACAGTCTCTTTGGAAGGCACTGTGAAAATTTGAAATATTTTTTAATACCTGTAGTATATGTGAAAGTTTTTCCCTTAAATTTTTATTATTTTTTAATAGGACTTTTAATTTATTCTATCACTTATGTGTCATTTTCCTTCCAAATTAATATGTACCTTATTTATAAACATAGCACTGCCGTGCTGTTGTACGGCGTAGTTGGGAAAATATGTTGTGAAGACAGAATATAACGGAAAATCTCCCCACCCCCACCACCCGGGAAAGGGGGGTGGTTCGATCTCTGCATAGTCCGACAGATGTTTTTTGGAAAAAAAACAATGTACCAAACCATGTATTGCTAAATTAAATGGTACAAAATATAATTTCATAAATATATGAAAAAGACAATCAGTAATTCAAATCAGTTTTATAAAACCGTACCCGATTGTTTTGTCATTTCGGATAGAGAGAAAGTAGAGTTTTGCAGACCCTACCGTCGCTTTGAGGGGGTACATTCTAGCGGTTTTATGTAACTGGATCATTTGCTGTTAAATCTGGGTTTTAATAAACTGCTGATTATCACTCACAATATTCCCGTTTCATGTTTAAAATCCACATGTGGTCATTTGCACACAGCACTGTACGAATTATCTCCCTTTCACGAAAGTGAAATCTAATCGATAAACAGTTTTAAAATATGACACAATTGCCAACATCAAAATACGTTATCATATCCTTCAAAATAAATTTAAATTATCGTAGATTTCATGAAGAATTAATTAAATCCGCCTACCATTGCTGTTCATTTCATAAAAATTATGATTTTACATCGTTGGACGCAAACTTCTCGGACTACTTTTTATTGTAATCATGAGATCAGTTCGCCAAATTGCAGAAATAATTGGATGCATCCCGTCGCAATATTTTACTAGATTCCGAAATGTATTCCGAAAATTTATTCCAAATGTGCATATGTAATCAAATGCATTACCCGTCTCAGAATACATATTTCACGATAAAACAGATATATGTCTTTCACGATCATTTACTAGGCGCACTATTTCTATGCGTACTCATATCTTATAGTTTCATAGCAAAGAAACCCGATATCTTGGAAGCGATAGTAAAGTACGCGTTCACTGTCGTGAAACGCCGTACAACAATTCAATTATTTTCTGAAAAGCAGAAATATGGACCTGTACATCTATGTTAAGGCTTGGACTTAATTTTGTTTGAAAACACATAGTATGAATCTTCCAAATTAGTGTTATGTTCTCTAGTGAGAAACAGCAAAAAAAAATAAAACTTGCCTGAAAGAAAATTAACTTAAGACCATGGTGAAGTGTTAAATCATTTAATGTCAATGATTTGTATTATATCAACAATCCATTCGACTAATGATCCATTCATTTGAAAAAAATATGTAATGAACTTCTTATTGTATACATTTAACTATTATAACTTGCATTTTGATACGGGTATGTTTTCTCCTTTTGAGATTTGGTTATTTCTTCTTTATTGTTAAAATAGAAAAACATGACAGCATTAGACCATTTCAGATCATGAAACCCCAAAAACCTTCAACATTGTACATATGGTACTGAACATAGGCTTACATTTAAAAAGCTAAAAACTACATATAAAATGAAAAAACTATCTCTACATATGGTACTGAACATAGGCTTACATTTAAAAAGCTAAAAACTACATATAAAATGAAAAAACTATCTCTAAAAAAAGGGAAAATCAATAATGGATATCAATAAATAATGATGAATTTTTATTTAGAAAAAAATAGTTGTTATAAAATAAAGCAAACTAGATTTTTAATGGTCATGGTTTTGTTCACATATTAAATTTATTTATTTATTTATCTATTTATTTTTGGTTATTTGGCTTATGTCATCTGAAAAGTATAGAAAAGTTGCAAAATGTGTTCATAAACACTAGTATATTGTAAACATTCCAGACATACCAGTATCAGGAGGAATGTTACATAGGTATCACTGGTAAAGTAACTGTACAGTTTCAGAGGGCATAGGAGAATTATGGAATGAGTCTGTTAATAAACTATATAGTTCAAATAACAGTAGCAACTAAACAAGATATTCAATATTGGGAATATACAGTTTCCTATTAGCCATGTCACCACAGAAGGTTAAAAATTGCAACACACCACATGGTTCTCGGTGGGTCATATTCACAAGTGAAAATTTTATGAGTTTCTTTTTCACAATTAAAAAATACTAAAAATTGACTATAAAAATGGTGCTCCTTGTTAGCTACATCTCAACAATTTTATGCAAATGATATATATGTTTCAGCAGCTTATAAGCCATAAGCTATCTATAGCTCGACTATTCAACTTTGAATCATTTTCCTCAACTTTGTGTTAAACTTTCGCCAGGTCTGTAATGTAAATCAAAATTTAGAGTGAAAGGAACATGGGACATCAAATATATCCAGGGCAATCCTGGACACAGAGACATCAAACTTATTGACAATACTACGATTACACTTTTTGAGGACCTGATAAGCCAATAAATATTATTGCGTCAACAATTTATTTGCATGCAGCTTGTTTAGTTGTAAAACGTTTCTGTAGTGAGAACAAGCTCTACCATATCCTATTAGGTATTAATTTTGAAACAAATACACCTTGCAAATGGACAACTTGTAATAATTTAGACCTATCTATTAATGTTGAAGTTAAATTATAGTTTCATTTCATTATTTAGCAATTAACAAAAAGGTGCTGTCCCCTCTGAAGTTTTAGAGTAAAAGAAGTAGAGTTGTCATGTGCTACTTTTGAATTTATATAAAATAATAAAATTCAAGTGTGCTAATTTTGAATGCATTATTCTAATAAAAATTTAAAATCAGCACATGACAACTTCATAAAAATTCAGAAGTAGCACATGACATAGCTAATAAAAATAGTAGTTTGTAGCTTCTGGATTGTGATTCGGACATGGATTAGTATGTTTGATAAAACAAATTTGTTTTGGTGCCAAAGTCATCATAATAATGAAGATCTTATGTCCTGATCGACTTTCTTTATTGACCAGCATTATTATAGGTATGTTTATGTCAAAAAACATGCATTACAGATTGACTCGGGCTAGTTTGAGATTATCAAAAACTTAGGTATATTCCCTCATGCAAAGTACATTATTTCCTTTTCTAAATTTAGTTTAATATATTTTGGTACTTATTTATTAATTTTTAAACCTCTTTGGACAAAATTTGATTTCACAATTTCGGTTCAAGCACTACTGATGAGGATTTGTATTTCGAAACGGCCGTCTAGTGCTGTAAAATTTACACTGGTACTAGTATATTATGTATGTAATTTAAACTATTGACCTTTTTATTGCTCCGACTGACCAAGTTATCCGATTATTATTCTCGCGGTCATAGCCACTTTGCCGTGGGTCTCATTAACAATATCGTGTTTCCTATTTAATTATTTAAATTTCCACTTCTATGTTTCCGACTGCAATTGCGACCACATAGCACCAGTCACTTCCACTTAAAAACGGAAAGTTTGATTCGGTAAATTTCTTTTTTTATACATGTACTTCAGTTGGCACAAGATAACACCAGTCACTTCCACTAAAAATAACATACATCATGATTCGTTGAATGTTAATTTCGTTTTCAATACATGCACTTCAGTTGGGACCAGATCACTGCCACTGAAAAACATACATTCTGATTAGCCGAACTTCTTTTTCAATACAAGCATATTTATACTTTGTACTTCGTTATATGCTAGACCGTTACAACAATGGATTCATTTGAATTGGAAGATAAACTTGTTTATATTACTGAGGAAGATATGGCAAATCTCCAAAAACCATTTACCTCTGGTGAGAAAGCAACAATTTCTGAAAAGAAAAATGAATTTGAATTATCGGGTGCATACGGACATTCCATTGATATACAAGAAGACCTTAAAAAGCATTCTACCCATACAAACTGATTCAGTTGATTATGATACGGAAACTATCATAATTGGTGATACAACAACAAAATCTACCCAAACGTCTAATCTGCAATTCAATGTTCAGACTCTGAAGCAGGCCAAGACTAAGAAATTAAGATCACACCAACGGAAAAAATCAAATGAAGACGAAAAAGAAAAATCTGAACATTTCGTCTGTCAAAATAACAGTTTGAAGTTGTACAAAACTTTTAATCACAATCCTTTGGTGCACGTCGAATCGACTAATGATATGCGTTCTGGAATAGACGCTGGTCTATCAGAAAGATCAGATAGAACATACTCTTGTAAACAAACTGGAACAAATTACTATACGAAGTTGCTGTCGATAGATAAAATTCCGAGAGTTGAGACAAATAATTGTCTTTCAATTTCGGATCGTCGGAAATTTGGGACAAGTAATGCAAACTTAGTAATGGAACAGGAAGAACTGGGGACAAACAATGATCATTCGGTTATTGAAAATCGAGAATCGGACATAGAGAATACTGATTCGGCTATAGAAAGGCAAGGGTCGTACTTACAACCCAATGAAGTCGATCGAGGTTTTCGTCGATGGAATATCGATCAACGCGATTCAGAAAGATATACTGACCATCAAGATCTGCAACATTATGACATCGTTGATACACAAACAAATAATAGGGTTAAAAAGAATTCAATGTGCAATTCTAGACTAATAAAACTCCTTATAACTGTGTTGTTATTAAACATCATCATCATTGGATCATTACAACTATATATCAGTTTTAAAGAATATCCAGAACAGCCTACTAATACTCAAGGTAATTAATTGTTTAACAATTTTGGTTTAAGCACTACTGATGGGGGATTGTATTACAAAACGGCTGTGTAGTGCTGTAAATAACACTACTATAATACATAATTAGTAATAATTACAATCGCTGAGCTGGTATCCCGCGGATAAACTACACATTCCCAAGGATATCGTTAATGAGGTAATTACATATTATACTAGTTTCAATTTTACAACACTAGGCGGCCGTTTCGGAGTACAATTTCTCATCAGTAGTGCTTGGACCAATATTATGAAACCAAAATTGTTTTCAATATTTTGAAAACGTACCAAAATATACTTTACCAAATTCAGCCATGGAAATACATTACATGAGTGAGTATACCTTAGTTTTTGATGAATTTCAAATATTAAGTATCAGCAAATTTAGACAACAGTATATTTCTGACAATAATACACAATTATTGCCAACTGAGTTTGTGATATCCTCGGGGGCAACAGCCACATAACATTGTTTTATCAGATCAAAATTATCTTCTTCAAAATATTTTAAATTCCTAAAAATACCTAAGCCTAATCGTTCAACGTATTGTCGTATGTCGATTTAGTAAAATAAATTCTGGCTTTTTTTTAATTTCCAAACTTAAGTCTGAACATCACTGATGAGGAATCTTATTCCGACACGGCCGTCTAGTGTTACAATATTAAATCAGGTTTAATAGGCAATAATTGTGTTTCATTGTCAGGAATATACTATTGTCTAAATATGCACTAGTTAAAATGTGAAATTCTTCAAAAACTAAGGTATACTCATAAAAAGTATTTCCTTAGCTAAATTTGGTAAAATATATTTTGGCCCTTTGGGTATCTTTTCAACATCTTCAAAAAATTTTTGGTTTCATATTTTTGTTCAAGCACTACTGTTCAAAAATTGTAAACGGCCGTCTAGTGCTGTAAAATTAAAACTGGTACAATATATGTAATTACAATCCTTGGGCCCGTATCCATGCTGGTGGACTAAGCATCTCCAAGAATAAGATGGCAATACATTACATTGTTTTGTCAGATCAAAATGATCTGCTTCGTAATATCTAAAATTCCTAAAAACAACAACAGCTAAGCTATGCCTTAATTGTTCAACGTATTGTCCGGAAAAACACTGATGAGGAATTTTATTCCAAAACGGCCGTCTAGTACTAGAATATCAAAACATGTTCAGTAATAATTATATCATAAACTTTCATTTAACTACTTTCGTTTTTTTTTCATTTCAGGTAGCAAAAGCGAGATGGTAGCTTTTTCTGCAGCTAAAATCTTCTGGAACAGGTTTTATAATGTCAATCATACCAGGATTGTATTTGATGATGTAATTTTAAACATTGGAAGTGGTTATAATAAAAGTGATGGGATCTTTTATTGTCCAAGAGATGGAGTTTATGAATTAAGTGTATTTGCACATTCAAAGAGAAAATCATCCATGGACTATCACAGGATACACATGATGAACCTAGTTATTATAAGTAAAAACCTATCATCTCCAGTGATCCATTTTAATAATGTTATTTCTTTGGTTCTGGAACTAAACGCTAAGGATAGAATCTGGGTGGAGAATCCTGGTTCAGTTAGTTCAGTTATTAAACGAGCTCTCTTTTCTGGGCATCTGATAAAGGCATAAAAGATTCATGGTAATCCTGCTGATAAGGTTCTTGTTTATGAACCACACAACCTGAATAAGGAAATCCTCACCTTCGTATTCATAATCCTATTTATCCTATGTGATACTGTAGGCGAACATTGACCTGTCCGATTGACCTTAAATTAAATATTTATCTTATAGGAGAGCACATTAGTTGATCCATGCGTTTATTTCGTCTACATAGCGCTTTTAAAAAGTATATATTCACATTTTAATGTTTTAATGAATTAAATTCTGTTTGAGACCAAATGGTAATTATAGGAGTATAAATGTCATTGCTAATGCGGTGTCATTTATCTCTTCCTTGTGCCTATATGCGTGACGTCATTGTTGGCTGTTCCAGTAATTGGAAATGATTGTCGTACACCAGTGTTTTAAATTACATATTATACAGTTTTAATTTTACAGCACTAGATGGTAGTTTCGGAATACAATTCCTCGTCAGTATTGCTTGCAACTAAAAGTGTTGAAACCAAGATGTTGCAAAGATACATAATTTCAAATTTTAACTAGCAGCAAAACTAGAAAATAGTATATTTCTGACAACAATACACAATTATTGCTACTGAGTTTTTAATATTCTCGGGTCATCAGCCACTAGCAGAGATACCGGCTCAGGAGTTTAAATTACATATTATACTAACTTTAATTTTACAGCACTAGACGGTCGTTTCGAAATACAATTCTTCGTCAGTAATGCTTGGTCCAAAATTGTTATCAAATGTTGAAAAGATACCCAAAGGACCAAAAAATATTTTACCAAGTTTAGCTAAGGAAATACTTTGCATGAAGGAGTATACCTTAATTTTTGAGGAATTTCAAACTAATTTTTTAAGTAATTTCAGGATTAAAACATAGCACTGCCATGTATATGGTGTAGTTGGGAAAATTGTGTTGAGGCAAGACTATAAATATAACTGAAAATCCCCGGGCGCTCCTGTCGATCCATGCATAGTCCGGCCGATGGTGTTTTTGAAAAAGAAACAACGTACCAAACCATGTATTGCTAAGTAAAAGTCGGCAGAAAATAATAATTCCATAAATATATAAAAAAGACGATCATTAATTAACATTTATTAAAGTTTTATAAATTGTACCTGATCGTTGTTTGTCATCATTTGGACAGAAAAAAGTAGTGTTTTGCAGACCCGACCGTCGCTATGAGGGGTTCATTCTAGCGTGTGTATTTAACTGGATAATTTGTTGTTAAGTCTGGTTTATTAATAATATAGCCTACTGATTATCACTCACAATATTCCTGTTTCATGTTAATTTTACTTCCAAATCGGTAAGGTATTTAAAATCCACATTTGTATGTCATGTGCCGTCAGTTTGCACACGACACTGTACGATTTATCTCCCTTTCACGGAAGTAAACTAATCGATAAATCAGTTTTAAAATGTTACGGAATACCTCAACATCAAAATACGTTATTCTACCCTTCAAAATAAATTTAAAATACCGCAGAATTTATAAAGAATTAGTTGAATTCACCTGCCATTGTTGTTTATTTCATAAAAAAGTTTTGATTTTACATCGTAGGACGCAAAAATCCCGGACAACTTTCGTTGTAATCTACGAGATCAGCTCGCCAGACTGCACAAATTCTTGGATGCATTCACCGGCAATATGTTACTAGATTTCGAAATACTATGATATGATTCCATTTTTGGTAACCGAAATCGCCATTTGCTACTAATTTCTTTCAAAAAGTAACCTATTTTAGCAAATTTGTAAAAAAAAAATACTTTAAAAAAAACTATTTTTTCACAAATTTTGGAAATTTGGCTACTAATAATTTTAAATTTGTGAAAACCTAGAATATATTCCGACATTTTATTCCAAATGTCTCAGAAAATCTCCGCTAAAACCGCTGTATTCCTTTCACGTTCATTTACCAGGCACACTATTTCCAAAGCGTATATATGTTAACATACTATTTCATAGTAAAGAAGCTCGATCTCAGCGGAAAGCGATAGCAATGTACGCTTTCAGTGTCGTGAACGCCGTACAATAAACAAAAATAATATTTTCAAAAAATGCCAAAAGTAAATATAACCATCGAACTGTCTATAAATGGCGTTTATAATGATATTATGCTAGTGTGAGTTGCTCAGTTTGCTTTGCACAGCAATGGCAGTTATAGCACTAACAACACTCCTTCTAGATAGTTCAATGGTTAAAAACGTGCATTGTGTATGAATTATAGGTCATTCAAAATCGACGGAGGAGTAATGTATGTGAGGCGAGAACTCAGTGTTCATTCAAGGATTTGTCAGAGGGAGGCATTTTTAAAGTAAAATCAAAGTACTGAAGGTACTGAAGCATCAGCTAAACTGAGTAATTTGATAAAAAAAAATGTGCACTTGAAACTGAGATTTGTCTAATGAATCAGTAACAAATGAAAATCATTCAAATAATAGATACTGTGATCGGGAAGCTTCTAACAACAAGTCTGCTTTTTATGCAAGTTGTTAGGTTCTAACATATAAATATGTTACAATGGTCAAAATGGACATGCCACGGAATGTTTATCAATTGAGTAAACTAAGTAATTCACATAAATATAAATTTTCAATTTTTCAAAAACCAAAAGAGGCTACTAAAGACCCGACCCCAAATCTGAGTGAAATATCTCAAGCGTAACTGAAAAAAGTCCAGAGAAACCATCATTTGGATAAAATTCACAAAGTGAAAGGGGCATAACTCCACTAAACGCAGTTGACTGGAAGAAAACCCAAACTGGATCTGTAATCACCACCATCATCATCATTACCACTCCTCATATCACATTTTGACCATCAACATGAAGATATCATCATCATCGTCGTCATTAGCAGCAGCAGTAGAACCCATGCCATGACAATCACCACCACCATTATATTAATCATTTTCAGAAATCCTCATGTTACATCATTAATATGGTCACATCATCATCATAGCTCTTCGTGTCACATAATCATCATCATTATCAGCGGCAGCAGTACTGAATGTCATCATCATCATCATCATCATGTCACATCATCAGCATGAAGACATTGGCTTTGTTATCATCATCATCATCATCGTGAATTATTATCATCATCGACAGCAGCAGAACTGAATGTCATCACCACCATCATCATCATCATCACCACCATCTTCATCATCATCATCATCATCATATTGACAGTGCTCAGCAGTACTGAATGTCATCATGTCAGCTATTTCCCTTGACTTGCAATTGACAGATTAACCATTGTTGAAGTCATTAATTTTATTCATTGAATTCAGAATTAATTTGAAAAAAAATAAAAATAAAAATAAAACCTTTGTTTTAGAAATAATTTAAATGTATTTAAAATTATTGTTGAATATATATAAATTGTCCAAGTGAGCTTCAAAAGCCTAAATTGGTATAAACCATCCTGACACAATAAGCTAATAATCTGTACCTCCCAATTACAGAAGTTGTCCAGGCAACTGTCTCTTTCAAAAAAAGTTTGTTGACAAGAATTGTGTACAAAAGGGGGAAATATTTCTGAATACGATTAATTGAAAATTAATTGATTATTATTTAGACAACTAAAATGTTACAATAAAATTACTTTGAATTTAAGAGAAACTGTAAGAGGAGTTGAGTTCACAAAGTAGGTACCCCCATTCTAATACTTGCTAAAAAGTGACTAAGTTTTAAAGTCTGGAAAAATGGAGAAAAAATCTTGAAATATTTCCATAAAGTCAGGTGCACATCTTCAATATATATAAACATTCTGTGAAGTTTCAAGGCTTTTGGTTGAAAACTGTAAGAGGAGTTGAGTTCACAAAGTAGGTACCCCCATTCAAATACTTGCTAAAAAGTGACTAAGTTTTAAAGTCTGGAAAAATTGGGAAAAAAATCTTGAAATATTTCCATAAAGTCAGGTGCACATCTTCAATATATATATAAACATTCTGTGAAGTTTCAAGGCTTTTGGTTGAAAACTGTAAGAGGAGTTGAGTTCACAATGTAGGTATCCCCATTCAAATACTTGCTAAAAAGTGACTAAGTTTTAAAGACTGGAAAAATTGGGAAAAAAATCTTGAAATATTTCCATAAAGTCAGGTGCACATTCTCAATATATATATAGAAACATTCTGTGAAGTTTCAAGCTTTTTGGTTGAAAACTGTAAGAGGAGTTGAGTTCACAAGATTGGTACCCTATTTTCCCAGCCCTTAGTTTCTGTTCTACTTCACCAACGGTGCTCTAGAAATCGGAAGAACTTAAGAAGCACAATAACTCCTGCATGTCCAGTGGCCACATTTTATGTGAAATAAAGTAATATGGCTTCATGAAAAGAAATTAAAGGTTGTAAAAAAACATGGATTAAACTACTGACAACAACTTTAATCGGATATCCACTGTAAAAGGACTTGTAAGAAGGTAAATAAATTTTATCTGAAAATTTTAAAACATCGTTTTTTTCAGTTTTGTTTAGATTTTGATTTCAAGTTCTTTCTTGCGATTTATTTTGTTGATTCAAAATAAACAACTGGAAAAGGTATTTAAATGAACATTTATGATGAAATTGTCTGTCTTCGGAGACATATGGTGAGAAGTAGATCGTCACTGTTACAGAAGTATGTAGCAGAGATTCGAGAATAAAGCATGTCGTTTTTATATTAAACTGATAACTGAAAAGGACAGGGTGTCATGATCATTTTAAAAGGGGCAAGGGTGTACTGGACTAAAAAGGTCAGTCACTACGCTATGTGAATACATTTGAGCAGGGGCATCGGGTGTCAAATGCAGGCATGCCCCCAAACACATGGCTAATTTGCATACGAACTACCGGTATCGACTTCACGAGTCACAAACGATTTATCAACATAGCCAATAACTTGTAAATAAACTTCTTCTTTCAGTTTCGTATCACATTTTTGGGAATAATCTTTGATTTCTACTTTTTGTTATGCATAATTTCGCTACCGGCAAACTGACATACCCAATGAAAGCGGGAAAATCCTCGTGACGTTATGATGAATATTAATGAACCAGGTCGGGATATCCCAAACACGAAATATTATTGACAATCAATTTTAAAAAATTATATATAATTTATCATCAAATGTGATCCATGTTTAAAGTTATTAAACTTAAAAACTGTTTAATGAGCATACTTTGTGTTTATTTATCGATGTCACTTTGCGTAAATTAAAAAAATCCAATATGGCGGCGACTGTAAAACAACCACATGTACAACACTGTAGGTCAAAAAGAAGAACGTCGGCGCGAACTGACAAGATCGTCATTTTTGTTGGGTTTTCCGAGGGGCGTATACTTAGTGGATTTTTATGGTTTTTATCTTAAAATTATCATACAAAAGTGAAGAATTAAAATATATATCCAGCAAAAACAATTACGGACTAATACGCGTATGAATACATTTCAGATCGGCACATGTGTACAGAGGTATGATATTATGCATGTTAGCTATTCAAGAACCACGTTAAGCACCACGGCTCTGATTGGCTAATTTTTTGTTCATTTTTGTTATATTGTACGCGATTGGTTCTTAATGATACTTGAGTTCTACATCCTGTTTATATTGGCGATGAGATTGAAAAGAAGAATCAACAGATAAGATGCTTAAAAAGGTAGGTAACAGATTCAAATATGTTCCCTGTTTATGTGTTTAACATTGTCCGACGAGGCATATTATAGAATATGCTAAAAAGAGTGACAGAATTAAATTAGCGAGGGAACCATAGCTAACATCTAAAAACCATAGATAATAATAATATTGTCAACACATAGAACTATGGACAATATAACCTACATACATAGAGCTATAGACAATATAACCTACACACATAGAGCTATAGACAATATAACATACACACATAGAACTATAGACAATATAACCTACACATAGAACTATAGACAATATAACCTACACACATAAAACTATAGACAATATAACTTACACACATATAACTATAAACAATACACATAGAACTATAGACAATATAACCTACACACATAGAACTATAGACAATATAACCTATAGACAATATAACCTACACACATAGAACTATAGACAATATAACCTATAGACAATATAACCTACATATACATAGAACTATAGACAATACACATAGAACTATAGACAATATAACCTACATATACATAGAACTATAGACAATATAACATACACACATAAAACTATAGACAATATAACTTACACACATATAACTATAAACAATACACATAGAACTATAGACAATATAACCTACATATACATAGAACTATAGACAATATAACATACACACATAGAACTATAGACAATATAACCTACACACATAGAACTATAGACAATATAACCTACACACATAGAGCTATAGACAATATAACATACACACATAGAACTATAGACAATATAACCTACACACCTAGAACTATAGACAATTTAACATACACACATAAATCTATAGACAATATAACCTACACACATAGAGCTATAGACCATAAACCTGCACACATAGAGCTATAGACGATATAACTACACACATAGAACTATAGACAATATAACATACACACATAAAACTATAGACAATATAACCTACACACATAGAGCTATAACAATATAACTTACAAACATAGAACTATAGACAATATAACCTACACAGATAGAACTATAGACAATACACACATAGAACTATAGACATATAACCTACACACAGAGCTATAGACAATATAACCTACACACAGAGCTATAGACAATATAACCTACACTCAGAGCTATAGACAATATAACCTACACACATACAACTATAGACAATATAACCTACACACATAGAGCTATAGACGATATAACATACACACATAAAACTATAGACAATATAACCTACACAGAACTATAGACAATACACACATAGAACTATAGACAATATAACCTACACACATAGAGCTATAGAGACAATATAACATACACACATAGAACTATAGACAATATAACATACACACATGGAACTATAGACAATATAACCTACACACATAGAGCTATAGACAATATAACCTGCACATATAGTCTACATCTAAGAACCATAGACAATACATTTAGAGTACATCTAAGAACCATGGACAATACATAGTCTACATCTAAGAACCATAGACAATAACATAGTCTACATCTAAGAACATAGACAATACATATAGTCTACATCTAAGAACCATGGACAATACATATAAGTACATCTAAGAACCATGGACAATACATATAGTCTACATCTAAGAACCATGGACAATACATATAGACTACACTAAGAACCATGGACAATACATATAGTCTACATCTAAGAACCATGGACAATACATGTAGTCTACATCTAAGAACCATGGACAATACATAGTCTACATCTAAGAACCATGGACAATACATAGTCTACATCTAAGAACCATGGACAATACATATAGTCTACATCTAAGAACCATGGACAATACATGTAGTCTACATCTAAGAACCATGGACAATACATGTAGTCTACATCTAAGAACCATGGACAATACATAGTCTACATCTAAGAACCATGGACAATACATGTAGTCTACATCTAAGAACCATGGACAATACATGTAGTCTACATCTAAGAACCATGGACAATACATGTAGTCTACATCTAAGAACCATGGACAATACATGTAGTCTACATCTAAAACCATGGACAATACGTAGTCTACATCTAAGAACCATGGACAATACATATAGACTACATCTAAGAACCATGGACAATACATGTAGTCTACATCTAAGAACCATGGACAATACATGTAGTCTACATCTAAGAACCATGGACAATACACATAGTCTACATCTAAGAACCATGGACAATACATGTAGTCTACATCTAAGAACCATGGACAATACATGTAGTCTACATCTAAGAACCATGGACAATACATATAGTCTACATCTAAGAACCATGGACAATACATGTAGTCTACATCTAAGAACCATGGACAATACATGTAGTCTACATCTAAAAACCATGGACAATACATATAGACGACATCTAAGAACCATGGACAATACATGTAGTCTACATCTAAGAACCATGGACAATACATGTAGTCTACATCTAAGTACCATGGGCAATACACATAGACTACACTTAGAACCATGGACAATACATGTAGTCTACATCTAAGAACCATGGACAATACATGTAGTCTACATCTAAGAACCATGGACAATACATAGTCTACATCTAAGAACCATGGACAATACATGTAGTCTACATCTAAGAACCATGGACAATACATGTAGTCTACATCTAAGAACCATGGACACATACACTACATTAGAACCATGGACAATACATATAGTCTACATCTAAGAACCATGGACAATACATGTAGTCTACATCTAAGAACCATGGACAATACATGTAGTCTACATCTAAGAACCATGGACAATACATGTAGTCTACATCTAAGAACCATGGACAATACATGTAGTCTACATCTAAGAACCATGGACAATACATGTAGTCTACATCTAAGAACCATGGACAATACATGTAGTCTACATCTAAGAACCATGGACAATACATAGTCTACATCTAAGAACCATGGACAATACATAGTCTACATCTAAGAACCATGGACAATACATATAGTCTACATCTAAGAACCATGGACAATACATGTAGTCTACATCTAAGAACCATGGACAATACATGTAGTCTACATCTAAGAACCATGGACAATACATAGTCTACATCTAAGAACCATGGACAATACATAGTCTACATCTAAGAACCATGGACAATACATGTAGTCTACATCTAAGAACCATGGACAATACATATGTAGTCTACATCTAAGAACCATGGACAATACATGTAGTCTACATCTAAGAACCATGGACAATACATAGTCTACATCTAAGAACCATGGACAATACATGTAGTCTACATCTAAGAACCATGGACAATACATATAGTCTACATCTAAGAACCATGGACAATACATGTAGTCTACATCTAAGAACCATGGACAATACATGTAGTCTACATCTAAGAACCATGGACAATACACATAGTCTACATCTAAGAACCATGGACAATACATAGTCTACATCTAAGAACCATGGACAATACATATAGTCTACATCTAAGAACCATGGACAATACATATGTAGTACATCTAAGAACCATGGACAATACATGTAGTCTACATCTAAGAACCATGGACAATACATGTAGTCTACATCTAAGAACCATGGACAATACATGTAGTCTACATCTAAGAACCATGGACAATACATAGTCTACATCTAAGAACCATGGACAATACATAGTCTACATCTAAGAACCATGGACAATACATGTAGTCTACATCTAAGAACCATGGACAATACATGTAGTCTACATCTAAGAACCATGGACAATACACATAGTCTACATCTAAGAACCATGGACAATATACATAGTCTACATCTAAGAACCATGGACAATACATGTAGTCTACATCTAAGAACCATGGACAATACATGTAGTCTACATCTAAGAACCATGGACAATACATATAGTCTACATCTAAGAACCATGGACAATACATGTAGTCTACATCTAAGAACCATGGACAATACATATAGTACATCTAAGAACCATGGACAATACATGTAGTCTACATCTAAGAACCATGGACAATACATATAGTCTACATCTAAGAACCATGGACAATACATAGAGTCTACATCTAAGAACCATGGACAATACATGTAGTCTACATCTAAGAACCATGGACAATACATGTAGTCTACATCTAAGAACCATGGACAATACATATAGTCTACATCTAAGAACCATGGACAATACATGTAGTCTACATCTAAGAACCATGGACAATACATATAGTCTACATCTAAGAACCATGGACAATACATAGAGTCTACATCTAAGAACCATGGACAATACACATAGTCTACATCTAAGAACCATGGACAATACACATAGTCTACATCTAAGAACCATGGCAATACATGTAGTCTACATCTAAGAACCATGGACAATACATGTAGTCTACATCTAAGAACCATGGACAATACATAGTCTACATCTAAGAACCATGGACAATACATATAGTCTACATCTAAGAACCATGGACAATACATGTAGTCTACATCTAAGAACCATGGACAATACATATAGTCTACATCTAAGAACCATGGACAATACATGTAGTCTACATCTAAGAACCATGGACAATACACATAGTCTACATCTAAGAACCATGGACAATACATTAGTCTACATCTAAGAACCATGGACAATACATGTAGTCTACATCTAAGAACCATGGACAATACATATCTACATCTAAGAACCATGGACAATACATAGTCTACATCTAAGAACCATGGACAATACATAGTCTACATCTAAGAACCATGGACAATACATGTAGTCTACATCTAAGAACCATGGACAATACATGTAGTCTACATCTAAGAACCATGGACAATACATAGTCTACATCTAAGAACCATGGACAATACATGTAGTCTACATCTAAGAACCATGGACAATACATGAGTCTACATCTAAGAACCATGGACAATACATATAGTCTACATCTAAGAACCATGGACAATACTTATAGACTACACTTAGAACCATGGACAATACACATAGTCTACATCTAAGAACCATGGACAATACATGTAGTCTACATCTAAGAACCATGGACAATACATAGTCTACATCTAAGAACCATGGACAATACATAGTCTACATCTAAGAACCATGGAAATATATAGTAGTCTACATCTAAGAACCATGGACAATACATATAGTCTACATCTAAGAACCATGGACAATACATGTAGTCTACATCTAAGAACCATGGACAATACATATAGAGTCTACATCTAAGAACCATGGACAATACATTAGTCTACATCTAAGAACCATGGACAATACATATAGTCTACATCTAAGAACCATGGACAATACATATAGTCTACATCAAGAACCATGGACAATACATGTAGTCTACATCTAAGAACGATATACAATATATATAGATTTAAAATAGGTATGCCAGTTGGTATTGGATAGAAGTATTAAGTTGTTAAAAAGAACTTTTTTTAATAATTCAGAAGTTAAATTTTAAGAATGTGTTTTATATACATTCAATCGTTTAAGGATTGTGTCAGTGATTGCACTATCTTTGTTTATAATTCTGTCTACCCAGTATTTTGAACATAAAAAAATACTATGTTTTTTCTAAAATAGTGGTTTAATAACAATTACCTGTATTCCCCTAAATGGTTATTTGTAAGATTGTAAGAGCTATAGGGTCTCATCATGTCACCAGCTTTGGTTTTTTTATTTCTGGGTACAAGAACTATTTACATGATTAGAATTTTACATTACCAACAGTGACGCTTGTTCTCTGCCGGCAATTAATGAGGAAAGCTCTGATTTCATGTACAAGGATAATAGATTTCAGATGAGTGTTATAGGACCCTATAGTGAGGAGAATATCAATATATTAATATGACATTTTTGGCATAACTCATTTTATTTGAAAGTACAGGTCTATTGAAAAAACCACACAAGATGTAAGAAAATATTCTGCTTGACTACTGTGAATGAAGTATTAAAACCTTGTACACAGGTAGTCTGCTGTAGGTGGATGTGCGTAAAGCATTATGATTTCACAGTATCTACATAAAGGGTTTTAAATTTAACTTAGACTTATTGAGCCCAAAATGTATTCACTATCTAGATGCATTTTTTCTTTGGGTATTGTTAAGGGAGTGATATATCGCAGTGAGTTCTCATAAAGTTTCAGTCAGAGTATTGACATTTCATTTTAGTTCATCCCTTGATCTAAATTATGTTTCGTATATTACAGCTGCTCCGATGACTGTTGTATATGATAATGCATGCAGCCTGCACTCATACTGTCTAAACAGAGATCAGGGATTTTTTGAAGCACATTACTGGTCGTGGACAATATGCACAGGGTAAATTATACAAGTAAGAATATTTATAATCTCTTATAATTAAAGAAGAAGAAACATATTTTAAATGGTTAAGATTTTAGGTGAAGAATTAATTTGTATTTTTACAAACAGAAAGAAATCTCTGGGAGTATTGTCCTGAACCCTGCTGACACTGATCGAGGGAATCATTATTTATTGTTGAAATATTTAAATGATGGTAAATGATGTACATTTTATATGTAAGAGATCAGAAACATTCATTCCCATATATCTTCCCAAATGTTTTGTTCAATCATTGGTTAATTGGATATCTGGTATGCAGTTTACCCATAAGGGAAAAAACTTTATACACTTCTACTGGTGTCTCAACCAGAACCATACCATTTAAGAATTGGGACACACTGGCCATTTCTTCTTTTAATGTGTTCATGTGCAACACATTTCATAATGTTGTAGCTATAAGAGGGAGCGACATGGTTTGTTACACTTTTTCAAGTAATGCTGACATCTTAACATGTTTGTTTTATATTTTAGGTTGTTCAAAGGTCTACCATGCAAAAGTACACCTTAGACTGCAAGGGATTAATACACAGATGGTTGAGCAGAATTACTCAAATTAAGAAAACTGAAATCTCAACTTTCTTATATGAACCACTGTAATTTCATCAATTACTTAAAGTTTTTCTTGTGGTACTACAATAAAAACATTATTGATAAATATAAAACCAGATTATATATATAGCCATATGGAGTTTGATTGATATAATTTACAATAAAAACTGCATATTATTAAAGCATTCATTGTAATTATAGTATTGTGTTACTCTTTAATTACATTTAAGTACTGGTGGTTTCTTGACGATTGTTTTAATATGAAAGTTGGACATTTGTCATACAAGCAAGACACAGCAATCCTACATTTAAGTGGTGTCGAGATAGTGGCAGCATCCAGAATTTGATTCAGTCTGTAATTGACATTTTTATGCCCATGTTAACATTTTAAAACAACTACAAACATACCATCCCTTACATAACCATAGCTACATCGGAGGCAATCAAGGTAGTTGCCTCGAAAAAAAACTCACCAATAATATTACTACCTGCTGGTAACATTATTTAACAAGCACTCTCAAAAATAGTTTTAGAAATTAAAAGTGTTGACAAGCTAATTTTCTAAGTATCCATCAAAAACAAACATACTTATCCATTTCCGAATCACAATCCAGAAGCAAAGTAAAACTTTGGAACTGACAAGTTAGGTTAGACACGTGAACTTCCACCAGGGAAGTGAGGCCGGGTGCTCCGGAAGGGTAAGCACCTCCTGTTTAGCTAGCTACATCCGTCACGTGTGTAATCAAAATTGTGTGAAAGGAACATTGAACTATGAGACGTCAAATATATCCAAGGCAATCCTGGACACAGAGACATCAAACTTATCAACAATACTGTGATGACGGCCATAAAACTTTTTGAGGGCCTTGATAAGCCTAGGCTTGCAATATCCCTGAGTCAACAATTTATTTGCAAGCTGCCTACTTCGTTGTACAAAGTCCCCATAGTTATCTTTTATATTGTAAATTTTCATTTCTTTACTTTATTACTTTGTTTTTATAAACAGTCTAGGAATTTTTTGCGAGTGCTTGTAAAATAATGTTTCGGTCTCACTATGTAGATTTGTGATTCAACAACACACATTCTTGTCTCCAGTATGCAATAGGCCAATTTGTGTCATTTATGTATTTTTCGGCCGCCACTAACATTTTCTCTTTGTTATTTAACAACAATAAAGGGTCTGATCACATAATCATCAATGTATGATAAATGGTAGGCAAATGTTATTATCAAGTATTTTATATACCCGTATCACTGTACACATTAAACAATATGTCAATTGATTAGGATTAAATAGTCTAATTTTGAATTAAATCCAAATTTTGAAATGATACATGTAAAAATATTTAATTTAGTAATATTGGTAAAAATAGCCTTCTAAAAAATCACTGTTTTATAGTGAAAACATAATGGTGGATCTTAAAACCTATAAATTTACGTTTTAATCAAAATGATGTATTATTTGACCCAATATGAAAACTTTCTTTCATTCAAACTTTGATTATCACTAAATTGACGTATTTAAGCCATATTTATCGTTATATAGCCCAATCCCAAACTTTATTGAATATATAAAACGTAAAAATAAAATATGCGGTAGTAACACATTTGTTATTCCTACATATTGGACAATAACCATTTCGTAAACTGCATGTCACTGGTCAGGTCACTGCGTCAGAGCCCCTGTTGTGTGGCTATGGTGTTTTGATGGTTTCATTAGAGATGTACATCCTGTCAGTCATGGGAAATATGTCCATTAAGTCAAACATCTAAATCTGGGTGAACACATAAATACCAAATACATTCTTTATTGGCTGAAAATGGTTTTAGAATACATATTCTTAGAAAGCTGTTGTGTAATAATGGTGTGGTTCCTATATATACATGTGTCAACATAACATGTATCTAGGAACCACAATATGTATTTAGGAACACCATTATACAAACATATATCTAGGAACCATACCATATATACAAACATATCTAGGAACCATACCATATATACACAACATATATCTAAGAACATACCATATATACACAACATATATCTAAGAACCATACCATATATACACAACATATATCTAAGAACCATACCATATATACACAACATATATCTAAGAACCATACCATATAACACAATATATTAAGAACCATACCATATACACAACATATATTAACAACCATACCATATACACACATATATCTAAGAACCACACCATATATACACAACATATATCTAAGAACCATACCATATATACACAACATATATCTAAGAACCATACCATATATACACAAATATATAAAACCATACCATATATACACAACATATATCTAAGAACAATACCATATATACACAACATATATCTAAGAACCATACCATTATACACACATATATCTAAGAACCATACCATATATACACAACATATATCTAAGAACCATACCATATACACAACATATATCTAAGAACCATACCATGTATACACAAATATATCTAAGAATACCACCATATACACAACATATATTAAGAACCATACCATGTATACACAACATATATCTAAGAACCACACCATATACACAACATATATCTAAGAACCATACCATATATACACACATATATCTAAGAACCATACCATATATACACAACATATATCTAACAACCATACCATGTATACACAACATATATCTAAGAACCATACCATGTATACACAACATATATCTAAGAACCATACCATATATACACAACATATATCTAAAACCATACCATATACACAACATATATCTAAGAACCATACCATATATCACAACATATATCTAAGAACCATACCATATATACACACATATATCTAAGAACCATACCATATATACACAACATATATCTAAGAACCATACCATATATACACAACATATATCTAAGAACCATACCATATATACACAATATATCTAACAACCATAGCATATACACACATATATCTAAGAACCATACCATATATACACATCATATATCTAAGAACCATACCATGTATACACAACATATATCTAAGAACCATACCATGTATACACAACATATATCTAAGAACCATACCATGTATACATAACATATATTTAACAACCATACCATATATACACCATATCTAAGAACCATACCATATATACACAACATATATTTAACAACCATACCATATATACACAACATATATCTAAGAACCATACCATATACAAGGATATATTAACAACCATACCATATATACACATCATATATCTAAGAACCATACCATATATACACATCATATATTTACAACCATACCATGTATACAAACATATATCTAAGAACCATACCATGTATACACAACATATATCTAAGAACTATACCATATATACACAACATATATCTAAAAACCATACCATATATACACAACATATATCTAAGAACCATACCATATATACACAACATATATCTAAGAACCATACCATATATACACATCATATATCTAAGAACCATACCATATATACACAACATATATCTAAGAACCATACCATATATACACAACATATATCTAAGAACCATACCATATATACACAGGATATATAAACAACCATAGAATATATACACACATATATCTAAGAACCATACCATATATACAACATATATTTAACAACCATACCATGTATACACAACATATATCTAAGAACCATACCATGTATACACAACATATATCTAAGAACTATACCATATATAACATATATCTAAAACCATACCATATATACACAACATATATCTAAGAACCATACCATATATACACAACATATATCTAAGAACCATACCATATATACACATCATATATCTAAGAACCATACCTATATACACACATATTTAACAACCACACCATATATACACAACATATATCTAAGAACCATACCATATATACACAACATATATCTAAGAACCATACCATATATACACAACATATATCTAAGAACCATACCATATATACTACACATATATTAAACAACCACACCATATATACACAACATATATTAACAACCATACCATATATACACATCATTATCTAAGAACCATACCATATATACACAACATATATCTAAGAACCATACCATATATACACAACATATATCTAAGAACCATACCATATACACAACATATATCTAAGAACCATACCATATATACACAACATATATTAACAACCATACCATATATACACATCATATATTTAAAACCATACCATATATACACATCATATATCTAGAACCATACCATATATACACAACATATATATAAGAACCATACCATATATACACAACATATATCTAAGAACCATACCATATATACACAACATATATTAACAACCATACCATATATACACATCATATATTTAAAAACCATACCATATATACACATCATATATTAAAACCATACCATATATACACAACATATATCTAAGAACCATACCATATATACACAGGATATATTAAACAACCACACCATATACACAAACATATATCTAAGAACCATACCATGTATACACAACATATATCTAAAAACCATACCATGTATACACAACAATATCTAAGAACCACACCATATATACACAACATATATCTTAGAACCATACCATATATACACAACATATATCTAAGAACCATACCATATATACACAGCATATATCTAAGAACCAACCATTATACACAGAATATATCTAAGAACCATACCATATATATACAACATATATCTAAGAACCATACCATGTATACACAACATATATCTAAGAACTATACCATATATACACAACAGATATCTAGGAACCATACCATATATACACAACAGATATCTAGGAACCATACCATATATACACAACATATATCTAAGAACAATACCATATATACACAACATATATCTAAGAACCATACCATATATACACAACATATATCTAAGAACCATACCATATATGCACAGCATATATTTAACAACCACACCATATATACACAACATATATCTAAGAACCATACCATATATACACAGCATATATTTAACAACCACACCATATATACACAACATATATCTAAGAACCATACCATATATACACAACATATATCTAAGAACCATACCATATATACACAGGATATATTAAACAACCACACCATATATACACAACATATATTTAACAACCATACCATATATACACATCATATATCTAAGAACCATACCATATATACACAACATATATCTAAGAACTATACCATATATACACAACATATATCTAAAAACCATACCATATATACACAACATATATCTAAGAACCATACCATATATACACAACATATATCTAAGAACCATACCATATATACACAATCATATATCTAAGAACCATACCATATATACACAACATATATCTAAGAACCATACCATATATACACAACATATATCTAAGAACCATACCATATATACACAGGATATATTAAACAACCATACCATATATACACATCATATATCTAAGAACCATACCATATATACACATCATATATTTAACAACCATACCATGTATACACAACATATATCTAAGAACCATACCATGTATACACAACATATATCTAAGAACTATACCATATATAACATATATCTAAAAACCATACCATATATACACAACATATATCTAAGAACCATACCATATATACACAACATATATCTAAGAACCATACCATATATACACATCATATATCTAAGAACCATACCATATATACACAACATATATCTAAGAACCATACCATATATACACAACATATATCTAAGAACCATACCATATACACAACATATATCTAAGACCATACCATATATACACAACATAATTTAACAACCATACCATATATACACATCATATATTTAACAACCATACCATATATACACATCATATATCTAAGAACCATACCATATATACACAACATATATAAGAACCATACCATATTACACAACATATATCTAAGAACCATACCATATATACACAACATATATTTAACAACCATACCATATATACACATCATATATTTAACAACCATACCATATATACACATCATATATTTAACAACCATACCATATATACACATCATATATCTAAGAACCATACCATATATACACAACATATATCTAAGAACCATACCATATATACACAACATATATCTAAGAACCATACCATATACACAACATATTTAACAACCATACCATATATACAATCATATATTTAAAAACCATACCATATATACACAACATATATCTAAGAACCATACCATGTATACACAACATATATCTAAGAACCATACCATATATACATAACATATATCTAAGAACCATACCATGTATACACAACATATATCTAAAAACCATACCATGTATACACAACATATATCTAAAAACCATACCATGTATACACAACATATATCTAAGAACCATACCATATATACACAGGATATATTAAACAACCATACCATATATACACAACATATATCTAAGAACCATACCATGTATACACAACATATATCTAAGAACCATACCATATATACACAACATATATCTAAGAACCATACCATGTATACACAACATATATCTAAAAACCATACCATATATACACATCATATATCTAAGAACCATACCATATATACACAACATATATTTAACAACCATACCATATATACACATCATATATTTAACAACCATACCATATATACACAACATATATCTAAGAACCATACCATGTATACACAACATATATCTAAGAACCATACCATATATACACAAAATATATTTAACAACCATACCATATATACACACATATATCTAAGAACCATACCATATACACAACATATATCTAAGAACCATACCATATATACACAGGATATATCTAAGAACCATACCATGTATACACAACATATATCTAAAAACCATACCATATATACACATCATATATCTAAGAACCATACCATATATACACAACATATATTAACAACCATACCATATATACACAACATATATCTAAGAACCATACCAATATACACAACATATATCTAAGAACCATACCATGTATACACAACATATATCTAAGAACTATACCATATATATACATAACATATATCTAAGAACCATACCATGTATACACAACATATATCTAAGAACCATACCATATATACACAACATATATCTAAGAACCATACCATATATACACAGGATATATTAAACAACCATACCATGTATACACAACATATATCTAAGAACCATACCATATATACACAACATATATCTAAGAACCATACCATGTATAACAAACATATATCTAAAAACCATACCATATATACACATCATATATCTAAGAACCATACCATATATACACAACAATATTTAACAACCATACCATATATACACAGGATATATCTAAAAACCATACCATATATACACAACATATATCTAAAAACCATACATATATACACAACATATATCTAAGAACCATACCATATATACACAACATATATTTAACAACCATACCATATATACACAACATATATCTAAGAACCATACCATGTATACACAACATATATTAACAACCATACCATATATACACAACATATATCTAAGAACCATACCATATATACACAACATATATTTAACAACAATACCATAATACACATCATATATCTAAGAACCATACCATATATACACAGGATATATAAACAACCACAATATATACCAACATATATCTAAGAACCATACCATGTATACACAACATATATCTAAAAACCATACCATATATACACAACATATATCTAAAACCATACCATATATACACAACATATATCTAAGAACCATACCATATATACACAGGATATATTAAACAACCACACCATATATACACAACATATATCTAAGAACCATACCATGTATACACAACATATATCTAAAAACCATACCATATATACACAACATATATCTAAAAACCATACCATATAACACAACATATATCTAAGAACCATACCATGTATACACAACATATATCTATGAACCATACCATGTATACACAACATATATTAAACAACCACACCATATATACACAACATATATCTAAGAACCATACCATGTATACACAACATATATCTAAAAACCATACCATATATACACAACATATATCTAAAAACCATACCAATATACACAACATATATCTAAAAACCATACCATGTATACACAGGATATATTAAACAACCATACCATATATACACAACATATATCTAAGAACCATACCATATATACACAACATATATCTAAGAACCATACCATATATACACAACATATATCTAAGAACCATACCATATATACACAACATATATCTAAGAACCATACCATATATACACAGGATATATTAAACAACCATACCATATAAACAAAGCATATATTAACAACCATACCATATATACACATCATATATCTAAAAACCATACCATGTATACACAACATATATCTAAGAACCATACCATATATACACAGGATATATTAAACAACCATACCATATATACACAACATATATCTAAGAACCATACCATGTATACACAACATATATCTAAGAACCATACCATATATACACAACATATATCTAAGAACCATACCATGTATACACAACATATATCTAAAAACCATACCATATATACACATCATATATCTAAGAACCATACCATTAATACACAACATATATTAACAACCATACCATATATACACATCATATATTTAACAACCATACCATATATACACAACATATATCTAAGAACCATACCATGTATACACAGCATATATCTAAGAACCATACCATATATACACAACATATATCTAAGAACCATACCATATATACACAACATATATCTAAGAACCATACCATATATACACATCATATATCTAAGAACCATACCATGTATACACAGCATATATCTAAGAACCATACCATATATACACAACATATATCTAAGAACCATACCATATATACACAACATATATCTAAGAACCATACCATATATACACATCATATATCTAAGAACCATACCATGTATACACAACATATATTTAACAACCATACCATATATACACAACATATATTTAACAACCATACCATATATACACATCATATATCTAAGAACCATACCATATATACACAACATATATCTAAGAACCATACCATATATACACAGGATATATCTAAGAACCATACCATGTATACACAACATATATCTAAAAACCATACCATATATACACATCATATATCTAAGAACCATACCATATATACACAACGTATATTTAACAACCATACCATGTATACACAACATATATCTAAAAACTATACCATATATACACAACATATATCTAAGAACCATACCATATATACACAACATATATCTAAGAACCATACCATATATACACAACATATATCTAAGAACCATACCATGTATACACAACATATATCTAAGAACTATACCATATATACATAACATATATCTAAGAACCATACCATGTATACACAACATATATCTAAGAACCATACCATATATACACAACATATATCTAAGAACCATACCATATATACACAGGATATATTAAACAACCATACCATGTATACACAACATATATCTAAGAACCATACCATATATACACAACATATATCTAAGAACCATACCATGTATACACAACATATATCTAAAAACCATACCATATATACACATCATATATCTAAGAACCATACCATATATACACAACATATATTTAACAACCATACCATATATACACAGGATATATCTAAAAACCATACCATATATACACAACATATATCTAAAAACCATACCATATATACACAACATATATCTAAGAACCATACCATATATACACAACATATATTTAACAACCATACCATATATACACAACATATATCTAAGAACCATACCATGTATACACAACATATATTTAACAACCATACCATATATACACAACATATATCTAAGAACCATACCATATATACACAACATATATTTAACAACAATACCATATATACACATATATCTAAGAACCATACCATATATACACAGGATATATTAAAACCACACCATATATACACAACATATATCTAAGAACCATACTGTATACACAACATATATCTAAAAACCATACCATATATACACAACATATATCTAAAAACCATACCATATATACACAACATATATCTAAGAACCATACCATATATACACAGGATATATTAAACAACCACACCATATATACACAACATATATCTAAGAACCATACCATGTATACACAACATATATCTAAAAACCATACCATATATACACAACATATATCTAAGAACCATACCATATATACACAGGATATATTAAACAACCACACCATATATACACAACATATATCTAAGAACCATACCATGTATACACAACATATATCTAAAAACCATACCATATATACACAACATATATCTAAAAACCATACCATATATACACAACATATATCTAAAAACCATACCATATATACACAGGATATATTAAACAACCATACCATGTATACACAACATATATCTAAGAACCATACCATATATACACAACATATATCTAAGAACCATACCATATATACACAACATATATCTAAGAACCATACCATATATACACAACATATATCTAAGAACCATACCATATATACACAACATATATCTAAGAACCATACCATATATACACAACATATATCTAAGAACCATACCATGTATACACAACATATATCTAAGAACCATACCATATATACACAACATATATCTAAGAACCATACCATATAACACAACATATATCTAAGAACCATACCATATATACACAACATATATCTAAGAACCATACCATATATACACAACATATATCTAAGAACCATACCATATATACACAACATATATCTAAGAACCATACCATATATACACAACATATATCTAAGAACCATACCATGTATACACAACATATATCTAAGAACCATACCATATATACACAACATATATCTAAGAACCATACCATGTATACACAACATATATCTAAGAACCATACCATGTATACACAACATATACTTAACAACCATACCATATATACACATCATATATCTAAAAACCATACCATATATACACAACATATATCTAAAAACCATACCATATATACACAGGATATATTAAACAACCACACCATATATACACATCATATATCTAAGAACCATACCATATATACACAGGATATATTAAACAACCACACCATATATACACAACATATATCTAAGAACCATACCATGTATACACAACATATATCTAAAAACCATACCATATATACACAACATATATCTAAAAACCATACCATATATACACAACATATATCTAAGAACCATACCATATATACACAGGATATATTAAACAACCACACCATATATACACAACATATATCTAAGAACCATACCATGTATACACAACATATATCTAAAAACCATACCATGTATACACAACATATATCTAAGAACCACACCATATATACACAACATATATCTTAGAACCATACCATATATATACAACATATATCTAAGAACCATACCATATATACACAGCATATATCTAAGAACCATACCATATATACATAACATATATCTAAGAACCATACCATATATACACAACATATATTTAACAACCATACCATATATACACATCATATATCTAAGAACCTTACCATGTATACACAACATATATCTAAGAACCATACCATATATACACAACATATATTTAACAACCATACCATATATACACAACATATATCTAAGAACCATACCATATATACACAACATATATCTAAGAACCATACCATATATACACAACATATATCTAAGAACCATACCATATATACAAACATATATCTAAGAACCATACCATGTATACACAACATATATTTAACAACCATACCATATATACACATCATATATCTAAGAACCATACCATATATACACAGCATATATCTAAGAACCATACCATATATACATAACATATATCTAAGAACCATACCATATATATACAACATATATTTAACAACCATACCATATATACACAACATATATCTAAGAACCATACCATATATACACAACATATATCTAAGAACCATACCATGTATACACAACATATATCTAAGAACCATACCATATATACACAACATATATTTAACAACCATACCATATATACACAACATATATCTAAGAACCATACCATATATACACATCATATATCTAAAAACTAGATGTATGTAGGAACCACACCGCACTTGAATGTTTTGCCACTGAGCTATCAAGACGGTAATTGAGGTAGAAACTGTACATGGTCTATATACAGGATAATGGTCACATACGGGCAACAACACTAGTACATGGTCTATTTACAGGATAATGATCAGATACGGGCTACAGTATCTGTACATGGCCTATATGCAGGATAATGGTCAGATACGGGCTGTAGTATCTGTACATGACTTATATGGCAGATACGGGCTAAAGCATCAGTGCATGGTGTATATGCAGGATAATGGTCTGATACGGGCTACAGTATCTGTACATGGTCTATATACAGGATAATGGTCAGATACGGGCTACAGTATCTGTACATGGTCTATATACAGGATAATGGTCTGATACGGGCTACAGTATCTGTACATGGTCTGTATACAGGATAATGGTCTGATACGGGCTACAGTATCTGTACATGGTGTGTATGCAGGATAATGGTCAGATACGGGCTACAGTATCTGTACATGGTATATATACAGGATAATGGTCTGATACGGGCTACAGTATCTGTACATGGTCTATATACAGGATAATGGTCTGATACGGGCTACAGTATCTGTACATGGTGTATATGCAGGATAATGGTCAGATACGGGCTACAGTATCTGTACATGGTCTGTATACAGGATAATGGTCTGATACGGGCTACAGTATCTGTACATGGTCTATATACAGGATAATGGTCAGATACGGGCTACAGTATCTGTACATGGTCTATATACAGGATAATGGTCAGATACGGGCTACAGTATCTGTACATGGTCTGTATACAGGATAATGGTCTGATACGGGCTACAGTATCTGTACATGGTCTATATACAGGATAATGGTCTGATACGGGCTACAGTATCTGTACATGGTGTATATGCAGGATAATGGTCAGATACGGGCTACAGTATCTGTACATGGTCTATATACAGGATAATGGTCTGATACGGGCTACAGTATCTGTACCTGGTCTATATACAGGATAATGGTCTGATACGGGCTACAACACCAGTGCTCCATATACAGGATAATGGTCAGATACGGGCTACAGTATCTGTACATGGTCTGTATACAGGATAATGGTCAGATACGGCCTACAACACCAGTACATGGTTTATATACAGGATTATGGTCAGATATGGGGTACAGCATCTGCATATGGCTCATATGCAGGGTAATGGTAAGATACGGGCTACAGTATCTGTGCATGGTCTATACACAAGATAATGGTCAGATATGGACTAAAGCATCAGTACATGCTGTATATACAGGATAAAGGTCAGATACGGGGTACAGTATCTGTGTATGGCCTATACACAGGATTATGGTCAGATACGGAGTACAGTATCTGTATATGGCCTATACATAGGATTATGGTCAGATACGGGCTACAGTATCTGTACATGGTCTGTATACAGGATAATGGTCAGATAAGGGCTACAGTATCTGTACATGGTGTATATGCAGGATAATGGTCAGATACGGGCTACAGTATCTGTACATGGTCTATACACAGGATTATGGTCAGATACGGGCTACAGTATCTGTACATGGTCTGTATACAGGATAATGGTCTGATACGGGCTACAACATCTGTACATGGTCTATACACAGGATTATGGTCAGATACGGGCTACAGTATCTGTACATGGTGTATATGCAGGATAATGGTCTGATACGGGCTACAACATCTGTACATGGTCTATACACAGGATTATGTCCAGATACGGGCTACAGTATCTGTACATGGTGTATATATGCAGGATAATAGTCAGATACGGGCTACAGCATCTGTACATGGTCTATACACAGGATTATGATCAGATACGGGCTACAGTATCTGCACATGGTCTATACACAGAAATATGGTCAGATACGGGCTACAACACCAGTACATGGTTTATATACAGGATAATGGTCAGATACGGGCTGCAACACCAGTACAGGGTTTATATACAGGATAATGGTCAGATACGGGCTACAGTATCTGTACATGGTGTATATGCAGGGTAATGGTTAGATACGGGCTACAACATCTGTACATGGTCTATACACAGGATTATGGTCAGATACGGGCTACAGTATCTGTACATGGTCTATACACAGGATTATGGTCAGATACGGGCTGCAACACCAGTACATGGTTTATATACAGGATTATGGTCTGATACGGGCTATAGTATCTGTACATGGTGTATATGCAGGATAATGGTCAGATACGGGCTACAGTATCTGTACCGATATGGTGTATATGCTGGGTAATGGTCAGATACGGGCTACATTATCTGTACATGGTCTATATGCAGGATAATGGTCAGATACGGGCTACATTATCTGTACATGGTGTATATGTAGGATAATGGTCAGATACGGGCTACAGTATCTGTACATGGTGTATATGCAGGGTAATGGTCAGATACGGGCTACAGTATCTGTACATGGTCTATATACAGGATAATGGTCAGATACGGGCTACAGTATCTGTACATGGTGTATATACAGGATAATGGTCAGATACGGGTTACAGTATTTGTACATGGTGTATATGCAGGTTAATGGTCAGATACGGTTTATAATATCTGTACATGGTGTATATGCAGGATAATGGTCAGATACGGGCTACAGTATTGTACATGGTGTATATGTAGGATAATGGTCAGATACGGGCTACAGTATCTGTACATGGTGTATATGCAGGTAATGGTCAGATACGGGCTACAGTATCTGTACATGGTGTATATACAGGATAATGGTCAGATACGGGCTACAGTATCTGTACATGGTGTATATACAGGATAATGGTCAGATACGGGCTACAGTATCTGTACATGGTGTATATACAGGATAATGGTCAGATACGGGCTACAGTATCTGTACATGGTCTGTATACAGGATAATGGTCAGATACGGGCTACAGTATCTGTACATGGTGTATATGCATGATAATGGTCTGATATAGAATATAATATGAGTTGGTGATGTGAATATTGCTTGAACACATTTAAACTTTTCTATAAATGTCATTGGCATTTAACCAGTTTCATCCTCATCTTACTGTATTAACATGTATGTTAACACCACCTGCTTATACAGTCTAAATTTACAGGTTGACTTTACTGGTCTTTAGAAAGGTTTGACTGTAATGGCTATAGCATCTGTACATGATATTTCTGTTTTCAGACTAAATGTTGGCTGTTGTAACTTAATAATAAATCCTTTTAAACATCAAACGGTGACCCATACCAAAATAAGCTTACTGTAGTTTTACCCAGATTTGTTTTGGTAAGAAATCACAAAACACACACAAAAATCACTAACTTCTGATAATTAATTTGAGAATAACATTTATTGAATATAACAAATAAAATATACAAACAATCATTAATAATTAAGTATTGCTTTCATTTATCTCTAATAGTTTTCAAAAATATTTATGAAGCAGCAAACTACATAAAACAAGAATTCTGCGGAATTATATGTCTCGCCTGGCTAGTTATTGATCGAGTAGAAAAAATATTTTTTTCAGATTCAGTCTTTCTGGATTTTAAAAGTTAAATTCCAGTTACATTCATAACTTTTAAATATGCTGCAATGACCTAAGGTTTTTTTATCTATTAGACACTTAAATTTTTTAAAAATTTATAGAATGTAGTGGATAATTCTTTTCTTGATATATAATGATACTATACCTATTCTGTTGAGTGAGTATACTTAGTAAGTATGACTTAATAAACTACATACTTTGAAATATATTTGTAGGATCAATCAGTAATGAAATCATAACTATGAATTCTTCTTTTTTCAATTCTTGACATTCATAATTATACTAGATATCAGTATCAGACAAAAAATACAGATTTGTGTTGTAAGGTCATGGCTGAAGTTAGTTACATATGCCTTCATCATGATGTGTCCATGAGAAAAGCACTGTAACACTAATAAGTAATTGCTGTAATAAATTAAAACAAAACAATTCAATCTCCCTTGACCTCAGTATTGTGTTAATAGATTATCCTTTTAATCTCAAAACGCAAGATTGAACCCCGAAATGTCTTTAAAAATATTAATTAAATGGCTAACAGATATTGCAACTAACTTGCAAATCACATAACATTCAAGTCCATTTAACAAGGTTTAAATAAATTTTAAATTTTTCAATATTTGCACTTTTAACCAAAAAATGTAAACAATGCAAGATATTTTTAAAAAACCCGTATGAATACGTTAAAGTTCTATCCTGATGCAAGATTTTAAAAAAAATTGAAGACAAAACATTGAGAAATGTAAATATGTAACAGTTACAGCATTAACCCAAAATTCACAGCTTTTCTCTCAGAATGCAAAATTTTACCCAAAAATATTTTGGAAAATATTAATTAAATGGTTACTCAAAATAATCACATGATATTAAAGTTCATTCCATAAGGTTGAAAAAGTTTGTTTTTTTTCTTCAAAATTTGTATTTTTTGCCCCCATGTTATGAATAATATTAAAGAACTATGTATATTTATGAATTATATCAAATTTAAAACCAATATCTTAAATAAGGAATTCTTCAATACATTTTCTCAAAATTTACCACTTTTTACCAAAAAATCAGAAAACCATAAAATGTACAGTAAAATGTTACATATATTTAATAATGTCATTGACTGATGCTGTATACCAAATTTAAAAATTAATATCTTAAATAATAGTAATAAAAGCATTTTCTCAAACTCTAAATTTTTTCAACAAAAAAAGCATATTTCGTCCCAAAATAAAATAAAACCATGAAACATATATTAAAGAACTATGTTGATTTATCATGTTTATGTTGTATACCAAATTTCAAACCAATATCTTACATAACCAAGTCGTCAATACATTTTCTCAAAATTTGCCATTTTTTCACCCAAATATCAATCAACCGTAAAATGTATGGTAAAATCTGTTACATATATTTAACAACATCAATTGACTGATACTGTATACTAAATTCTAAACCAATATCTTGCACAACAAAGTCATTAAAGCATTTTCTCAAAATCTAGATTTGTTTCAACATAAAAAGCATATTTTTTACAAAAATATAAAAACATTGCATACAGTAGTTATTCGCTATGTAATAATAAGCAAGACTTAACTTTACAGCTAATTTCTATTTGAATACTAAGTTAAAATGTTCATTTCTTGACTTTAACACTGAACTTTCACAATTTTTTTTTAATCTGCAATTTTCACAAGGAAATTAAATATTTTACACCAAAAAAATGCATACACATGTGTTTTAGCTTTCAACTCTAAAATGAAGTATTTCTTTGGGATTTTAGGTTTTTAACAAGTTTTCTGACTTTAACATAAACTTCACATTTTGACAAGCCGCCACCCCCACCGGAAAAGTAACACCTAAGTCTCGACAAAAAATTATATTTCATGGTCAACAACTCCTACATGTAAAATCATATATTTATCAAATTTCCTTCTCAGTTAGAATGTGTTAGATTGATCATTTTTGCACTTACTGGATTTATTTTTCAGTATGGTTGATAATAACCTTTCAAACCCATGGCCTTGATAATTAGATACAAAAATTCTTTCTACAATATTCTAATACACATGTACATGCCTATTAAATGTGTGAAGTTTATTGTTTTTCAGATAATTAACCATTTCAGTATCATTGACATTCACGAAAAGATTATATCTGTGACCTTTGGTCCCATTACTTTGACGTATATATTAAAATGATTGCAATAATTCCAATGGCTTAAATATTCCAATATACATGCCTGTATAAAAAGTTTATAGTTTTTGAGTTAATTAAGCATTTTAGTATTGTTTTGCATCCAGTGACCTTGGTCCCATGGCCTATAGAAGAAGTTTATAATTTTCAAGATAATTGACCATATTTCTAGTGTATCATGTCACTGTGACTTTGAATGTAGATAAAGCTTCATACCTTAAGTTTCAAGTTTCTAGGCATTTTGCTTCCAGAGAGCAAGATGTTTAAAGATTTTATTTTAACATCAATATGACCTTAAATGAATGTGAAGGTCAAGGGCTCAAACATAGGAACATCCCTGTCAACTTTCAGTATCACTGGTTTACTGGTTCTGGTGGATTAGTATAAATGAGATGTTTGTAGACAATGGACAGTTGAGTTAAAAAATCTTAAAAGATTGTCACTTCCTCACAGTAATTAGATACGAATAATTACATTACAAGAATTCCACGGAATTAGATGTTTTGCCTGGTTAGTTTTTGGTCGAATAGAGAGTACATTTTTAAGATTAAGTGTTGTTGCAATATTAATTTTAAATTTTGTTAAATGTTAAAGTTTTATTTGATAATGCTAATCATGTGGTGACTGATCTTCTACACTATTGTAACATAAGGACTTAACACATTTGTTGTTCAAAATGTGTTGATTTAGTACAAGATACATTTCATAATAAAGTTAATTTGTCCCATAAAACTGGATAACTGAACAATAATTTTTATTGTAATTTCTTAAAAAATCTTGAATCTGCCCTAAAACTAAAACATAGAAAGTCTTATACAAGGTAATTAAGACAGAAACTATTATAGCTATATTTAAGTCTGAAATATTATTAGTTTAGAACAAAATGCATTTTCTCAAAATTTATATTTATTCATTCAAAATCTAAGATTTATCCATAAATTGAAAAAATAAAATGGTCACAGAAATTGTGTATAATTTAGAAACTGATAAAACAACATTTGAAATCTAATTCATCAAGATTTAGATGTACCTTGAACATTTTCTCAAAATGTGTCCTTTTTATGGAAAAAACCAACATATTTCTTTCAAATTCATGTTATATAATATTAAAGTTCCTTATATATTGGTACATACTAAATTCAAAATTTCAAAACAACATATTCCATATTTTCTCAAAATTCCTTCTTTTTTTCTAAAAATGCTAGTTTTTATCCCAAAATGTTTTGGAACATCAGCTTATATACTCATGTAATCATAATTAAACTGCATGATTAAACTATGTTGCAAATTTCATTCAAATAACAATGAAGAGATATGGACTTTAACATACAACTTTCACATTCTTGACATGAATAGTTGCCAGGCAAAACAAAAACTATTAAATTAAAATCTTCATGATATGCAGGCATGAAAAACAAATGTTTCTTTTTCTTCGTTGTCCTGTCCACAACCAAATGCTTTTCTATAAAACAGAAATTTGCAATTACTGCAAGATATCTGCAAAGAAAAAATATGTATTTAAGACATAAAAGACAAAACAATAAAATTAACTTTCATTGAACAAAAAAAACAAAAGTGAAGCTGGTATGTAACTGTTTGTATTTGATAATAACTGTGTTTTTGAATTTAATACCACCCTTAAAGCTGGATTTGGGTGAACTAGGAGGGAATTACTATTATCATACTTAAGTAAATAAATGTTGATTATAAATACTTGTATGTAAATTTATTTTATTTTATCCTTTAAAATACTACTTAAACTGCAGTTCCAGGGGGTCTAGTCACTTACGGTAAAGGGCACTTGTGCTTCATTGAAGGCTTTAAAATGACTATCTAGATGAACATCTCCAAACAGATGATAAAGGTTTGATCTCTTAATTTTGTGATATGGTTTACTTAGCTTATTTTTCAATACTGAAATATTATGACTATTAATAAATAAAATTCAGTTTAAACAAATCAGTTCAAATTTAGTACGTACAATTTCCTGATCGTCTTCAATTTGCCATGCATAGCATCTACAGGCATTCTGCAAGTAACCTATAAAGCAAATATGCTTAACATCATTGATAGAGGCACATTTTAAAACTTTTGACATAATGCTAAATAAACAATAAGCATCAATGTATCAAAAAAAAATATGTGGGAGAGGAATAATTTGTTTAATTTTTAAATATTTACAATAGACATACAATTCTTATGTGGAACCCTATTTGAAAAACTGGTTCAATTTTCAATGAACTAGATTTTTAATATAGCATGACTGATCAGCTGTTCTATGTCTAGCTCACTTCCTCCAAAAACTATCAATCAAAAAATTCAATTTAAATGAAGAAAAAAAATAAAAGAATCAATTCATCGGATTTATTAGTTTTAAAATCTGGTTCATTACTTGATGACCCAGGAAAAGTGACAGTCAGTCTTTAACAAAATAGGTAAAAGACTCAAATGGCTGAGTTGCAGAAATGCTGTAAAGCGTGGGGAAAAATTTCTGAAACAAGTCCATAAAGTAAGGTGCACATCATCATAAAAAGGGAATAACTCTATTAAATATTTGAGCAGTGTCACAATGTTCAATATGCTAGCCTTCATGACTTCAGAAACACATTCCAAATTTCATTAAATTCCACATAAAACTGTAAGACAATTTACAATTTGAAAGTTACCACATTGCGTAAAATAAATTTAAGTGTAAAAATTACATAACAAAATTACATTGTAAATATCCAAGAAGCATAACAATGTTGTTATACACACACCTTAAGGCCATTTCAAACACACTTACCAAATTTAATCCCATTCGAAACTGCAGGACAAGTTAAGGTCACAAACTGAATGTTAACAGACAGACAGATGGACGAGAAGTTTTTCATAATGTAAATACAAACCAGAATACTGCAGGAATGTTAATGCTATCTTCTTATGTTCTCCTCTTAACAGAAATCCACTAATTTTGGTGCAAAGTAAACCCTGAAGATGCCTTTCTGCAAATAAAGATTTCAGAAAAGATAATTGAATATATTTCGGGAGGGTCAAAACGTTGGAATAGAAAAATGCTTACTTTGCAAAATAGAGTAGACTTGTCTTAACCAAGAGTTACTAGAAAACTATAAGTCTGCCAGCAGTGATCAAAGAAATACCTTATGGAATTTATGTGACATATACATGTAACTTTAAGGAATAGGAGTATTTTTACAACATATATTTCACTTGTTTTACAATCTTTCTGTAGCACATTAACTTAAAAAATTCTAAAACATGACCCTCACAATGACGTTATTTTATGCCAAACCATGTTCAAATACATGTATTATGCAAAAGTTTTTTCTCTTCTGTTCCTATAGCAGGTAATCTATATCTTGCAGATAAAGTTGTTTTCTTCAAAAGTCGTGGATAATAAGTGTAATGTTAAAAATGACCAGGTCTCTTACTTAAAATATATTTTTATCATACCATTAAAGTGTACATGCAACAGTTGCATCCATCCAGTTGCTTTGAATGCTCTGAATTCATTTTCCATTATTTCACAACTTTATTTTCTATTTGTTGGACATATCTGCTTTTCCTAAATGAACTTAAACATAAGAAGTTTTGATATAAAATATTATATTGTATTCACTGAAGTCTGATTGAAAAACAGCGTCAAAACAGAATCAAATGTCTAAAAGCCACAAGGAGATTAAAATCAACAAGCAAATACAATGAATTAGAATACCCCGCCAGCAGGTTCTTTGTGATTTGCACTTATGTTAAAATGGCCATAACTCCCAGGAATGTGAGCAAACATAAGTTAATATGCTCATATCCTTTCTTTGTTGATGCTTTACACCAAGTTTGGAGACATAGTGCTTCATAGTTTTAGAGAATTATTTAGCGCAGTCAAGAAATTTGGATGGACGAAGGAAGGAAGAACAGAAACTCAAATTTAATATGCTCTTTTTGCTTTGAAAGGCGGGGATAACACATAAAAAGTACAGCATGGGGTGTCAAGAGTATTTCAAGGTAGAAAATTAAAAAAAATTATAGTAATATTATCACCATTACTTTCCAGTGTTAGACTAGATATACCGTACAACTGAAGATTTGGACCAGGATTCGAACCCAGATCTTACAAAAATAATTTGTAATGCTCTACCATTGAGCTATCCAAATTTATAGCAGTCATCCTGATATTCTAATACTAACAATCTGGCCAAAAATAAATAAATAAATAAATAAACATTTTACCTGGTATATTTGCATATTGGTGCATCCCATGAAGGAATTTAGTTATTAAAACTTTTCATTGACATTAAATTTCGTGGTATTTACTGATCCACGGAAATGGAAATTAATCCCCCACAAATATTTGTGATTTTGCAGCATATATTACTTTTACATTAACCTTCAATTGTTTAAAATTCATCTTTGCTGATGTGCTGTTTCACCATTGGGTTGTAGAAAAATACCATTTCTTTTGCGGGTTCCACAATCTATGTTAAATAAATATCACCGTAATGTTTAAGAAACGACAGCCTTCATGAATTAAATTTAAACCACAACTTGGAAAGAGAGATACCATACTTGTGATGACAGCCATAGAACTTTTAAAGTGCTGGCTTACAGTGCCCTTGCATCAACAAATTATCTGTGAGCAGCTTGCGTCTTTAAACAAAATTTCCATAACTGGAACTAGACCTACCATAATGTATCAATTGTAAAACAAATACATGTACACCGTAAACAGAGTAAGCAGTATATTGCTGCATATAATGTAAAGGTCTTCATAAACGTATTTAGATTTGGCTTTATACTTTTCAAAAACTAGAAGTTATGCTCAGTCATGCTAAGCCCTTAGCTGGATTTAGTAAAATGAATTTTGGTCCTTTGCTTAACTTTTAATCTACCTCTTGAAAAAAATCTGATTTTCATATTTTTGTCCAAGCACTGCTGATGAGAAATTACATTTGAAACAGTCATCTAGTTGTGTAAAATTGAAACATGTATATCAAGGATGTTTTGTCACACTGCTTATATTGTATAGATAACAATTCTTCACATTTTGTATTCAATACAAGCTTTGGGTAGTTAATGTGTAGCAAACCCTAAGTGCCTATTTGCTGTATAATACATTAAAGCTTCTCAGTAAGTTTTTGGAAATTTATAATTTGTACTCACAACTAAATCCCAGTGACAATGTGTTTATGAGTTGTTTATGTCCAATGCAGCCACATCTATCTTCAAAATAGAAAATTTTCTTAGTGTTAAATAAATGTTAGCACTTTATAACTGTTACAGTGATATCATAAGCAAATTATACAGTGCTTGCCATGTTGAAATGTATTCAGCATGGCAAGCAATGTATTTCTTTTATTTAAAGAGTTGATCTTGCATAAGAATTTTTGTCTTTTTTAATACAAATTATGATGTTTATTTCTGCAATGTGTTCATCTATTTTGATTTAGTAATGTTTGTTCATGATTTGCATATTAAGCCCAATTATTAAAAATATAACAATTCTATACCTTAAAAAATAATAAATTTAATATAATGTAATGCAGAAAAAATGATTAAGACCACAGATCTAGACTAAATACTGATTTATGGAAACTGTGCCACCAGTGCTTATATAATATGCTCTGTGTTTTCTCAGATATGCATTAAAATAATGGAAAGATGATAGAAGTCTGGTCATAACAAGCGCCAACCCTACCTTTTTACACTTTCTGTATATCTTTTTCAGTCAGGGCTTGTAACAGGGGTTGCCAACATATATTTCATTTGCCCTTTTTATTTCAATGACACAAATAAAACACTTTACATGCATTCCTAATTTTAATGATGGGCGATTTACATGTACTGTTGTCACTCTTAAATCCTGGAAACCATTTGTGACAAGAAAACAAACTAATGTACATAAAGATTGGAGAAGTGTGTCATTTTCATGAAGAAACTACCTGAAAAATATACATACCTAAGTTAATTGATGATGGGACTTCAGTCATTGTGGCTGTATCAACAAATTCTTTCGCAAACCTGTTAACAAATCCTATAGTCTGGACTTATCAGTAAAAACATATATACCAGTACAAGCACCTTCAAAATATTTTTTAAAAAATGCAATAAACAAACTGTACTGTTTAATTTACAGTATGAGAAATCATGGTTTATTTATTAGTTGAATCTACACTTAAAACTGGCTATCAATAACTGTAAGTAACAGTACTATCAGCTATCAGCTGATTTTGTAATTTTCTTGTTTGTAATGTGCTAATTGTATGAATTAAGTCCTTTTTAAGTTTTTACTCAGTTTGCTTATATATTGTTTTGTTACATTACAAAAGTGTTGCAGTTTTGGGGAAAATTTTAGCCCCCTCAGATTTAAAAAGGAATTTAAAATAAAAGTAAGAATTCAGCGGACATGATATTATAATGGAAAAACTAAGATTTGACCTCGTGACCTTGACCTTAGACCTAGACACATAAATTTGGTATGCCACACATCGTTTCATGTTGGTTTACATTTCTGCCAAGTTTGATCAAAATCCATCCATAGACATGGAAGATATGGAGCAGACACAATATTGGGAAGGGCAACTAGGCAGATGGATGGACAGAAAGACAGGGTGATTCCTTAATAAATTAATTACATATATTTGACTGTCCAAAGCCAGATAACTATATTTCAGTTGATGCGACTGTCTCTGTGTTACATAGTTTTAGAGTAGATATGTACATAGGTCTCTTATTTAAACTGTTTTCCCATAATGCCATCAAATTCTTTGGTTCTTTTATAATTAAATGTACTTGTATTGTACAGTGTAGGTTTTGATCATTGTTGAATGATTCAGACAACATATACACATATGAAAATTGTGCCATATATATACTTGCCACAGAACTCTACAGACTTATTGTCCTTGTTCAAGGTGATGGAAACAATAGTTTCTCCATTACCCAACATACAATTAACCTGAAATCATAAAGAAAAGTTCCAAAATGACTGAAACATAAAAACCACTAGAACTGTCATTGAACTGAGAATTTGAATATTGTGCTAAGATATAAATAGTTCATTAGATTATTTCAATGGCTATAGTTCTTGTACTTATATTGTTAATGACTGTTACACAAATTTCCTGACAAATGTTTCTCCTTTCAGGGAACATAAATAATGTAATGGACATGTCTTAATTGTCACAAAAATGTTAAAATTGAAAACAATGTCAATGTCTTAGATGCAGTTACAATGAGTAAAACATTGAACAGCATCGCCTGAGGTCCATTTGAATATAATTATTTCTTGAATGATGAATAATCATTGAAATGTTTTTTGTATTTGATTTACCTGAATAAAATATTTATAAAAGTAAGGTTCCTACTAGATGTTCTTTTAAAATTTACTTACCAGTTTCATCATCTTTAGCCAATTTTTCTATTCTTTCGGTTCTAGAAATAAAAATAACCAATTCCTAATATAACCATTTTCTATTCATATTGATTTCCTGTATCTTGTATTTCCATGGTTCTAAGATGTACTCTATATGTATTGTCCATGGTTCTTAGATGTAGTCTATATGTATTGTCCATGGTTCTTAGGTGTAATCTATATGTATTGTCCATGGTTCTTAGATGTACTCTTATGTATTGTCCATGGTTCTTAGATGTAGACTATATGTATTGTCCATGGTTCTTAGTGTGGATGTAAGTATTGTCCATGGTTCTTAGTGTACTATATGTATTGTCCATGGTTCTTAGATGTAGACTGTAAGTATTGTCCATGGTTCTTAGTGTGGACTGTAAGTATTGTCCATGGTTCTTAGGTGTGGACTGTAAGTATTGTCCATGGTTCTTAGATGTAGACTATATGTATTGTCCATGGTTCTTAGGTGTGGACTGTAAGTATTGTACATGGTTCTTAGGTGCAGTCTATATGTATTGTCCATGGTTCTTAGGTGTACTCTATATGTATTGTCCATGGTTCTTAGATGTACTCTTTATGTATTGTCCATGGTTCTTAGATGTAGTCTACATGTATTGTCCATGGTTCTTAGATGTACTCTATATGTATTGTCCATGGTTCTTAGGTGTGGACTGTAAGTATTGTCCATGGTTCTTAGATGTACTCTATATGTATTGTCCATGGTTCTTAGATGTAGACTGTAAGTATTGTCCATGGTTCTTAGGTGTGGACTGTAAGTATTGTCCATGGTTCTTAGGTGTAGACTGTAAGTATTGTCCATGGTTCTTAGATGTAGACTATGTCTATTGTCCATGGTTCTTAGATGTAGACTTAATGTATTGTCTATGGTTCTAACATGTAGACTTCATGTTTTGTCGATGGTTCTTAGGTGTGCTCTATATGTATTGTCCATGGTTCTTAGATGTAGACTATGTCTATTGTCCATGGTTCTTAGATGTAGACTTAATGTATTGTCTATGGTTCTAACATGTAGACTTCATGTTTTGTCGATGGTTCTTAGATGTACTCTTTATGTATTGTCCATGGTTCTAAGATGTAGACTATGTGTATTGTCCATGGTTCTTAGGTGTACTCTGTATGTATTGTCTATGGTTCTAAGATGTAGACTTCATGTTTTGTACATGGATCTTATGTGTACTCTATATGTATTTTCCGTGGTTCTTATATGTAGACTATGTGTATTGTCCATGGTTCTTAGATGTAGACTATATGTATTGTCCATGGTTCTTAGATGTAGACTATGTGTATTGTCCATGGTTCTTAGATGTAGACTACATGTATTGTCCATGGTTCTTAGATGCAGTCTATATGTATTGTCCATGGTTCTTGGATGTACTCTATATGTATTGCCCATAGTTCTTAGATGTACTCTTTATGTATTGTCCATGGTTCTTAGATGTAGTCTATATGTATTGTCCATGGTTTTTGGTGTACTCTATATGTATTGTCCATTGTTCTTAGATGTACCCAATATGTATTGCTCATAGGTCTTAGATGTACTCTTTATGTATTGCCCATGGTTCTTAGATGTAGACTATGTGTAGTGCCCATGGTCTTAGATGTAGACTTAATGTATTGTCTATGGTTCTAAGATGTAGACTCATGTTTTGTCGATGGTTCTTAGGTGTACTCTATATGTATTGTCCATGGTTCTAAGATGTTGACTATGTGTATTGTCCATGGTCCTTAGGTGTACTCTGTATGTATTGTCTATGGTTCTAAGATGTAGACTATATGTATTGTCCATGGTTCTTAGATGTAGTCTATATGTATTGTCCATGGTTTTTAGGTGCAGTCTATATGTGTTGTCCATGGTTCTTAGTCCATGGTTTTTAGATGTAGACTGTAAGTATTGTCCATGGTTCTTAGGTGCAGTCTATATGTGTTGTCCATGGTTCTTAGGTGTAGACTGTAAGTATTGTCCATGGTTCTTAGGTGCAGTCTATATGTGTTGTCCATGGTTCTTAGATGGATTTTATATGTATTGCCCATAGTTCTTAGATGTACTCTATATGTATTGCCCATAGTTCTTAGATGTACTCTATATGTATTGTCCATGGTTCTTAGATGTACTCTTTATGTATTTTCCATGGTTCTAAGATGTACTCTATATGTATTGTCCATGGTTCTTAGATGTAGTCTATATGTATTGTCCATGGTTCTTAGGTGTACTCTATATGTATTGTCCATGGTACTTAGATGTACTCTTTATGTATTGTCCATGGTTCTTAGATGGATTTTATATGTATTGCCCATAGATCTAAGATGTACTCTATATGTATTGCCCATAGTTCTTAGATGTACTCTATATGTATTGTCCATGGTTCTTAGATGTACTCTTTATGTATTTTCCATGGTTCTAAGATGTACTCTATATGTATTGTCCATGGTTCTTAGATGTAGTCTATATGTATTGTCCATGGTTCTAAGGTGTACTCTATATGTATTGTCCATGGTTCGTAGATGTACTCTTTATATATTGTCCAGGGTTCTTAGATGTACTCTATATGTATTGTCCATGGTTCTTAGGTGTGGACTGTAAGTATTGTCCATGGTTCTTAGGTGCACTCTATATGTATTGTCCATGGTTCTTAGATGTAGACTGTAAGTATTGTCCATGGTTCTTAGGTGTGGACTGTAAGTATTGTCCATGGTTCTTAGGTGTGGACTGTAAGTATTGTCCATGGTTCTTAGATGTAGACTATATGTATTGTCCATAGTTCTTAGATGTACTCTATATGTATTGTTCATGGTTCTTAGATGTACTCTTTATGTATTTTCCATGGTTCTAAGATGTACTCTATATGTATTGTCCATGGTTCTTAGATGTAGTCTATATGTATTGTCCATGGTTCTTAGGTGTACTCTATATGTATTGTCCATGGTACTTAGATGTACTCTTTATGTATTGTCCATGGTTCTTAGATGGATTTTATATGTATTGCCCATAGATCTAAGATGTACTCTATATGTATTGCCCATAGTTCTTAGATGTACTCTATATGTATTGTCCATGGTTCTTAGATGTACTCTTTATGTATTTTCCATGGTTCTAAGATGTACTCTATATGTATTGTCCATGGTTCTTAGATGTAGTCTATATGTATTGTCCATGGTTCTAAGGTGTACTCTATATGTATTGTCCATGGTTCGTAGATGTACTCTTTATATATTGTCCAGGGTTCTTAGATGTACTCTATATGTATTGTCCATGGTTCTTAGGTGTGGCCTGTAAGTATTGTCCATGGTTCTTAGGTGTACTCTATATGTATTGTCCATGGTTCTTAGATGTAGACTGTAAGTATTGTCCATGGTTCTTAGGTGTGGACTGTAAGTATTGTCCATGGTTCTTAGGTGTGGACTGTAAGTATTGTCCATGGTTCTTAGATGTAGACTATATGTATTGTCCATGGTTCTTAGGTGTGGACTGTAAGTATTGTACATGGTTCTTAGGTGTGGACTGTAAGTATTGTCCATGGTTCTTAGATGTAGACTATATGTATTGTCCATGGTTCTTAGGTGTGGACTGTAAGTATTGTACATGGTTCTTAGGTGCAGTCTATATGTATTGTCCATGGTTCTTAGGTGTACTCTATATGTATTGTCCATGGTTCTTAGATGTACTCTTTATGTATTGTCCATGGTTCTTAGATGTAGACTTAATGTATTGTCCATGGTTCTTAGGTGTGGACTGTAAGTATTGTCCATGGTTCTTAGATGTAGACTATATGTATTGTCCATGGTTCTTAGATGTAGACTATATGTATTGTCCATGGTTCTTAGATGTAGACTATGTGTATTGTCCATGGTTCTTAGATGTAGACTACATGTATTGTCCATGGTTCTTAGATGCAGTCTATATGTATTGTCCATGGTTCTTAGATGTACTCTATATGTATTGCCCATAGTTCTTAGATGTACTCTTTATGTATTGTCCATGGTTCTTAGATGTACTCTTTATGTATTGCCCATGGTTCTTAGATGTAGACTATGTGTAGTGCCCATGGTCTTAGATGTAGACTTAATGTATTGTCTATGGTTCTAAGATGTAGACTTCATTTTGTCGATGGTTCTTAGGTGTACTCTATATGTATTGTCCATGGTTCTAAGATGTTGACTATGTGTATTGTCCATGGTCCTTAGGTGTACTCTGTATGTATTGTCTATGGTTCTAAGATGTAGACTATATGTATTGTCCATGGTTCTTAGATGTAGTCTATATGTATTGTCCATGGTTTTTAGGTGCAGTCTATATGTGTTGTCCATGGTTCTTAGATGTAGACTGTAAGTATTGTCCATGGTTCTTAGGTGCAGTCTATATGTGTTGTCCATGGTTCTTAGGTGTAGACTGTAAGTATTGTCCATGGTTCTTAGGTGCAGTCTATATGTGTTGTCCATGGTTCTTAGATGGATTTTATATGTATTGCCCATAGTTCTTAGATGTACTCTATATGTATTGCCCATAGTTCTTAGATGTACTCTATATGTATTGTCCATGGTTCTTAGATGTACTCTTTATGTATTTTCCATGGTTCTAAGATGTACTCTATATGTATTGTCCATGGTTCTTAGATGTAGTCTATATGTATTGTCCATGGTTCTTAGGTGTACTCTATATGTATTGTCCATGGTACTTAGATGTACTCTTTATGTATTGTCCATGGTTCTTAGATGGATTTTATATGTATTGCCCATAGATCTAAGATGTACTCTATATGTATTGCCCATAGTTCTTAGATGTACTCTATATGTATTGTCCATGGTTCTTAGATGTACTCTTTATGTATTTTCCATGGTTCTAAGATGTACTCTATATGTATTGTCCATGGTTCTTAGATGTAGTCTATATGTATTGTCCATGGTTCTAAGTGTACTCTATATGTATTGTCCATGGTTCGTAGATGTACTCTTTATATATTGTCCAGGGTTCTTAGATGTACTCTATATGTATTGTCCATGGTTCTTAGGTGTGGACTGTAAGTATTGTCCATGGTTCTTAGGTGTACTCTATATGTATTGTCCATGGTTCTTAGATGTAGACTGTAAGTATTGTCCATGGTTCTTAGGTGTGGACTGTAAGTATTGTCCATGGTTCTTAGGTGTGGACTGTAAGTATTGTCCATGGTTCTTAGATGTAGACTATATGTGTTGTCCATGGTTCTTAGGTGTGGACTGTAAGTATTGTACATGGTTCTTAGGTGCAGTCTATATGTATTGTCCATGGTTCTTAGGTGTACTCTATATGTATTGTCCATGGTTCTTAGATGTACTCTTTATGTATTGTCCATGGTTCTTAGATGTAGACTTAATGTATTGTCCATGGTTCTTAGGTGTGGACTGTAAGTATTGTCCATGGTTCTTAGATGTAGACTATATGTATTGTCCATGGTTGTTAGATGTAGACTATATGTATTGTCCATGGTTCTTAGATGTAGACTATGTGTATTGTCCATGGTTCTTAGATGTAGACTACATGTATTGTCCATGGTTCTTAGATGCAGTCTATATGTATTGTCCATGGTTCTTAGATGTACTCTATATGTATTGCCCATAGTTCTTAGATGTACTCTTTATGTATTGTCCATGGTTCTTAGATGTACTCTTTATGTATTGCCCATGGTTCTTAGATGTAGACTATGTGTAGTGCCCATGGTCTTAGATGTAGACTTAATGTATTGTCTATGGTTCTAAGATGTAGACTTCATGTTTTGTCGATGGTTCTTAGGTGTACTCTATATGTATTGTCCATGGTTCTAAGATGTTGACTATGTGTATTGTCCATGGTCCTTAGGTGTACTCTGTATGTATTGTCTATGGTTCTAAGATGTAGACTATATGTATTGTCCATGGTTCTTAGATGTAGTCTATATGTATTGTCCATGGTTTTTAGGTGCAGTCTATATGTGTTGTCCATGGTTCTTAGTCCATGGTTCTTAGATGTAGACTGTAAGTATTGTCCATGGTTCTTAGGTGCAGTCTATATGTGTTGTCCATGGTTCTTAGGTGTAGACTGTAAGTATTGTCCATGGTTCTTAGGTGCAGTCTATATGTGTTGTCCATGGTTCTTAGTCCATGGTTCTTAGATGTAGACTGTAAGTATTGTCCATGGTTCTTAGGTGCAGTCTATATGTGTTGTCCATGGTTCTTAGGTGTGGACTGTAAGTATTGTCCATGATTCTTAGGTGTGGACTGTAAGTAATTTACATGGTTCTTAGGTGCAGTCTATATGTATTGCCCATAGTTCTTAGATGTACTCTTTATGTACTGTCCATGGTTCTTAGATGTACTCTTTATGTATTGCCCATAGTTCTTAGATGTAGACTATATGTATTGTCCATGGTTCTTAGATGTAGACTATGTGTATTGTCCATGGTTCTTAGATGTAGACTACATCTATTGTCCATGGTTCTTAGATGCAGTCTATATGTATTGTCCATGGTTCTTAGATGTACTCTATATGTATTGCCCATAGTTCTTAGATGTACTCTTTATGTATTGTCCATGGTTCTTAGATGTGGTCTATATGTATTGTCCATGGTTTTTTGGTGTACTCTATATGTATTGTCCATTGTTCTTAGATGTACCCAATATGTATTGCTCATAGTTCTTAGATGTACTCTTTATGTATTGCCCATGGTTCTTAGATGTAGACTATGTGTAGTGCCCATGGTCTTAGATGTAGACTTAATGTATTGTCTATGGTTCTAAGATGTAGACTTCATGTTTTGTCGATGGTTCTTAGGTGTACTCTATATGTATTGTCCATGGTTCTAAGATGTGGACTATGTGTATTGTCCATGGTCCTTAGGTGTACTCTGTATGTATTGTCTATGGTTTTTAGGTGCAGTCTATATGTGTTGTCCATGGTTCTTAGTCCATGGTTCTTAGATGTAGACTGTAAGTATTGCCATGGTTCTTAGGTGCAGTCTATATGTGTTGTCCATGGTTCTTAGGTGCAGTCTATATGTGTTGTCCATGGTTCTTAGTCCATGGTTCTTAGATGTAGACTGTAAGTATTGTCCATGGTTCTTAGGTGCAGTCTATATGTGTTGTCCATGGTTCTTAGTCCATGGTTCTTAGATGTAGACTGTAAGTATGTCCATGGTTCTTAGGTGCAGTCTATATGTGTTGTCCATGGTTCTTAGATGTAGACTGTTAGTATTGTCTATGGTTCTTAGGTGCAGTCTATATGTGTTGTCCATGGTTTCTTAGGTGTAGACTGTAAGTATTGTCCATGGTTCTTAGGTGCAGTCTATATGTGTTGTCCATGGTTCTTAGGTGTAGTTAATATGTGTTGTCCATGGTTCTTGGGTGTAGTCTATATGTGTTGTCCATGGTTCTTAGATGTAGACTGTAAGTATTGTCCATGGTTCTTAGATGTAGACTGTATGTGTTGTCCATGGTTCTTAGGTGTAGTCTATATGTGTGTCCATGGTTCTTAGATGTAGACTGTAAGTATTGTCCACGGTTCTTAGATGTAGACTATATGTGTTGTCCATGGTTCTTATGTGTAATCTATATGTATTGTCCATGATTCTTAGATGTAGACTATATGTGTTGTCCATGGTTCTTAGATGTAGACTATATGTATTGTCCATGGTTCTTAGATGTAGACTATATGTATTGTCCATGGTTCTTATGTGTACACTATATGAGTTGTCCATGGTTATTAGATGTGGACTGTAAGTATTGTCCATGGTTCTTAGATGTAGACTGTAAGTATTGTCCATGGTTCTTAGATGTAGACTATATGTGTTGTCCATGGTTCTTAGGTGTAGTCTATATGTATTGTCCATGGTTCTTAGGTGTGGACTGTAAGTATTGTCCATGGTTCTTAGGTGTACTCTATATGTATTGTCCATGGTTCTTAGATGTAGACTGTAAGTATTGTCCATGGTTCTTAGGTGTGGACTGTAAGTATTGTCCATGGTTCTTAGATGTAGACTATATGTATTGTCCATGGTTCTTAGGTGTGGACTGTAAGTATTGTACATGGTTCTTAGGTGTGGACTGTAAGTATTGTCCATGGTTCTTAGATGTAGACTATATGTATTGTCCATGGTTCTTAGGTGTGGACTGTAAGTATTGTACATGGTTCTTAGGTGCAGTCTATATGTATTGTCCATGGTTCTTAGGTGTACTCTATATGTATTGTCCATGGTTCTTAGATGTACTCTTTATGTATTGTCCATGGTTCTTAGATGTAGACTTAATGTATTGTCCATGGTTCTTAGGTGTGGACTGTAAGTATTGTCCATGGTTCTTAGATGTAGACTATATGTATTGTCCATGGTTCTTAGATGTAGACTATATGTATTGTCCATGGTTCTTAGATGTAGACTATGTGTATTGTCCATGGTTCTTAGATGTAGACTACATGTATTGTCCATGGTTCTTAGATGCAGTCTATATGTATTGTCCATGGTTCTTAGATGTACTCTATATGTATTGCCCATAGTTCTTAGATGTACTCTTTATGTATTGTCCATGGTTCTTAGATGTACTCTTTATGTATTGCCCATGGTCTTAGATGTAGACTATGTGTAGTGCCCATGGTCTTAGATGTAGACTTAATGTATTGTCTATGGTTCTAAGATGTAGACTTCATGTTTTGTCGATGGTTCTTAGGTGTACTCTATATGTATTGTCCATGGTTCTAAGATGTTGACTATGTGTATTGTCCATGGTCCTTAGGTGTACTCTGTATGTATTGTCTATGGTTCTAAGATGTAGACTATATGTATTGTCCATGGTTCTTAGATGTAGTCTATATGTATTGTCCATGGTTTTTAGGTGCAGTCTATATGGTGGTCCATGGTTCTTAGATGTAGACTGTAAGTATTGTCCATGGTTCTTAGTGCAGTCTATATGTGTTGTCCATGGTTCTTAGGTGTAGACTGTAAGTATTGTCCATGGTTCTTAGGTGCAGTCTATATGTGTTGTCCATGGTTCTTAGATGGATTTTATATGTATTGCCCATAGTTCTTAGATGTACTCTATATGTATTGCCCATAGTTCTTAGATGTACTCTATATGTATTGTCCATGGTTCTTAGATGTACTCTTTATGTATTTTCCATGGTTCTAAGATGTACTATATGTATTGTCCATGGTTCTTAGATGTAGTCTATATGTATTGTCCATGGTTCTTAGGTGTACTCTATATGTATTGTCCATGGTACTTAGATGTACTCTTTATGTATTGTCCATGGTTCTTAGATGGATTTTATATGTATTGCCCATAGATCTAAGATGTACTCTATATGTATTGCCCATAGTTCTTAGATGTACTCTATATGTATTGTCCATGGTTCTTAGATGTACTCTTTATGTATTTTCCATGGTTCTAAGATGTACTCTATATGTATTGTCCATGGTTCTTAGATGTAGTCTATATGTATTGTCCATGGTTCTAAGGTGTACTCTATATGTATTGTCCATGGTTCGTAGATGTACTTTATATATTGTCCAGGGTTCTTAGATGTACTCTATATGTATTGTCCATGGTTCTTAGGTGTGGACTGTAAGTATTGTCCATGGTTCTTAGGTGTACTCTATATGTATTGTCCATGGTTCTTAGATGTAGACTGTAAGTATTGTCCATGGTTCTTAGGTGTGGACTGTAAGTATTGTCCATGGTTCTTAGGTGTGGACTGTAAGTATTGTCCATGGTTCTTAGATGTAGACTATATGTGTTGTCCATGGTTCTTAGGTGTGGACTGTAAGTATTGTACATGGTTCTTAGGTGCAGTCTATATGTATTGTCCATGGTTCTTAGGTGTACTCTATATGTATTGTCCATGGTTCTTAGATGTACTCTTTATGTATTGTCCATGGTTCTTAGATGTAGACTTAATGTATTGTCCATGGTTCTTAGGTGTGGACTGTAAGTATTGTCCATGGTTCTTAGATGTAGACTATATGTATGTCCATGGTTGTTAGATGTAGACTATATGTATTGTCCATGGTTCTTAGATGTAGACTATGTGTATTGTCCATGGTTCTTAGATGTAGACTACATGTATTGTCCATGGTTCTTAGATGCAGTCTATATGTATTGTCCATGGTTCTTAGATGTACTCTATATGTATTGCCCATAGTTCTTAGATGTACTCTTTATGTATTGTCCATGGTTCTAGATGTAACTCTTTAGGTATTGCCCATGGTTCTTAGATGTAGACTATGTGTAGTGCCCATGGTCTTAGATGTAGACTTAATGTATTGTCTATGGTTCTAAGATGTAGACTTCATGTTTTGTCGATGGTTCTTAGGTGTACTCTATATGTATTGTCCATGGTTCTAAGATGTTGACTATGTGTATTGTCCATGGTCCTTAGGTGTACTCTGTATGTATTGTCTATGGTTCTAAGATGTAGACTATATGTATTGTCCATGGTTCTTAGATGTAGTCTATATGTTGTCCATGGTTTTTAGGTGCAGTCTATATGTGTTGTCCATGGTTCTTAGTCCATGGTTCTTAGATGTAGACTGTAAGTATTGTCCATGGTTCTTAGGTGCAGTCTATATGTGTTGTCCATGGTTCTTAGGTGTAGACTGTAAGTATTGTCCATGGTTCTTAGGTGCAGTCTATATGTGTTGTCCATGGTTCTTAGTCCATGGTTCTTAGATGTAGACTGTAAGTATTGTCCATGGTTCTTAGGTGCAGTCTATATGTGTTGTCCATGGTTCTTAGGTGTGGACTGTAAGTATTGTCCATGATTCTTAGGTGTGGACTGTAAGTAATTTACATGGTTCTTAGGTGCAGTCTATATGTATTGCCCATAGTCTTAGATGTACTCTTTATGTACTGTCCATGGTTCTTAGATGTACTCTTTATGTATTGCCCATAGTTCTTAGATGTAGACTATATGTATTGTCCATGGTTCTTAGATGTAGACTATGTGTATTGTCCATGGTTCTTAGATGTAGACTACATCTATTGTCCATGGTTCTTAGATGCAGTCTATATGTATTGTCCATGGTTCTTAGATGTACTCTATATGTATTGCCCATAGTTCTTAGATGTACTCTTTATGTATTGTCCATGGTTCTTAGATGTGGTCTATATGTATTGTCCATGGTTTTTTGGTGTACTCTATATGTATTGTCCATTGTTCTTAGATGTACCCAATATGTATTGCTCATAGTTCTTAGATGTACTCTTTATGTATTGCCCATGGTTCTTAGATGTAGACTTAATGTATTGTCTATGGTTCTAAGATGTAGACTTCATGTTTTGTCGATGGTTCTTAGGTGTACTCTATAGTATTGTCCATGGTTCTAAGATGTGGACTATGTGTATTGCCATGGTCCTTAGGTGTACTCTGTATGTATTGTCTATGGTTTTTAGGTGCAGTATATATGTGTTGTCCATGGTTCTTAGTCCATGGTTCTTAGATGTAGACTGTAAGTATTGCATGGTTCTTAGGTGCAGCTATATGTGTTGTCCATGGTTCTTAGGTGCAGTCTATATGTGTTGTCCATGGTTCTTAGTCCATGGTCTTAGATGTAGACTGTAAGTATTGTCCATGGTTCTTAGGTGCAGTCTATATGTGTTGTCCATGGTTCTTAGTCCATGGTTCTTAGAGTAGACTGTAAGTATTGTCCATGGTTCTTAGGTGCAGTCTATATGTGTTGTCCATGGTTCTTAGATGTAGACTGTTAGTATGTCTATGGTTCTTAGGTGCAGTCTATATGTGTTGTCCATGGTTCTTAGGTGTAGACTGTAAGTATTGTCCATGTTCTTAGGTGCAGTCTATATGTGTTGTCCATGGTTCTTAGGTGTAGTTAATATGTGTTGTCCATGGTTCTTGGGTGTAGTCTATATGTGTGTCCATGGTTCTTAGATGTAGACTGTAAGTATTGTCCATGGTTCTTAGATGTAGACTGTATGTGTTGTCCATGGTTCTTAGGTGTAGTCTATATGTGTTGTCCATGGTTCTTAGATGTAGACTGTAAGTATTGTCCACGGTTCTTAGATGTAGACTATATGTGTTGTCCATGGTTCTTATGTGAATCTATATGTATTGTCCATGATTCTTAGATGTAGACTATATGTGTTGTCCATGGTTCTTAGATGTAGACTATATGTATTGTCCCATGGTTCTTAGATGTAGACTATATGTATGTCCATGGTTCTTATGTGTACACTATATGAGTTGTCCATGGTTATTAGATGTGGACTGTAAGTATTGTCCATGGTTCTTAGATGTAGACTGTAAGTATTGTCATGGTTCTTAGATGTAGACTATATGTGTTGTCCATGGTTCTTAGGTGTAGTCTATATGTATTGTCCATGGTTCTTAGGTGTGGACTGTAAGTATTGTCCATGGTTCTTAGGTGTACTCTATATGTATTGTCCATGGTTCTTAGATGTAGACTGTAAGTATTGTCCATGGTTCTTAGGTGTGGACAGTAAGTATTGTCCATGGTTCTTAGGTGTGGACTGTAAGTATTGTCCATGGTTCTTAGATGTAGACTATATGTGTTTGTCCATGGTTCTTAGGTGTGGACTGTAAGTATTGTACATGGTTCTTAGGTGCAGTCTATATGTATTGTCCATGGTTCTTAGGTGTACTCTATATGTATTGTCCATGGTTCTTAGATGTACTCTTTATGTATTGTCATGGTTCTTAGATGTAGACTTAATGTATTGTCCATGGTTCTTAGGTGTGGACTGTAAGTATTGTCCATGGTTCTTAGATGTAGACTATATGTATTGTCCATGGTTCTTAGATGTAGACTATATGTATTGTCCATGGTTTTAGATGTAGACTATGTGTATTGGTCCATGGTTCTTAGATGTAGACTACATGTATTGTCCATGGTTCTTAGATGCAGTCTATATGTATTGTCCATGGTTCTTAGATGTACTCTATATGTATTGCCCATAGTTCTTAGATGTCTTTATGTATTGTCCATGGTTCTTAGATGTACTCTTTATGTATTGCCCATGGTTCTTAGATGTAGACTATGTGTAGTGCCCATGGTCTTAGATGTAGACTTAATGTATTGTCTATGGTTCTAAGATGTAGACTTCATGTTTTGTCGATGGTTCTTAGGTGTACTCTATATGTTGTCCATGGTTCTAAGATGTTGACTATGTGTATTGTCCATGGTCCTTAGGTGTACTCTGTATGTATTGTCTATGGTTCTAAGATGTAGACTATATGTATTGTCCATGGTTCTTAGATGTAGTCTATATGTATTGTCCATGGTTTTTAGGTGCAGTCTATATGTGTTGTCCATGGTTCTTTAGCCATGGTTCTTAGATGTAGACTGTAAGTATTGTCCATGGTCTTAGGTGCAGTCTATATGTGTTGTCCATGGTTCTTAGGTGTAGACTGTAAGTATTGTCCATGGTTCTTAGGTGCAGTCTATATGTGTTGTCCCATGTTCTTAGTCCATGGTTCTTAGATGTAGACTGTAAGTATTGTCCATGGTTCTTAGGGCAGTCTATAGTGTTGTCCATGGTTCTTAGGTGTGGACTGTAAGTATTGTCCATGATTCTTAGGTGTGGACTGTAAGTAATTTACATGGTTCTTAGGTGCAGTCTATATGTATTGCCCATAGTTCTTAGATGTACTCTTTATGTACTGTCCCATTTCTTAGATGTACTCTTTATGTATTGCCCATAGTTCTTAGATGTAGACTAATGTATTGTCCATGGTTCTTAGATGTAGACTATGTGTATTGTCCATGGTTCTTAGATGTAGACTACATCTATTTGTCCATGGTTCTTAGATGCAGTCTATATGTATTGTCCATGGTTCTTAGATGTACTCTATATGTATTGCCCATAGTTCTTAGATGTACTCTTTATGTATTGTCCATGGTTCTTAGATGTGGTCTATATGTATTGTCCATGGTTTTTGGTGTACTCTATATGTATTGTCCATTGTTCTTAGATGTACCCAATATGTATTGCTCATAGTTTCTTAGATGTACTCTTTATGTATTGCCATGGTTCTTAGATGTAGACTATGTGTAGTGCCCATGGTCTTAGATGTAGACTTAATGTATGTCTATGGTTCTAAGATGTAGACTTCATGTTTTGTCGATGGTTCTTAGGTGTACTCTATATGTATGTCCATGGTTCTAAGATGTGGACTATGTGTATTGTCCATGTCCTTAGGTGTACTCTGTATGTATTGTCTATGGTTTTAGGTGCAGTCTATATGTTGTCAATGGTTCTTAGTCCATGGTTCTTAGATGTAGACTGTAAGTATTGTCCATGGTTCTTAGGTGCAGTCTATATGTGTTGTCCATGGTTCTTAGGTGCAGTCTATATGTGTTGTCCATGGTTCTTAGTCCATGTTCTTAGATGTAGACTGTAAGTATGTCCATGGTTCTTAGGGCAGTCTATATGTGTTGTCCAGGGTTCTTAGTCCATGGTTCTTAGATGTAGACTGTAAGTATTGTCCATGGTTCTTAGGTGCAGTCTATATGTGTTGTCCATGGTTTCTTAGATGTAGACTGTTAGTATTGTCTATGGTTCTTAGGTGCAGTCTATATGTGTTGTCATGGTTCTTAGGTGTAGACTGTAAGTATTGTCCATGGTCTTAGGTGCAGTCTATATGTGTTGTCCATGGTTTTAGGTGTAGTTAATATGTGTTGTCCATGTTCTTGGGTAGTCTATATGTGTTGTCCATGGTTCTTAGATGTAGACTGTAAGTATTGTCCATGGTTCTTAGATGTAGGACTGTATGTGTTGTCCATGGTTCTTAGGTGTAGTCTATATGTGTTGTCCATGGTTCTTAGAGGTAGACTGTAAGTATTGTCCACGGTTCTTAGATGTAGACTATATGTGTTTGTCCATGGTTCTTATGTAATCTATATGTATTGTCCATGATTCTTAGATGTAGACTATATGTGTTGTCCATGGTTCTTAGATGTAGACTATATGTATTGTCCATGGTTCTTAGATGTAGACTATATGTATTGTCCATGGTTCTTATTGTACACTATATGAGTTGTCCATGGTTATTAGATGTGGACTGTAAGTATTGTCCATGGTTCTTAGATGTAGACTGTAAGTATTGTCCATGGTTCTTAGATGTAGACTATATGTGTTGTCCATGGTTCTTAGTGTAGTCTCTATGTGTTGTCCATGGTTCTTAGATGTAGACTGTAAGTATTGTCCATAGTTCTTAGGTGTAGACTGTAAGTATTGTCCATGGTTCTTAGATGTACTCTATATGTATTGCCATGGTTTTGGTGTACTCTGTATGTATTGTCCATTGTTCTTAGATGTACCCAATATGTATTGCTCATAGTTCTTAGATGTACTCTTATGTATTGCCCATGGTTCTTAGATGTAGACTATGTGTAGTGCCCATGGTCTTAGATGTAGACTTCATGTTTTGTTGATGGTTCTTAGGTGTACTCTATATGTATTGTCCATGGTTCTAAGATGTTGACTATGTGTATTGTCCATGGTCCTTAGGTGTACTCTGTATGTATTGTCTATGGTTCTAAGATGTAGACTATATGTATTGTCCATGGTTCTTAGATGTAGTCTATATGTATTGTCCATGGTTTTTAGGTGCAGTCTATATGTGTTGTCCATGGTTCTTAGTCCATGGTTCTTAGATGTAGACTATATGTGTTGTCCATGGTTCTTAGATGTAGACTATATGTATTGTCCATGGTTCTTAGATGTAGACTATATGTATTGTCCATGGTTCTTATGTGTACACTATATGAGTTGTCCATGGTTATTAGATGTGGACTGTAAGTATTGTCCATGGTTCTTAGATGTAGACTGTAAGTATTGTCCATGGTTCTTAGATGTAGACTATATGTGTTGTCCATGGTTCTTAGGTGTAGTCTATATGTATTGTCCATGGTTCTTAGGTGTGGACTGTAAGTATTGTCCATGGTTCTTAGGTGTACTCTATATGTATTGTCCATGGTTCTTAGATGTAGACTGTAAGTATTTGTCCATGGTTCTTAGGTGTGGACTGTAAGTATTGTCCATGGTTCTTAGGTGTGGACTGTAAGTATTGTCCATGGTTCTTAGATGTAGACTATATGTGTTGTCCATGGTTCTTAGGTGTGGACTGTAAGTATTGTACATGGTTCTTAGGTGCAGTCTATATGTATTGTCCATGGTTCTTAGGTGTACTCTATATGTATTGTCCATGGTTCTTAGATGTACTCTTTATGTATTGTCCATGGTTCTTAGATGTAGACTTAATGTATTGTCCATGGTTCTTAGGTGTGGACTGTAAGTATTGTCCATGGTTCTTAGATGTAGACTATATGTATTGTCCATGGTTCTTAGAGTAGACTATATGTATTGTCCATGGTTCTTAGATGTAGACTATGTGATTGTCCATGGTTCTTAGATGTAGACTACATGTATTGTCCATGGTTCTTAGATGCAGTCTATATGTATTGTCCATGGTTCTTAGATGTACTCTATATGTATTGCCCATAGTTCTTAGATGTACTCTTTATGTATTGTCCATGGTTCTTAGATGTACTCTTTATGTATTGCCCATGGTTCTTAGATGTAGACTATGTGTAGTGCCCATGGTCTTAGATGTAGACTTAATGTATTGTCTATGGTTCTAAGATGTAGACTTCATGTTTTGTCGATGGTTCTTAGGTGTACTCTATATGTATTGTCCATGGTTCTAAGATGTTGACTATGTGTATTGTCCATGGTCCTTAGGTGTACTCTGTATGTATGTCTATGGTTCTAAGATGTAGACTATATGTATTGTCCATGGTTCTTAGATGTAGTCCATATGTATTGTCCATGGTTTTTAGGTGCAGTCTATATGTGTTGTCCATGGTTCTTAGCCATGGTTCTAGATGTAGACTGTAAGTATTGTCCATGGTTCTTAGGTGCAGTCTATATGTGTTGTCCATGGTTCTTAGGTGTAGACTGTAAGTATTGTCCATGGTTCTTAGGTGCAGTCTATATGTGTTGTCCATGGTTCTTAGTCCATGGTTCTAGATGTAGACTGTAAGTATTGTCCATGGTTCTTAGGTGCAGTCTATATGTGTTGTCCATGGTTCTTAGGTGTGGACTGTAAGTATTGTCCATGATTCTTAGGTGTGGACTGTAAGTAATTTACATGGTTCTTAGGTGCAGTATATGTATTGCCCATAGTTCTTAGATGTACTCTTTATGTACTGTCCATGGTTCTTAGATGTACTCTTTATGTATTGCCCATAGTTCTTAGATGTAGACTATATGTATTGTCCATGTTCTTAGATGTAGACTATGTGTATTGTCCATGGTTCTTAGATGTAGACTACATCTATTGTCCATGGTTCTTAGATGCAGTCTATATGTATTGTCCATGGTTCTTAGATGTACTCTATATGTATTGCCCATAGTTCTTAGATGTACTCTTTATGTATTGTCCATGGTTCTTAGATGTGGTCTATATGTATTGTCCATGGTTTTTTGGTGTACTCTATATGTATTGTCCATTGTTCTTAGATGTACCCAATATGTATTGCTCATAGTTCTTAGATGTACTCTTTATGTATTGCCCATGGTTCTTAGATGTAGACTATGTGTAGTGCCCATGGTCTTAGATGTAGACTTAATGTATTGTCTATGGTTCTAAGATGTAGACTTCATGTTTTGTCGATGGTTCTTAGGTGTACTCTATATGTATTGTCCATGGTTCTAAGATGTGGACTATGTGTATTGTCCATGGTCCTTAGGTGTACTCTGTATGTATTGTCTATGGTTTTTAGGTGCAGTCTATATGTGTTGTCCATGGTTCTTAGTCCATGGTTCTTAGATGTAGACTGTAAGTATTGTCCATGGTTCTTAGGTGCAGTCTATATGTGTTGTCCATGGTTCTTAGGTGCAGTCTATATGTGTTGTCCATGGTTCTTAGTCCATGGTTCTTAGATGTAGACTGTAAGTATTGTCCATGGTTCTTAGGTGCAGTCTATATGTGTTGTCCATGGTTCTTAGTCCATGGTTCTTAGATGTAGACTGTAAGTATTGTCCATGGTTCTTAGGTGCAGTCTATATGTGTTGTCCATGGTTCTTAGATGTAGACTGTTAGTATTGTCTATGGTTCTTAGGTGCAGTCTATATGTGTTGTCCATGGTTCTTAGGTGTAGACTGTAAGTATTGTCCATGGTTCTTAGGTGCAGTCTATATGTGTTGTCCATGGTTCTTAGGTGTAGTTAATATGTGTTGTCCATGGTTCTTGGGTGTAGTCTATATGTGTTGTCCATGGTTCTTAGATGTAGACTGTAAGTATTGTCCATGGTTCTTAGATGTAGACTGTATGTGTTGTCCATGGTTCTTAGGTGTAGTCTATATGTGTTGTCCATGGTTCTTAGATGTAGACTGTAAGTATTGTCCACGGTTCTTAGATGTAGACTATATGTGTTGTCCATGGTTCTTATGTGTAATCTATATGTATTGTCCATGATTCTTAGATGTAGACTATATGTGTTGTCCATGGTTCTTAGATGTAGACTATATGTATTGTCCATGGTTCTTAGATGTAGACTATATGTATTGTCCATGGTTCTTATGTGTACACTATATGAGTTGTCCATGGTTATTAGATGTGGACTGTAAGTATTGTCCATGGTTCTTAGATGTAGACTGTAAGTATTGTCCATGGTTCTTAGATGTAGACTATATGTGTTGTCCATGGTTCTTAGGTGTAGTCTATATGTGTTGTCCATGGTTCTTAGATGTAGACTGTAAGTATTGTCCATAGTTCTTAGGTGTAGACTGTAAGTATTGTCCATGGTTCTTAGATGTACTCTATATGTATTGTCCATGGTTTTTGGTGTACTCTGTATGTATTGTCCATTGTTCTTAGATGTACCCAATATGTATTGCTCATAGTTCTTAGATGTACTCTTTATGTATTGCCCATGGTTCTTAGATGTAGACTATGTGTAGTGCCCATGGTCTTAGATGTAGACTTCATGTTTTGTTGATGGTTCTTAGGTGTACTCTATATGTATTGTCCATGGTTCTAAGATGTTGACTATGTGTATTGTCCATGGTCCTTAGGTGTACTCTGTATGTATTGTCTATGGTTCTAAGATGTAGACTATATGTATTGTCCATGGTTCTTAGATGTAGTCTATATGTATTGTCCATGGTTTTTAGGTGCAGTCTATATGTGTTGTCCATGGTTCTTAGTCCATGGTTCTTAGATGTAGACTGTAAGTATTGTCCATGGTTCTTAGGTGCAGTCTATATGTGTTGTCCATGGTTCTTAGGTGTAGACTGTAAGTATTGTCCATGGTTCTTAGGTGCAGTCTATATGTGTTGTCCATGGTTCTTAGGTGTAGACTGTAAGTATTGTCCATGGTTCTTAGGTGCAGTCTATATGTGTTGTCCATGGTTCTTAGGTGTAGTCAATATGTGTTGTCCATGGTTCTTGGGTGTAGTCTATATGTGTTGTCCATGGTTCTTAGATGTAGACTGTAAGTATTGTCCATGGTTCTTAGATGTAGACTGTATGTGTTGTCCATGGTTCTTAGGTGTAGTCTATATGTATTGTCTATGGTTCTTAGATGTAGACTGTAAGTATTGTCCATGGTTCTTAGATGTAGACTATATGTGTTGTCCATGGTTCTTAGGTGTAATCTATATGTATTGTCCATGATTCTTAGATGTAGACTTTATGTGTTGTCCATGGTTCTTAGATGTAGACTATATGTATTGTCCATGGTTCTTAGATGTAGACTATATGTATTGTCCATGGTTCTTATGTGTACACTATATGAGTTGTCCATGGTTATTAGATGTGGACTGTAAGTATTGTCCATGGTTCTTAGATGTAGACTATATGTGTGTCCATGGTTCTTAGGTGTAGTCTATATGTGTTGTCCATGGTTCTTAGGTGTAGTCTATATGTGTTGTCCATGGTTCTTAGATGTAGACTGTAAGTATTGTCCATGGTTCTTAGGTGTAGACTGTAAGTATTGTCCATGGTTCTTAGGTGCAGTCTATATGTATTGTCCATGGTTCTTAGATGTAGACTATATGTATTGTCCATGGTTCTTATGTGTACACTATATGAGTTGTCCATGGTTATTAGATGTAGACTGTAAGTATTGTCCATGGTTCTTAGATGTAGACTATATGTGTTGTCCATGGTTCTTAGGTGTAGTCTATATGTGTTGTCCATGGTTCTTAGGTGTAGTCTATATGTGTTGTCCATGGTTCTTAGATGTAGACTGTAAGTATTGTCCATGGTTCTTAGGTGTAGACTGTAAGTATTGTCCATGGTTCTTAGGTGCAGTCTATATGTATTGTCCATGGTTCTTAGATGTGGACTATGTGTATTGTCCATGGTTCTTAGATGTTCTCTATATGTATTGTCCATGGTTCTTAGATGTTCTCTATATGTATTGCCCATAGTTCTCAGATGTAGACTATATGTATTATCTGTGTCTATTGTCTTGTGAAATCACATCTGATAGAGCTATGTGCCTGATTGGTCAGTGGTAGTGCATCTGATAAGGGGGGGTCGAGCCCGGTCCTAGATAAAAAGTGTTATTGGGTGGTTTTTTCCAGTTCAAGTCACTTGAATGATGATGGGGATTTAATTCGAACCCATAAGGTGTTGTTGTATAGTTTGATGTAGTTGAGGACACTCCACGTAGATGATGTTTTAGTATTGTCTTTAGTTCAATGTGTGCAAGTTATATTGTCTATAGTTCTATGTGTGTAGGTTATATTGTCTATAGTTCTATGTGTTTATGTTATATCGTCTATAGCTCTATGTGTTCAGGTTATATGGTCTATAGTTCTATGTGTGTAGGTTATATTGTATAAAGCTCCATGTGTGTAGGTTATATTGTATATAGCTCTATGTGTGTATGTTATATTGTCTATAGTTCTATGTGTGTAGGTTATATTGTCTATAGTTCTATGTGTGTATGTTATATTGTATATAGCTCTATGTGTGTATGTTATATTGTCTATAGTCTATGTGTGTTTATGTTATATCGTCTATAGCTCTATGTGGTTTAGTTATATGTGTATATAGTTCTCTATGTGTGTAGGTTATATATATAGCGCTATGTGTATGTTATATTGTTTATAGCTCTATGTGTGTATGTTATATTGTCTATAGTTTCTAGGTGTGTAGGTTATATTGTGTATAGTTTTATGTGTGTAGTTATATTGTCTATAGCTCTATGTGTGTAGGTTATATTGTCTATAGCTCTATGTGTGTATGTTATATTGTCTATAGTTCCATGTGTTCAGGTTATATTGTGTATAGTTCTATGTGTATTGTCTATAGTTATATGTGTGTAGGTTATATTGTCTATAGCTCTATGTGTGTATGTTATATTGTCTATAGTTCTATGTGTGTAGGTTATATTGTCTATAGTTCCATGCGTGTAGGTTATATTGTCTATAGTTCTATGTGTATTGTTTATAGTTATATGTGTGTAGGTTATATTGTCTATAGCTCTATGTGTGTATGTTATATTGTCTATAGCTCTATGTGTGTAGGTTATATTGTCTATAGCTCTGTGTGTGTAGGTTATATTGTCTATAGTTCTAGGTATGTAGGTTATATTGTCTATAGTTATATGTGTGTAGGTTATATTGTCTATAGTTCTATGTGTGTAGGTTATATTGTCTATAGCTCTATGTGTGTAAGTTATATTGTCTATAGCTCTATGTGTGTAGGTTATATTGTCTATAGTTCCATGTGTGTAGGTTATATTGTCTATAGTTCTGTGTGTAGGTTATACCGTCTATAATTCTATGTGTATTGTCTATAGTCTATGTGTGTAGGTTATATTGTCTATAGCTCTATGTGTGTAGGTTATATTGTCTATAGTTCTATGTATGTAGGTTATATTGTCTATAGCTCTATGTGTGTAGGTTATATTGTCTATAGCTCTATTTGTGTAGGTTATATTGTCTATAGCTCAATGTGTGTATTGTCTATAGTTCTATGTGTGTATGTTATATTGTCTATAGCTCTATGTATGTAGGTTATATTGTCAATAGTTCTGTGTTGACAATATTATTATCTATGGTTTTTAGATGTTAGCTATGGTGTCCTCGCTAATTTAATTCTGTCACTCTTTTTAGCATATTCTATTACATACCTCGTCGGACAATGTTAAACACATAAACAGGGAACATATTTGAATCTGTTACCTACCTTTTTAGGCATCTTATCTGCTGATTCTTCTTTCAATCTCCTCGTTTCAATTTCAATCCAATAAACAGGATGTAGAACTCAAGTATCATTAAGAACCAATCGCGTACAATCTAACAAAAATGAACAAAAAATTAGCCAATCAGGGCCGTGGTGCTTAACGTGGTTCTTGAATAGCAAGTACCTATACTATTATACTTCGTGTACATGATGAAAACATTGCTTTCGTAACTTTCCGAGAGACCCAATCACTCAGATTAGAGTTTATACATACCTGGGATACCGTATATGGAAATTCCCGTAATTTCAGTCGAAACGAAGGATTTGATTGGCTGTCAAGGTGAAATGAGAGCGGCGCTAAATACGAAAAAATCCAACGATCGCTATAAAGCATTCAGCATGGCTGATGCTTTAAAAATTACAAAACTGGCAAATTTAGTTACACACATCAACTTCAAACAGGGGAGTTGGGATGTGTGCTCCGAAAGAGTAATCACCCCTTGTCTAGTTTTGCATATTGCGAGTCTTTGGCCTTACATTGCCAATTCCAACTTTTACCATGTCTCTGTATCTAAAATTATCTTGGATATATTTGACATCAAACAGTTTTATTCTCAATTTTGATTACACATATAGAGGGCGTAGCTAGCTAAACAGGTGCTTACTCTTCTGTAGCACCTGGTCTCACTTTCCTTGTGCAAGTTCGTGTGTTAAACCTAATTCGCCAGATTCAAGGTTATTAATTTTCTGCTCGATTGTCATTATGTCATAGATTGTTGTTTGTTTTTGATTACCACTCTGGTTCAACTTGCTTCAAGTATTTGGGATTGCAATTTGGACATGGATTGGTATGTTTACCTTTTTTTATTTATTTATTTCTTTTTTTATCACAATGATTGCATTTGCTCCAAATAGTTTTTGTTTTAACTATTCTTTGGGATTTTGATTTTAACATGGTATGTTTAATAATATTTTTCTATTATCGCAATGATTGAACTTGCCCGAAATATTTTTTTCTTTTCTTTTGGTATTGCAATTTGGACATGGATGGGTATGTTTATTTTTGATTTGCATTAATTATCACAATGATTGAACTACCCCCAAATATCTTCTTTTTTTTACTTTTCTTTGGGATTGCGATTTGGACATGGATTGGTATGTTAATTTTTTTATTATTACAATGATTGAACTTGCCTCAAATAGTTTTTGTTTGAACCTTTCTTTTAGATTTTGATTTGGACATGGATTGATATGTTTGTTTCTTGATTAACACAATGATTGAACAGGGCTCAAATATATTTTTTAAATTTTCTTTGGGATTGTGAATTAGACATGTATTGGTATGTTTGTTTTCGTCATCATATACAATGACATATTTAATACCATGCAGGAAATAAGCATCTATTAATTAATTGTAAATGAGGAAACATTTGTCCAAATAATTTTATGTGATTGTAATGCACGATTTTAAGCCCAAGATGTGCAGCAGGCTGTCATGGATGGAGTATAACTATTTAAAGCTTGGGCTTAAGAAAAGAAGTTGTAGTTGCAGTAGTAATTCATATTATACCAGTGTAAATTTTACATTTTTAATTAATATCTAAAATGTAATAAATTACTTATACTTATACTTATACTTATTTTTGGAGCCATCGGCAACAGTGCCGCTGGTAATCTCAATCCCTGTTATATGTGGAAACATTTGTCCAAATAATAAGGTCATGTACTACCTGATTTCAAGCTACGGGCGATTTACGTTTCTCCATACCAGCACAAATACAACTGTCAAAGTCACCATGCAATCTGCTTCATTGTTTAAGAGAGAAAAACACATGTTGAAATCACACACACACACACACACAATGGTTGTATTATGATTGTTGTTGTTGTTGAATGTTGATGAACTACTACTCCATAGATTAATCTATGAACAAGTATGAAGTACAAGTGTGTTTTATGGTCTGCCTTGTACCAGCATGCAGTCAGGGCGACTTTAAGGTGCTAGCTCACAGAGTCAGTACACTGCAGACAAACGTTTCATTCCCCAGTCATATTATTCCGACACTAGGTGAACGAGTAAAGGCCAACAGCAACGAAAATTCACTTTACCACATGTTGTCTGAGTGGGACACAAACTCACACCCTTGTTGCAAACATTAAGATCCTTAGGTTAAGGTATCACTCTCAAATACTACAAAATCAAAAACATGTCCAAATCAAAATCAAGAAGCAAAGAAAAACATTGAAACTAACAAATCAGATTAAACATGTTAACTTCAACCATATAAGTGAGGCTGGGTGCTTCGGGAGGGTCAGCACCTCCTGTCTACACCTACCGTGCGTGAAATCGAAATTGAGTGAAAGGAACATGAAACCATGGGACTTCAATAATTTTATTCTATGAATCAAATTTAACATAATTCTGTATAGTTAATGGACTACGAAAGCCTATTAGGCTCATGAATAAAAATAATTAAAAGGCGTAATAACGCGAAATAAAAGCTTTATAAGGCGAATTTAAAGATGTTATAATGCGAAAAGGTGTAATAATGTGAAATTAAGGCGTAATAACGCGAATTGAAAGGCGTAATAACACGAAATAAAAGTGTAATAACGCGAATTGAAAGGCGTAATAACACGAAATAAAGGTGTAATAACGCGAATTGAAAGGCGTAATAATGCGAAATAAAGGTGTAATAATGCGAATTGAAAGGCGTAATAACGCAATAAAAGGCATAATAATGTGAATTAAAGGCGTTAGGCGTAATAACAGAAATTAAAAGGCGTAATAATGCCTTCCTGTCTATATATACAGCAGTCACTTCCCTGGAGAAATGTTTCTCTCCATAGGTTAACAACCCTCACCACAAACAGATTGGTTTTAGTTTAGACAGCTTAAGGCAACCGCAAGTCTATTCATACCAAGATGCCCAAATGTCATTTAATCATTGTTAAATGTTAGCGATTGACAATTGGACAGGAACTATTTAATAAATACCCATGTGTATATGTTGATCAGTGTATATATTTCAGATAACTTAAAAGATTTTCGTCCCCATATATAAAATGATACTCTTTATGAAAAAAACTTTGACATTGAAAAGAAACCTTCCTTTGTTTTACTGAATTAGTATGTTCATTTCAAGGCAGAAGCAGATGATGGGCAGTTTTTGAATTCTCATAAAAATAATACACATAAAACAGCTTATTACATTACATATAGTTGTGCAGGAAACACCCCCACACACACACTTTTAATATGTATGCAAAGGGGGGATAGAGATTAAACCCCAGGACACATCATTATGGTAGGCATCTTAATTTCGCGTTAATACGCCTTTATTTCGCATTACGTCTTTTAATTTGCGTTATTACACCTTTCTAAAAGCCTTATTATGCCTTTTAATTTGTGTTATTATGCCTTTATTTTGCATTAATACGCCTTACAATTCACATTATTAATCCCTAATTTCGCATTATAACGCCTTAATTTCACGTTATTACGCTTTTTATTCATGAGCCTAATAGGCTTTCATAATGGATGACAGTGTACAATAGTTGGATTAAAAATAACACTTGAGACCTTTTCAATTTATAAAGTAAAACATTTTAATAATTCGAAGCACTACTTTTTCAACAACATGTTTCTAAAATCCTCGTTACTCATTTTAGAAGATTCTGATTTAGGTTCTGACTGTCCATTGGCTGTGTGTGTTTGAACATTAGAAGCTGCTTTCTGATTGGCTGATCCTTTTTTCGGAGCACTACTTCCTGGAGGTTTTTGCAATGACCTCGGTAACAAAGATACTTGTGTTCTAGCTTTTCCTCTTCTGAAAAAAAATTCAATTTACATTAAGAATTTCAAACATACAAAAGTCTTAGCAGGAAAAATACCTATAAAACACATTCTAAAGCCCCACTCACACAGTTATGACCCACCAGATAAGCTAAGGATAGGATCTGGCATCATTCTTGGTACATATTATTTGTTTTGGTCTGTAGCTTTCTACATATTAGCCAGTATTTATACAGTCAAACCTGTCTATAAAGGCTACCAAAGGGAACCAGTAAAAGTGGCCTTTATAGGCAGGTAACCTTTATATACATGTTCAAATAATATGAATAAAGAACACTTGGGATACAATTCTATTGGCCTTTTAAAGACATTTTCGGGTTTTTTAATTGTGCACCGAATCCGCACATCCAGGGGAGACGACTCTGTTTACGTTAATGTCTGTGTAAGTGGTGCGACATTTGAAATGAAGCACTAGCAGTATACAAAGATCGACCGTAGCAACTGTAAACATCCGGCTTTCTTTACATCATATAAATCGTAAAATTAGTGATCAAAATGTCTCTTAGAAGAAGAGGGCGGTTTATTAAAGTATCGGAGAAGAAAAGGCAAGAAGTATGTTCTGCCTGCTTGATTCAAATGAACAAATCTGGTCTACAGGAACGTACTTCTCAACCACTTGCTTCGAAAAATGATTAATAGTCCAGATGACAAATGCTATTCTTACACATAACCTAAAAAAAGAGTCCGCACAAAATGTTTATACATAGAGTTGTTCTCCAACATGTCCCTAATCAGAAACTGCATGATGCCATCCTGGCAGCTTTGGGGAATTTAAGATATCAAAGATGGCGGACAAGATGGCTGCCAGATTAGATTTCATTTTATTATGTTGATTTCTCCACATGTAATTGTGTTTTTCCAGTATATAAATGATAGTCTAACATTGATGCTTTACTATAATAACCAACAAATCAATAAAATAATAATTAAATAAGTTATTCTTCCGAAAATGCTCTTAGTTTTGTCATTTCTTAGCGTGAAAAGCTAGGAAAGTCATATAACATGCTTTGTTTAGATTTGTTTTTGATCAAAGTTCGAGCCCATTCTGCTCCCTTCTATGATAAAATGAATAACCTTATAATCAACATTGGTTTGATAAAACAGAACAGCCACAGCTTTACCGTCCTGCTTTGACCTGTCCTCAGACGGAACAGCCACAGTTTTACCGTCCTGTTTTGACCTGCCCTCAGACAGAACAGCCACAGTTTTACCGTCCTGTTTTGATCTGCCCTCAAACAGAACAGCCACAGTTTTACCGTCCTGTTTTGACCTGCTCTCAGAATGAACAGCCAGTTTACCGTCCTGCTTTGACCTGCCCCCAGACTGAATAGCCACAGTTTTACCGTCCTGTTTTAATCTGCCCTCAAACAAAACAGCCACAGTTTTACCGTCCTGTTTTGATCTGCCCTCAAACAGAACAGCCAGTTTTATCGCCCTGCTTTGTTCTGTCCTCAGACAGAACAGCCACAGTTTTACCGCCCTGCTTTGATCTGCCCTCAGACAGAACAGCCACAGTTTTACCGCCCTGCTTTGATCTGCCCTCAGACAGAACGACCACAGTTTTACCGCCCTGCTTTGACCTGCCCTCAGACAGAACAGTCACTGCTATACTGTCCTGTTTTACCTGACCTCGTCTCTTATAATGAAATTGTTATATAGTCTATAACATCAACAACTATTTTACACAATACTGCATGTCATCCATGACATTTAATATAAACTCGACATAATCAAAAATGAATACATCAATCCCATGTCCAAATCACATTCCAAAAGCAAATTGAAAACTGGCGAATTAAATAAGTGAACTTCCATCAGGGAAGTGAGGTCGGGTGCTACTGAAGGGTAAGTACCTTAATACAATAAAAGTTTTCTACATTCATTTAACATCTGAGCTTCTTACATATCAGTCATCTGGAACCATGTCTAAAAGAGGTGTGTACGTGGTAGTTGTTACTGCTTGCTGATTTGTTTCTTTATTCTTATGAAGCAGAATTTATGCAGACTCTTGTTAAATCTGGAGAGAAGACTCGCCAAATCATCCAATTCCACATACAGATATATAGATGACGTTCTGTCTCTACACAATCCTAAATTTGGAGACTATGTGAAGTCCATCTATCCTAGTGAGCTTACAATAAAAGATACGACTGGTTCCTCAAGTTCTGTTTCATATTTAGACTTATACCTGAATTATATCGCCCACAAAAGGCATCATTTGAAGCTTTATGGCAAATGTGATGACTTCAATTTTTCTATTGTCAACTTTCTTTTTCTATGCAGCAATATACCTGCTTCTCCTGGTAATTGGGTATTTGTTTCCCAATTATTACGCTATGGTAGAGTTCCCACTACGGGACTTTGTTCAACGAAGCAGGCTACTTACACATAAATTGTTGACCAGGGATATTTTAAGCCTAGGCTTATCAAGGCCCTCAAAAAGTTATATGGCTGTCATCACAGTATTGTTGATAAGTTTAATGTCTCTGTGTACAGGATTGCCCTGGATATATTTGACGTCCCATAGTTCCATGTTCCTTTCACAAAATTTTGATTACACACGTAGGGGGTGTAGCTAGCTGAACAGTAGGTGCTTACCCTTCCGCACCACCCGGCCTTGCTTCCCTGGTGGAAGTTAATGTGTCTAACCTAACTTATCAGTTCTAATGTTTTTACTTTGTTTTTGGATTCTGACATGGATTAGTATGTTTGTTTATGATGATTACTAATGTTATTGAATCTGTTCCCTTGCCAATCGTGTAATAAAGCCACTGAATTTTGTATTTAAGCCCATTTGTGATGAAATGCTGGCATCAGAGTTATCTGTCAAAGCCTGTATCATTCCGCCACCAGAATTGTTAATAACTTTTTGCAGTTTCCCCTGTAATTACTGCAACAGACGATTTGAACGTGTTCACATCATATGAACATGCTTCGCATAAGTCATTGGAAAGACTACATTTTGTGGTTTTCCCTTACTTGGATACCTATTAATCAAACGACTGCTAGTGACTATTTTGCCAATTAGCAAGGCATGGAGAATGTAGGAAAGTTTGTCAAATTAGATAACAAGCTAAATGGTGTAAAGATGAATTCTTCTGTAGCAAGATCAAACTTCAGTGTACAGAGTTTTAGTTATCTTTACTCTAACTTTCTTTGATACATTCTGTGATGATCCTCCTAGCAACAACCTATCTAGATACATCATCTTCTTCCACTTCTTTTATCCATTGCTTTTCGAAATAGAAAGCTACATGCTAAGACTGACAATGGTAGAACCAAAAATGTCCTTACAAAAGACAACAGTAATTTTCTTCACCAACAATCCATATGATAAAATACAGACTCCAAATGAAATGTAGGATTTATGGCCATCCACAGATTACTTCTCATTTTGAACTAGATTTTGACATACCAATGTTGTCCATCCTTCAATGCTTTCCAAATGACGATGTGGTAATTTGAAGTATAAGATGACAAACAATCTCTATACTATAATTACATAAACGTTCACTATTTATAAGTTGTCTCTCCAAAGCTTCATGAATGGCATCGTTTCTTCACTTGTTTGATCCATTTCTTATGCAATCAGAACCAACATTAGTCAAGTCTTTCCCGGAACTTGAACAACCAATGTTTCAGATAGACGATATTCGACCATCGTCAAACTGTATAAATCATGTATGTCATTAGAGGAATGTTTTTCGCGTAAAGTCCCAATTTCGACAATAAATCGTCTACAATATGTCAAAAATGGTTCAGATATCCACTCTGTGTTAATGTAATTAGCCAAAACAACTTTTTTTACCCCTAAAACCTATAAAACGACTCTTTAATTAACTTGATGTGGCTATTATAACTATATACTAGTATAAGAGATATCCTAGATTTGTCAGCCATATTGGCAGCCATCTTGGATTATTCAGTTTCCCCACTTGTGCCAAGGTGGCATCACTCGGATTATGATTAAGTACATTCTAAACATATATTATCAACAAAGAGACATTGTGCAGACTATATTTTTGGGTTTTACAAGCTGCTCCCAGACTATAAATCATGTCAATAGACATAAACAAATGGAAACCATACAACAGTGAATTGTCCAAATTTCATCACGTTGTGCACAGCAACTAGGTTCTATCTATCTTGTGTCATCCAAAACGAAAAATGGTACGGCCTATAATCCGAGTATTAATAGCACAGATGCACAAAATGTAAAATTACAATGGTATAGCTTTCTGTCTTTGACCATACCACAGAGTAATAAAAATTCATGTAAGTTCCAAGATATATAAGAATGTTGACATGGTTGAAAAAAACTGTTATATTTTGTTCTTTTCACTGGAGTTTTTGAATTCCTATAGATTCGCAGATATTTTTACGATAATTAGGAATCTATTTTAATATCCAGATTATAAACATTGATTTATATTGTAAATAATATGTAAAAATATACTTTGTTTTGTGTATTGTCAAGAATCTGACACTAATATTTGAGTTGACTGAAAAGAAAAAATCTTTTGGGGATTTTTTTCCATTTTTGTAAATGGAAAATTTGAAAAAATCATGGGGGTAGGGGTAATTTTTATTTTTAAATCCGAAAACACCCTGGTGACCCATCAGTTTTTCTTTGTTTTGTGAATTACATAGTTTGGTTAAACTTTTGGCAGATTTTTGTAAGAATTCCAATGGTAGATTTTTTTCGTACATGAAAATGTATGAAAAGTTTGAGAAAAAGGCTGTAAAATGAGCACTTTCTCCAATGTATTTTACCAATTATTTTAATAAATGTGCATTGAACTGCCAACTTTGACATTTTTGAACATGTTAACAAGAGGCCCATGGGCCTGATACGCTCACCTGATAACTAATGGATAGCTGATAGATTTAAAGAAAACATAAATACTAAACCCCAATGACTTTTTTCTTTACATCATGATAACCATTGTATCAATACCTACAACATTCTAATATACATGCCTATACAAAAAGTTAATAGTTTTCAAGATAATTAACCATTTCAGTATTGTTTCACATCTGTGACCTTGACCTTTGAACCCATGACCTTTTTCTATACATCAAAATGATCGTTGTATCGATACCTACAACATTCTAATATACATGCCTATACAAAAAGTTTATAGTTTTCGAGATAATAAAACATTTCGGTATTGTTTCGCATATGTGACCTTGACCTTTAAACCAATAACCTTTTTCTATACATCAAAATGATTGTTGTATCAATACCTACAACATTTTAATATACATGCCTATACAAAAAGTTTATAGTTTTCGAGATAATTAACCATTTCAGTATTGTTTTGCATCTGTGACCTTGACCTTTAAACCCATGACCTTTTTCTATACATCAAAATGATCATTGTATGAATACCTACAACATTCTAATATACAAGCCTATACAAAAAATTATAGTTTTTGAGATAATTAACCATTTCAGTATTGTTTCACATCTGTGATCTTGACCTTTGAACCCATGACCTTTTTCTATACATCAACATGATCGTTGTATCGATACCTACAACATTCAAATATAAATGCCTATACAAAAAGTTTATAGTTTTCAAGATAATTAACCATTTCAGTATTGTTTTACATCTGTGACCTTGACCTTTAAACCAATAACCTTTTTCTATACATCAAAATGATTGTTGTATCAATACCTACAACATTTTAATATACATGCCTATACAAAAAGTTTATATTTTTCGAGATAATTAACCATTTCGGTATCGTTTTGCATCTGTGACCTTGACCTTTGAACCCATGACCTTTTTCTATACATCAAAATGATCGTTGTATCAATACCTACAATATTCTAATATACATGCCTATACAAAAAGTTTATAGTTTTCAAGATAATTAACCATTTCAGTATTGTTTCACATCTGTGACCTTGACCTTTGAACCCATGACCTTTTTCTATACATCAAAATGATTGTTGTATCAATACCTACAACATTCTAATATACATGCCCATACAAAAAGTTTATAGTTTTCGAGATAATAAAACATTTCGGTATTGTTTTGCATATGTGACCTTGACCTTGAACCCATGACCTTTCTCTATACATCAAAATGATCGTTGTATCAATACTACAACATTCTAATATACATGCCTATACAAAAAGTTTATAGATTTCGAGATAATTAACCATTTCAGTATTGTTTCACATCTGTGACCTTGACCTTTGAACCCATGACCTTTTTCTATACATCAAAATGATCGTTGTATCAATACCTACAACATTCTAATATACAAGCCTATACAAAATGTTTATAGTTTTCGAGATAATTAACCATTTCGGTATTGTTTCGCATCTGTGACCTTGACCTTTGAACCCATGACCTTTTTCTATACATCAAAATGATCGTTGTATCGATACCTACAACATTCTATATACATGCCTATACAAAAAGTTTATAGTTTTCGAGATAATAATTATAATCAGAGGTAAAAAAATTAGGTCACGACCTTCACAATTGACCTTGACCTCATTTTGAAGATACTAACAAGAAGATGTCAAAACTGAAAACCCCATGTCATTATCTGGTCAAATAGTCAAGTTATAACAATTTGAAGCTATTTTACGATTTTTAAAAATTAAACGCAAAAACGCGTTACCTATTTTTTATCCGAATTTCACAAAATGAAAAACTATAGGCTTAAGACCTAGAGAAGCCAAATATCACATCAGATTTTTTCTCCAATCAGTACTTTCGGAGAAGAAGATTTTTTAAAATTTTTGAACCCCTAGGTCACCTTGACCTAGTTATGGTAGCCATAGCAACGCCACGAACAAATCTGAATTGCACCGGCCCATATATACTTCTGACAAAGTTTCATTAAAAACTGTCCACTAGTTTCAGAGGAGAAGTCAAAAATAGTGTTAACGACGCACACACGCACGCACACACACGCACGCACACACGCACGCACGCACATACACACGCTGCGCTATGCCATAAGCTCACATGACCTTCGGTCAGGTGAGCTAAAAATGGGTATGATGTATTTTTGCTGTTTATAACATTTTAATGAATTTCTTGAGTTTATTTGAGGTTGATTTTTCAATTTATACGATTTTGGGGTAAAAATGCAAAATCCTTGAATACTGCGTATTTTGAACAAGAGTTGTTAAAAAATTTAATGTGGTGACCTACCATTATTTTTGCATATTTTTGTTTGCATGGTCATATAGAACAAACAGTGAAACAAGAGGCCCAATAGGGCCTGTACCGCTCACCTGGGCTGTTAACAGCACAAAAACACAATAAATACTACATTTAAGGAACAATAACTCTGATGTGGATATTTAGATATTTATGAAACTTGCTACTCACATCTGTGACCTTGACCTTCGAACCAATGACCATAATCTATATATCAAAATGATGATTGCATCAATACCAACAATATTCTAATATACATGCCTATACAAAAAGTTCATAGTTTTCGAGATAATGAATCTTTTTGGTATTGTTTTGCAACCGTGACCTTGACCTTTGAACCCATGACCTTTTTCTATACATCAAAAAGATCATTGTATCAATACCTACAACATTCTAATATACATGCCTATACAAAAAGTTTATAGTTTTCAAGATAATGAACCATTTCAGTATTCTTACGCATCTGCGACCTTGACCTTTGAACTAATGACCTTAATCTATATATCAAAAAGATTGTTGTATTAATACCTACAATATTCTAATATAAATGTCTATATAAAAAGTTTATAGTTTTCGAGATAATTAACGATTTTAGTATTGTTTTGCTAATGTGACCTTGACCTTTGGACCCATGACCTTTTTCTATACATCAAAATGATCGTTGTATCAATACCTACAACATTCTAATATACATGCCTATACAAAAAGCTAGTAGTTTTCAAGATAATGAACCATTTCAGTATTCTTTCGCATCTGTGACCTTGACCTTTAAACCAATGGCCTAAATCTATATATCAAAATGATTGTTACATCAAAGAACATTCCAATATACATGCCTATACAAAAAGTTTATAGTTTTCAAGATAATTAACGATTTTGGTATTGTTTCGCTACTGTGACCTTGACCTTTGGACCCATGACCTTTTTCTATACATCAAAATGATCATTGTATCAATACCTACAACATTCTAATATACATGCCTATACAAAAAGTTTATAGTTTTCAAGATAATGAACCATTTCAGTATTCTTACGCATCTGCGACCTTGACCTTTGAACTAATGACCTTAATCTATATATCAAAATGATCGTTACATCAATACCAACAAAATTCCAATATACATGCCTATACAAAAAGTTTATAGTTTTCAAGATAATTAACCTTTTTGGTATTGATTTGCTACTGTGACCTTGACCTTTGGACCCATGACCTTTCTCTATACATCAAAATGATCGTTGTATCAATACCTACAACATTCTAATATACATGCCTATACAAAAAGCTTATAGGTTAAAAGATATTGAACCATTTCAGTATTCTTTCGCATCTGTGACATTGACCTTTAAACCAATGACCTAAATCTATATATCAAAATGATCGTTACATCAAAACCAACAACATTTCAATATACATGCCTATACAAAAAGTTTATAGTTTTCAAGATAATTAACGATTTTGGTATTGTTTTGCTACTGTGACCTTGACCTTTGGACCCATGACCTTTTTCTATATATCAAAATGATCGTTGTATCTATACCTACAACATTCTAATATACATGCCTATACAAAAAGTTAATAGTTTTCAAGATAATGAACCATTTCAGTTTTCTTTCGCATCTGTGACCTTGACCTTTGCACCAATGACCTGAATCTATATATCAAAATAATCATTACATCAATACCAACAATATTCTAATATACATGCCTATATAAAAAGTTTATAGTTTTCAAGATAATAAATAATATTAGAAAGGTAAAAAATTAGGTCATGACCTTCATAATTGACCTTGACACCATTTTGAAGGTAATTACAAGAATATGTCAAAACTGGAAACCCCATGTCATTATCTGGTCATATAGTCAAGTTATAACAATTTAAAAATATTTTACGATTTTTGCAAATTTAAACGCAAAAACGCGTAACCTATTTTTACACCAAATTTCATGAAATGAACAAACTTAAAGGTTAAGACTATGTAGAATCCAAATATCACATTAGTTTTTACCTCCAATGAGTGGTTCAAGAGAAGAAGATTTTTTTAGGTTTTGTCTATTTTTAGTAACAGCGGCCATCTTGGATATTCGATCGTCATGATTTGAACAAACTATAGTTAGACTCTGTCAAGGACCTTCCATGGCAAATTTGGTTTCATTTGGCCTAGTAGTTTCGGAGGAGAAGATTAAAGTTTACTGACGCACGCACGGACGCACGCACGCACGCCTCACCATGCCATAAGCTCACATGGCCTTTGGCCAGGTGAGCTAAAAATTAGCTTGTTTTGAGTAGTGGTTCTATTTCAAGTTAAAAGCTTAAACAAGGTTCAAACAAATGAAGAATATCCTTACTAAACTATATTTTCCTTAGCCTTGCAAATTTCCTATTTTTTCCAGTTTCAGAGCAATGGCATTCATAGGACTATAAATGCCAAATGACGGCATCACTGAGTTTGAATATAAATATCGGCAATATCCATTCCTGGGGAATGATAACTTGGTAAACAAAACGGCTGCCTCATTGTTCCCAGGTTGTTTATTTCTTGAGGTACTGAATGCCTTTGTGTTTGATGATCAAGTTGTTTTCCCAAATTCACAAAGTCTATTGTAAGTTTCCGTGTGTAAATCAAAAAATTTCTCACCAAATTAGATAGTTTCTCTGATGCAAGTTGCAATTTATTCAGGATCATTGGACATACTTTTACATCTGTCCAGTGGATGTGCACTGAATCAATGATGTAATTGGTGAAGTAGTACACAATTACGTCACATAATATACGTATCACACAGTTAACATTCGGGTATCTAGTTTCACTTCAATTTTGTGGTCAAAACGCGAAAATATAATCCCAGAATTGAATGCAAATTAACCCTCAAAAATGAAATCCAGAATTTTTTTAAAGATATTTTTCATGAAAATATATAACAATTGAACAGTTTTGAAATGGCATTCATAGTCAATATGAATGCCAAACTTTTGCACGCCAAACCGATCATAATAAGCTATCACACATAATTTAGTAAGTCGTGCAAAGGTTAGGCCTTCATATTGATTATGAACGTCATTTCAAAATAGTTTAATTGTTAAATATTAGAACATATTGATCCATTTTGAGTACCTATCAAAACCATATCAACCTGGGCTTTTTACTTTTATTCCTACGCCCAAACACATCAAGGATTTCTACAGTTACTTATGGTTAACACCAGGCATGGGGTAATGCTAATTTGTAATTGTAATGCCCTGTAATGCATTACATTTTCTCAAAGTAATGCATGTAATGTGTAATGCCCTAATTTTTGCATTGCATGTAATTGTAATGTAATGCATTACATAGACAAAAATGCATGTAATTTAAGCATTACATGGCATTACATAGCATTACTTCTCTGTATTAAATGTTAGAAATTATTACCATTACAATTCAGGGCTAGTAAGTACCTACATGCTACTTTTTCCCTACTAAAAAATATGAAAATCGGTCTAGAAAAATTGTAACTGTGAACTGTTGTCAAACTAATGATTTATTTCATTCAACCTTAATACTAAAACTATATAAAATGCTAAAAACTTAGCATACTTCAGATCATTTTGAATTTCCAACAAATGTAAAGGATAAAAATACATTTTAAAGCAAAATGCAAATGCTGTTTTAGTACTATCAGGAAGTCTAAAGATCACATTAAAATTTGCAACATATCTAAATATAAGTTTCAGTAACAACAATAATTTGTAATTTTGCTTTAACTGATAACCTGTGATGAAAACAATTTTATTTTTACAAGAAATTGTTTTTTTGTTTTTTTTGTAATCCTTTTGATATGCTATTAAGGTAACCTATCTTTAGTTTGAAAAGCCAATTTCCTTAGTGTGACATTGATCTGATACAGAAAGCAAATATGTGGGTTAACTTAACACCACATATTTGCTTTCTGTATCAGATCAATGTCACACTAAGGAAATTGGCTTTTCTGGAGTCATCCAAGAAATACAAATTGTAATGAAACCAGTGAAGTGATCAGTGAATGTGTGATCAGGACATAACACGAAGGCTAAAGCATTTACCTGACAAAGGTGGTGAAGTGATCAGTGAATGTGTGATGGGGACATAACACTAAGGCTAATGCAATTACCTGACAAAGGTGGTGAAGTGATCAGTGAATGTGTTACTGGGACATAACATGAAGGCTAATGCAATTACCTGAAAAAGGTGGTGAAGTGATCAGTGAATGTGTGACCGGGACATAACACTAAGGCTAATGCAATTACCTGACAAAGGTGGTGAAGTGATCAGTGAATGTGTGACCGGGACATAACACGAAGGCTAATGCAATTACCTGACAAAGGTGGTGAAGTGATCAGTGAATGTGTGACCGGGACATAACACGAAGGCTAATGCAATTACCTGACAAAGGTGGTGAAGTGATCAGTGAATGTGTGACCGGGACATAACACGAAGGCTAATGCAATTACCTGACAAAGGTGGTGAAGTGATCAGTGAATGTGTGACCGGGACATAACACGAAGGCTAAAGCATTTACCTGACAAAGGTGGGATTAACTACTGTATATAGACCAATGTGGTAGCTCAGTTGGTAGAATGCTCACTCCGTAGGTTGGAGGTCGTGGGTTCGAACCCTGACCAGGTCTGATCCAAGACTTGAAAGTAGGTTTTGACTGTTCTTTCGCCAAGCACTCAGCATTACGACATGAAAGTCACATTTCTTTCGGATGGGAACATCGGAACATTATGGGCATGGCCGCGATATGTCATTTGATCTACTGTAGTGGTGTGTTAAGTGAAGAGTGAGTGAGTGAGTAATGGTGTTTAACGTCCCAGTCAAGAATATTTCACTTATATGGAGACGTCGCCAGCTATAGGCGAAAGTGCAGAAATTTTGCCTGTGCGTTGCGCTTATGGCATTATACAGCAGGGTTCTTTAGCGTGCCAAGCCCACCGTGACATGGGACCTCGTTTATTTTAAGTTCCCATCTGAAAGAACCGTGACTTTCATTTCGTAATGCTGAGTGCTTGGCGAAAGAACAGTCACTATCCACTTTCAAGTCTTGGGCCGGGCTGACCGGGGTTCGAACCCACGACCTCCCACTTACGTAGCGAGCACTCTACCAACTGAGCTACCGCAGTGGTTGTTAAGTGAAGAGAAAGAGTTGTCTTTAATGTAACTTACATTTCAGTTTCCTTTTTCCCCGAACCTAGAGTTGGAACAAATGATGTTTCTTCCCTCTGTAATAATGGTTTTTCCTGCCTGGAGGGTTGCTAATAGCAACAGAAATGGTATGTTCCCCTATCACAAGACCATCAGTCTTCATGATTGCTGTAGAGGCATCATGCTAAAAACAAAATCAAAAATAATCTATGACTTTATTGTATAGGAAATATTACAAATTTAATGTCTCATTATCTACTCTTAATAGTAACAACTATTTGTCAACTGAGCTAACTAAACTTTGATGTTTAGGCCTAAAAAAAATATGTGTGTTTCTGCTAACATAGAATTATTATAAAGAGTCGATTTTTTTTTTTAATAGTATATGTTATGCATGTGTATGTAATGTATTATGTTATCCAAGAGTCCAACTGTTTTTAACTGTAGAAATCAAACATTTTGCTGACTTGTTTTTGATACAATAGAGTTTTAATCGAAAAACGAAAACGGATTTTTAAAAATCTGGAAAAAAACAAAACTGGAGTCGGGTCTTTTTTAGTTGGGTCGGAAACACACATATTTTTTTTAGGCCTTAATATAATCAGAATATCACAAATACATGTACGTGTATATCTTAAAGGACAGGAAACCAATACTGTGGAATCATTAAATTTCGTGGTCTCCTAATTTTTGTTGTTGTCATGGATACCCTGACCCACAAATGTCAACAAATTAAGTATTAATAAATTATTTTTTAAGGCTATCCATATTACCTGTTCAGGCAACAGTATAACCTCTGAAAATCAAATGTATGGGATGGTACGGTTTATAGTTTAAGCAATCAAATCCCTAGTATTCTGCCAAGGGGTAATATGATACATACTTACATCAAACTGAAATCACAAGCTACGGATATACAACCCTCATAAAATGGTATTTTTTCTTAGAACCACAAAAATATTTGATTTTGCAGTACAACAAAAAAAACTTATTTGATTAAGTAACCCCGCAACAAATTTCGGGAGCGACTTCTTGTTATTGTACTGTTTCTTATTTTTGTCATCCGTAAATGTTTTGTCCAGAGTTTTCCTCAAAGACAGCAACAGCTACAAACTTGTACAAATGTACAGTGTCATATGGAATAGACCTGTTGACTTTCATGAATTTCTGTGTTGTCATGGTAACAAATACCGAGAAGTGATTGGGCAATTTAGTCAAATTTTTAACCTTTAATAAAACTTGTGTGTTAGGATTACTACTCATAAACTATACATATTCTCAAATGTTGTGACATGGCTAATCCAACTACGACATAATATCAGACCTTAGACCAATATGAAACCGGATGATTTTGGACCAAAAAAATCACTTTTTTATCATAATAACAATCACCTATAATCTATATATATTCTTGATCAGCATGAAACATGTAATCCATACATAACAATTTTGAACCCAGGACATATTTTGGATCACACTCTTTTTGACCTGATCAATATTTCCTACATTATTAAAGTAATTGCCTATAACCCATATACATTCTTGTTCACCATGTTGCAACAAACTCATATATAATACAAAAGGGGAACCAAGACCCATATTGGACCAGACAAAAGTTGTGGGCCAGGGGGACATATTTTCAAAGTTGCTTGCAACTTCAGACAAAGTGTAGTTGCTTAATTATAATCCTCCATTGCTATTACCTCATCTTCGTATTCTATGTAAGCTAATCCTTTTGGAGCACCACTTTTATATGTTACAATTCTCACATCTTTCAGTTTTCCAAACTACAAATACATCAAAAAAAAGTTATTATTGAAACGTACAACAAAGAATTCTTTATGTAACGACGCACATACTTCAATGCTACATTTCTGTCAAATTAATATTAAATATGCAGGGGTCCTACCAGTTTTGGGGTCCAAAAACATAGGAAAAATAGGTATATAGGGTCAGAATTAAAGGAATTTTATAGGCAATTTTACAAGTTTTCACTTAAATTATAGGAGTATTTTTAATGTTTACAAATATACATTCATGGCCTCCTTTCTCCTCTTCAGCCATTCCCTTTCCTTGATTTACTAACAAACATAAAATATTGGCAACTGCAATGTATACTTGATGCTTTAGAAATGCATAAATGTTAATCTTGCTTCAGATATTTACTTAATGCAGGAAAAATGTCCCCATTCTGAATTCCTGATGCTACCAGTAACAAAAATATAGGAAATATAGGAGGTTTTTCAAATGATATAGAAAAATATAGGTACGGTAGGACCCCTGAATATGATAATCCTTTCTTTCCATTTTCATAATTTTTGGGGTTAATATTTACAATTGGATTTGCCCTCTTTAGATTAACCTATAGATTTTTTTTATTCACTTGTGAATATGGTGTGGGTCATTAACTGATACATGGCATTTAACTACCCAAATATAACTACCAAAAATAGCATCTGAAATTACATCATGCATTGTTTGATTGGTCAACATTCTAACTTAAACCAAAGTTTTTATCCTAATTTGGAAAAATAATGTTCCATCAATCTTGTATGTTTGTTGGAATTAGATAAAATGAATTATTGTAGCGATAATTGACGTATCACTGGCCACGTCTTTAATGTTCCGACACTGGCTGCCATCATGATACCAAAGCAATGACATATTAGTGTCAGTGACGTCATTAAATGGCACAATTCAGCCCAAGTTTTCATTCTTATTGTGTGTCATTCAAGCATGTCGGGCCTTTGTCGGAACATTGTGGGTGTGGCCGACAATCCTTCAATTTCTGATATACTAACAGTATTTTTTATGATTGAAAATACAAGAAATAACATTTTATTTCAGTGTATTCAATTTTGTATTATGAATCAAAGTCAGGAACAGCAAATTTTACACAAACTGAATAGTACATTGACTTATAACTCATTCATAATACCCATAAAATACACTCGAAGTAATTTTTTTTCTATTATTGACTTTATCCTGTTTCGAATGTAGGTTACATTTATGAAGCAACTTCCTCAACAGGACAAGATTTTAGAAATTTAAAAAAAAAAAAATAAGAACTTGTCTTACCTCGCCAAATATAGTTGCTAAAGCTTCTTTTGAACAAGTGTATGGTAAACCTTTAACAAACAGTTTTCGTTTTTCTAAACCAGTACCATACTGAAATATATAAACACAACAATTAACAAGCAAATTAAGTGAATGAGGCAGTAGACAGACAAGATAATTCCAGTAAATGCCCCCTGCCTACTTACAGAAGATAACTAGTCACTATTAGATGGCTTTATTAACATGTTTGACTGTACTTACCATAAACTTGGTCTATGGATGGTCAGGGAGACAGAAGCATGTTTGACTGTACTTACCATAAACTTGGTCTATGGATGGTCAGGGAGACAGAAGCATGTTTGACTGTACTTACCATAAACTTGGTCTATGGATGGTCAGGGAGACAGAAGCATGTTTGACTGTACTTACCATAAATTTGGTCTATGGATGGTCAGGGAGACAGAAGCATGTTTGACTGTACTTACCATAAACTTGGTCTATGGATGGTCAGGGAGACAGAAGCATGTTTGACTGTACTTACCATAAATTTGGTCTATGGATGGTCAGGGAGACAGAAGCATGTTTGACTGTACTTACCATAAACTTGGTCTATGGATGGTCAGGGAGACAGAAGCATGTTTGACTGTACTTACCATAAACTTGGTCTATGGATGGTCAGGGAGACAGAAGCATGTTTGACTGTACTTACCATAAACTTGGTCTATGGATGGTCAGGGAGACAGAAGCATGTTTGACTGTACTTACCATAAACTTGGTCTATGGATGGTCAGGGAGACAGAAGCATGTTTGACTGTACTTACCATAAACTTGGTCTATGGATGGTCAGGGAGACAGAAGCATGTTTGACTGTACTTACCATAAACTTGGTCTATGGATGGTCAGGGAGACAGAAGCATGTTTGACTGTACTTACCATAAATTTGGTCTATGGATGGTCAGGGAGACAGAAGCATGTTTGACTGTACTTACCATAAACTTGGTCTATGGATGGTCAGGGAGACAGAAGCATGTTTGACTGTACTTACCATAAACTTGGTCTATGGATGGTCAGGGAGACAGAAGCATGTTTGACTGTACTTACCATAAACTTGGTCTATGGATGGTCAGGGAGACAGAAGCATGTTTGACTGTACTTACCATAAATTTGGTCTTTTGTTTACTTTTATCTTCACATTTTGATACATACATCGGTCTTCCTTCAACGTTTGTTCTATCTAGTTTTAAAGCATTCCCTACACATAACTGAAAACATAAAATTTGAAACCAAAAATCAAAATACAATGGGCTTCACCAGTGTACCACAAGATCAATACCCCTTTACATCTGTGCAGAAGGCTTTAGAAAACCTTTACGTCAAAATTTCTGATTTTTTTTTTTTTTAATTTATGCAAGCATAAGTCATGTTAATGTCAACCAGATTTTGGAAAATATCTCTGGTTTTTGCACAGCCTGAACCGGGATGAAATTACAAACTACAGTTCTGAATTTAACACAGTGTAGTAACTGTATTTTTTTCAAGCAATGTGAATTGTTTCATACCATGTAATTAGAAATTGACCAATAAATAGTTTAAGAAATTTTTGTGCGGTAAAATTAATGATGTTGCCTTATGCTGTGCCATGTGATGAAATATGTTCGTAGTGTACACTTATGTTTTACAATCTCAACAATTGTTACTATGACAACAGCTCTCACATTATACTCAAATAAAACAAATACAATAGACTTACTTCATCTTTGAATTCCACGTAGGCGTAACCTTTAGATTTTCCAGTAAAGGTTTTCACTAATCTGATGTCCACAATCTCACCACACTAACAAAGACAAAATAATCATAAACAGTGAGAAATTCAAAACCACAGCAAACAAGCAAAATCAGTGTATCAGGATCCCCTGCTAGCAGATTCTTTTTTTGTTGTGATTTTCACTTATGTTCAAAGGGCCATAACTCCAAAGAAAATCGGCAAAACAACTCGGGTTAATGATATGCACATCTCCTATCTACAGTAAAACTTTGTTATAATGCCCCTCGATAACATTGCCACCTCGCTTTTCGCCCAACTATTTTGAAGTCCAAAGATCCATTTAGTTCATGTTTTTTTTTTATTTGCCTCCCCAAATTTATCACTAAACCCTTTTATAATGCCAATATTTAACTGAACAAATGATGGTGATGAATCGAGGTTTTACTGTATTTTGAAACTTTGTACCAAGTTTTGTGAAATAGTGCTCATAGTTTAGGAGAATTAGTGCAGACAAGAATTTCTGACGGATAGAAACTCAAATTTAATGTCCCCCTCTTTCTTTGAAAGGCAGGGGATAATAAAAACTCTTGTTACCAAATAATGACTTTCAACTATTCAAGGTATTTACGTTATCAAGTTCTACTATAGATATAAAAGAATAAACCCGGATGTATATTAACTAAGGCATAACATGTTTATAAAGCAAACATTACTTGTTTTAGTTTGCATGTATGCACCTTTTCCTCTTGTTTTAAAAGAAAATGGTTAAAAATTTACTATTTTGCAACAAATTTTGGGTGGGCTGGGTTATTGATGATAATTGGAATTCATTGGAAATGTCAGAGATACTTGCAAACCTGTTTCTTCTCTTAACATCAAATATAAAACATAAACTAATTAATAAGCAAAATTGAACAAGAGGCTCATGGGCCTTAACGCTCACCTGTGACCTTTGAAGAACAAATGAGCTTCATTCAAATATCAAAATGATAATTAGGCCAATATTCTAATATACATCCCTATACAAAAAGTTTATAGTTTTTGAGATAAATAATCATCTCAGTACTTGTTTGTATCTGTGATCTTGACATTTGAACCCATGCTCTTCATTCATATATCAAAATGACCACTGTGCCAGTACCAACAATATTCTAATATACATGCCTATTCAAAAAGTTAATAGTTTTCAAGATAATTAACTATTTAGGTATTCATTCGCATATGTGACCTTGACCTTTGAACCTATGACCTTCGTTCATATATCAAAATGATCATTAGGATAATACCTAAATATTCTAATATACATGCCTATACAAAAGGTTAATAGTTTTTAAGATAAATAATCATTCAGGTATTCATTCACATCTGTGACCTTGACCTTTGAACCCATGACCTTCATTCACATATCAAAATGATCGTTAGGATAATACCTAAAATATTCTTATATACATGCCTATACAAAAAGTCTATAGTTTTTGAGATAAATAATCATTTCAGTACTTGTTTACATCTGTGACCTTGACCTTTGAACTCATGACCTTTATTTATATATCAAAATGACCATTGGGCCATTACCTACAATATTCTAATATACATGCCTATACAAAAAGTTCATAGTTTTGCAGATAATTAACTATTTTGGTAAACTTGTACATCTGTGACCTTGACCTTTGAACCCATGACCTTAATCGATATATCAAAATGATCGTCATGTCAATACCTACAATTAACCAAAAATCCTACATCATTATTACCAGAAATGTTTAAAAAATAGCATTTTTTATCAAAGGTCAAAAACTGGGACATGACCTTGACCTTTGAAGATCAACAGTGAAAACTCCATACAATTATCTTCAGCCATTATGAAGTTATAACAATACATGTCTCATTTTAAAAATTACATAATTTTACGCAAAAAACGTGTAACCTATTTTTCGTCCAATTTACATGAAAAACACAATTTTAGTGTATCTAGGTATCTTGAATCCAAAAATCTAATCAAAATTTGCCTGCACATTTTGGTTTCAGAGAAGAAGATTTTTTTGTCTTTTGGCTATTTATAGTAACGGCAGCCATATTGTTGGGCGTGGTCAAACCCCCAACACAATTTTGAAAGCCTGTTACCCAGGCATAATAATCACCAAGTTTCATCAAATTTGGCTCAGTAGTTTTGGAGAAGATTAAAATGTAAAGTTTACGCACAACGCACGACGGACGACGGACAGTGATAGATAGCAATAGCTCATCTGAGCCTTTCGGCTCAGGTGAATTAAAAAAATTGTAGATTGGTATTTCTATCCTTTTTGAAGGCTAACATGTATTACATAAAAACCATAACAATCAAATCATTTGACACTACCAAGACGAAAAATAATTAAAACTTTCATAAAAGCTGATTTATACCCTTCGCATAAGTTTGGTCAGTGGGTCATGACCCTTGACCTATGCACCTAAATTTAGTATCTGACACATTGTCTTATGTTTGTTTACATTTGTGCCAAGTTTTATCAAAATCCATCCTTAAACATGGAAGATACATGTAGGGAGTGGACCACTACTGGGACAGACTGCCAGTTGGAGTTGGATGACAGGGTGATTCCTATATTCCAATCATTACATACCTTTGAAAATATTTCTCCTATTCTATCTTCTCCAACAGAATAGTCTAAATTACTGACAAAAGCCGTCACTTCATAATTATCATGACTAATATCGCCTTGTCCATGCTCCTCCTCCTCATCTGTGTGTGTAAAAAAAATTCATTGAATGGGGTTCGCCTCTGTACCACGTGATCAATACCTCTTAACGTTTGTGTGGAACGTTTTGGAAAATGTCAGCGTCACAGATTCCCAGAATGACGCCGTTTCCGCGGAAAAATGTCAACTCATGTGATTCCACATCCATTGGAAATAAGTGTTCGCATAAACCTTTGCGGGTATCACATGATACAGCCGCGGACCCCCGTTAAGATCAATTTCCAGTAGATACTTTTTGTGATTTGCACTTATGTTCAAACAGCTATAACTAAAACTAAAGTCTCTTGAGAGCTAAATACCCCGTGCCCTAACATTGATCTCCTGACCTTGACCTTTGATTTATGCATATAAATTTGGTATGCTACACATCCCCTCATGTTGGTTTACATTTGTGCCAAGTTTGATCAAAACCCATCCATAGAGATGGAAAATATGGAGCGGACATGATATTGGGACAGACAGACAGGGTGTTTCCTACATACCCCCCTAAACTTCGTTTAAAGGGGGTATAAATATGTCAGTCTTAAAAAATTATCAAGAACAAAACTATTGCTTCAAAAAAAAAATTTCTCAAAATCTCAAAAGGATTTGTAAACAATAAAACCATGATTTATTTCCTACCTATTTTTGCTACTTTTGCTGGCGGTGTTTCTGTGGTGTCTGAATCTTTACCCTTATACCCTGGTGGTGGCCCTCCGCTGTCTTTTTTAGAACCTTTATATCCTGGTGGTGGCCCCGCTGATTCCTTTTTCTGACATTTGTAACCTGGTGGTGGCCCTTTAAAACCAGGAGGGGCTGGGGTTTTGAAATCACTAGATGAATCTGCATCCTCAAACTGAAAATTTAATGTGAAGAAAAGATTAAAGCTATCAGTCAGAAGAACATTTACCTCTAAATGTCTTAAGGTAAATAATTTTTTTGTTTCAATGCTGCTGACATTATTTTAATTTCAAGATTCAAAATGGAGATTGCCAGTACACCACATGATCAATACCCTTAATGTTTGTGCAGAACGTTTTGGAAAATGATTACTTCAAAATTCTGGAGTAACTTAATTTTTACGGGGAAACGTAAACTGAAGCCATTCCATCTCAAAAGGGAATAATTGTTCTGCAAAAAAATGTTATAGGGTATCAGATGATCCACTGGCAAGCCTCAATTTAAGATCCAAAATTAAAACAACACCGTTTTATTCCATCAAAATACAAATTATAATGAAAATATTGACTTTTAAATTTTATCCCATTTATCAAGTTCTTTTGTAGAAAATAAGAATTTACACTTAATACATTATAATTATACCTAAAAACATTAAAGATTTTAGCATTTCAATGATGGTGTAAAAAATTTGGTAATCCAGTATTTCCAACACCATCTTGTCAAAATTAGTCAAAACTTGTCTATCAAAATAAATTTGCACTGTTATCCATCCATAAGCATGCTTTTTAGACTGCACAGTCACAGAGATACCGTTCAATTCTAAGGAAATTTTCAACAAATAAAGGAATTTTTAATAACGCTCTCAAGAGTTCATAGTAAAAAGTTTATTTATTATTCATTGTGAGTGGGGGTGCCTTTACTGTGCATTCAGTGTTAATTCTAGAAAGGGCCATGGGGCTAAAGATCCCTTATTTTGCTAAATGACCCCTTTGTTAAGAACTTAGCATGTGATATTTAACATTACATGAATGCAAAAATATTAACATTATGGTGTATTAGAGGAGGAAAGTTTTTGAAAATTGCCCCCCCCCCTCCGAAAAATCCTAGTTTGAGCACTGTACCTTTCTTTTTCTTCCAGACTCTTGACTTTCTACTTCCATTTCTTGCTGTGATTCTGTGTCTTTGTCTTGCTGTTGTTGTCGAACACTTGGTGGTTGTCGTTTATATTTTGGTGGTTGTTGTCTCTGCTGTTCTGATGGTTCATTTTGTTGATGTGATTCTTTCTTATGCTGATGATGCCCTTTCTGTTGGTGTTTGTGTTGATGTCTGTTCTGTGCTGTATTTTGCTTATTGTGGTCTTTTTTATGGGACTTTTTGTCAGATCTTGCTTGCTTTTTCTGTGACTGAGTTTCTGCTTCTTTCTCAGCTGCCTATTCAATGAAAACCAGAAATAATCAATGATGTTTATAGTTTTAAAGCAAGCATGTCCATGAGAGTAGACTCTGTAAGTGGGAGGTTGTGGGTTCGAACCCCGACCAGGTCTGACCCAAGACTTGGGTAGTGACTGTTCTTTCCCCAAGCACTCGGCATTACGAAATGAAAGTTATGGTTCTTTCGGATGGGAACTTAAAATAAACGAGGTCCCGTGTCACGGTGGACTTGGCACGCTAAAGAACCCTGCTGTATAATGACATCAGCACAGGCAAAATTTCTGCACTTTCGCCTATAGCTGGCAACGTCTCGATATAAGTGAAATATTCTTGACTGGGACGTTAAACACCATTACTCTCACTCACTCATGAGTGTAGAGTGGTGGTATAGCAATTGACGTATCGCTGGCCGCGCTTTTTTGTTCCGTCAATGGTCATCATCACGGTACCAAAGCAATGTCACGGCAACTAATGACGTACTAGTGTCAGTGACGTTATATCTGGTACAATGCAGGCCAAGTTTTCATTCTTTTTGTGTGTAATTCAAGCATGCCGGGCCTTTGTTGGAACACTGTGGGCGTAGCTAGCGATACGTCAATTTACAATCTAGGCAAGATTTTTTCCACATACTGAAGCAGCAAGTAATTGTATGGCGGAGGAAATTGGACACTTGACAAGCAAACTAGCAATTGGATTTGTCCCAGTAGGAGTGAAACTAAGAACACATTGAAGTGCTGTCTATAATAATCTGGCGCTTTTAACCATTGACTGATCAGCCACCAAGCCCATGACCACACCTGCCTATAATTCATTAAAGCTAGTAGGTTCCTTGTAATTAAACCATGGTTTTGTTCACAAATCATCAGTAATATGAATACTAAACAGCATTTCAATAAATTTATTTGTTGTTTACATGTGTTGGTCTACTAGCAATCTATTTTCCCTCAAGCCTATCCATCTACTGTATAAGATGAAACAATCATGATTTTAAGGGACTCTTGTGCCGCGAGTATATCTTCTAAGCAAATTTTTTTTATTTTTCCTTGATTCACTGCCACTAAAGTCAGAACCGTGAAATAATTTAGAATAATTTAGAAGACCATAACCCTTAATAATATTTCTTCATATACAGTATTTTCCCATCATTTTAAGTCTACGGTTACTGGTAGTTTACCTTCTCTCGTCTTTCATTAATTCTCTCCATCTGAGCTTCACATCGGGACACAGCAAAGTCAAACTGTTCAAGTGTACCTGTCAATATACACAGATTCCTAAATAGTCCAGTCAATCTATTAAAATATATGGTCAAACCTCAAAGTAATTGCAACAGACAATATTTTCATGTGATTGTGTCCAGGAAAGGTGTTATTATTGACCATAAAAATCTAACAATTTCAATTCAGCATTTAAAAATACAACCACAGGGATTCATCAAGGGCCTATTTAGGGCCGAAATTCGGCCCCATTCCCAATGGGAAAATGGTTAATTTTTTCCCAAAATTGACTGAGAAAATTCCCAATTAGAAAATTGTGTTGTTTTTAAACGACAACGAAAGTAAATTTTGTGAATCCCTCCAATCAGCAAAATCAAGAATAGGATTCTAGATTATTTTAAAACAACATCTGAAAAGCAAGATGAAAATACTGCTTCTACATCAAAGGCTTCCGAGGTCGTGAGTAAACCAACTTCTGATATGATGTTGAAGTTTTCCCAAAATGAGCAGAAAGTTGATGGTTTTTCCCAATTTTTAGTTTAGGGCCTTTTCCCAAAAGACCCTGATAAATCCCTGAACCAATGCTGCAATACATTATGCAAGTTTATTTCAAAAGTTAACAGAAAATTTTTCAAAAAAATAATTGTTGGATACATGTACATGAACTTCTAAAATGCAAGCAACACTGTAATACAATGTTTATTTCAAAACCCTGTTCTGTACCCAACAGCTCATCCATCAGAGATAAACTGATCTTAATTTCAGTGGAATAAAGTATCTTCATTTTACATTAATGCTGGTCCATAGCTAAATTAACCACATTTTTAATCTTAAGCATGCCCTTTAGACAATTCGGCCACTGGGGCCCCATGCCACATGATCAGAGAGACACAAACAAAATAAATATAATTATTTTGGTTACCTTCAACTCTCTCAAATTCAATCCACGCCTCTACAATGGTCTCTGGCCAATCAGATACTGAATTCATTGCACGCTGTAAAACTTTACGACAGTGTTTATTATCACCATAAGTCCTAAAAAAAATGTATGAATGGTACAATATGCGTTTAAACACCAGCTGTCATTTAAATAAAAGAACACATTGTACATATAATCTTGGCTGATAATTTAATGGGAATTTAACACAATATAAACCACTACTTTTCATGTGGGCTGTTACAGATCATCGCATCTCGCATCCCCTAAGTTCAAATTGCATTCTGGGTTGATCCTAGTGTGAGAAAGTTTGTTCGTTTGCTTTTGAGGGTTGGTGGCAGTGATTTTGTTACCTTCTGCCTTTAAAATTGGGAAAATTTGAAGTTCTAAAATACAGTAAACTCCATAATGACATGTTTGTAATAGCTTAGGATCCTTACTTTAATGGTGTTATATTGTGACAATATCTAGTATATCATTGTTGTTTGGGAAATTATAGTGATCAAATTGGGAAAATTTAGTCATTTTTCTCCTGGAGAAACTACCTTTATTGGGTAGTAATTCTAGGCAATCAAAATCACTGACTGGTTTTCTTCTGGTACTCCAGTTTCCTCCATCATTTCATAACATCATTTCTCCACTCTTTAATGAGCCAAATGATTAATAATTGGCTTCAACATGTGACAGGAATATTGTTATCATATACAAATGTAAGTAATCACATGTCATTTTTCTGTAAAAATTATTGTTTTTCAGAAATTAATGACGTGAAAGTTTCCCAAAATGTTCCACACAAATGTATTGACATATATTGGCAAACTCTAATACAAACTCACTTTAGCCTAGTTTTAGACATTTTACTTCATAAATCAATAATGATGTGATATAATTATTGATTTTTCAAATTAATACCTTCCAACAATTTATGACACCAAAATATGGTACAACCTTGATTCAATGACACCATTTTTAAGTCAAAATTTGGCATTATAAAGGAGTTTGACAATGAATTTGGTGAGACTTTTGAAGAAAAACATACATGTAGAACAAATGCATTTTGGGAAGCGAAAATAATGTGGTGATACCCTTATAAGGAGTTTTACTGTAAAAATGGATCTATTACCTTTCCATCCTATAGAATTCTAACCACATGACCGCCTCGTTGCCATGGCCCTCCGCCATGATGCCGTTCCAAAGTTCTCTAGCTCTTTCCATATTTTTACAATACTTTGCCTGAAAATCAGAGATATGTGTATGTGTACAATATTCCAGATGGTGTCTGAATATAGCACATTAGATATTCCATTTATACTGGTTAATTAAACAATATATCAATATTAACAAGCAATAAAGCATGAAAAGTATGACTCAGGCAATACAAAGTCCCAAAATGCAAATGCTCAGGCAATACAAAGTCCCAAAATGCAAATGGAAAATACAATTTACATTGATCTTTGCAAGAGTTTTTACAAAGAAAACAGTATATAAGAATATAGAGATTTAATTTGCTGGAACCTTGTCTTTCCCCCACTTCACACCATGAGAATGTCAATTAATTTCATATAAAAAATGTGTAGATCCGAACAAACTCAAACTTGATCTGTAACTTGTGATGGAAGACTTACATCACTAAAAATCTGATAAATTGCTAACATGGCGAAAAAAATTAAGATTACCAAGCATTCTGAGAGTATTGGGAAACAATACATAGTCCCCTACCGGTCGCATATTTCACTAACTCCAAAGTTTTAGGTAAAATGTACCTTATTATATAGAACAAAGATTTATAGTTATAAATTATACGTGTTGTTCAAGATGAAAGCAAAACTTGATCATAGTAAAATCAAAAACCAGCAATGGAGTTCAAAAAAGTGCAAAAAATTGAAATTTCAGTGAATTTTCAAAGTTCAAAGGGCCACAACTCCCATAAAAACTAGTGGAATGAAACTAAACCTAAACTTGATCTGTAACTCATCATGGTTGACCTGCATACCAAAAAACAACTGCAAGTGTGTAGAAAAAAAGTGCAGAAAACAAAAATTTCTGTGAATTTTCAAAGATCAAAGGGCCATAACTCCGGTAAAAATTAGCAGATGGAAAGAAACGTAAACTTGATCTGTAACTCATCATGGTAGACTCATATACCAAAAATCAGTTCATTATCTAAAAGCATTTAGAAAAAAAGTGCGGAAAACAAAAATTTCTGTGAATTTTCAAAGTTCAAAAGGCCATAACTCCGGTAAAAATTAGCAGATGGAAACAAACGTAAACTTGATCTGTAACTCATCATGGTAGAGTCACATGCGAAACATTAGTTCCATTTCTGCAAGCGTGTGGAAAAAAGTGCGGAAAACTAACATTCCTGCGAATTTTCAAAAATCAAAGGGCCATAACTCCGGTAAAAATTAGAAGATAGAAACAAAACGTGAACTTGATCTGTAACTCATCATGGTAGACTCATATACAAAAAATCACTTCATTATCTAAAAGCATTTAGAAAAAAGGTAAGGAAAACTAAAATTTCTGTTAATTTTCAAAGTTCAAAGGTCCATAACTCCGGTAAAAATTAGCAGATGGAAATGAAACGTAAACTTGATCTGTAACTCATCATGGTAGACTCATTTACCAAAAATCACTTCATTATCTAAAAGCATTTAGAAAAAAGTGCGGAAAACTAAAATTTCTGTGAATTTTCAAAGTTCAAAGGTCCATAACTCCGGTAAAAATTAGCAGATGGAAACGAAACGTAAACTTGATCTGTAACTCATCATGGTAGACTCATATACTAAAAATCAGTTCATTATCTAAAAGCATTTAGAAAAAAAGTGCGGAAAACTGAAATTTCAGTGAATTTTTAAAGTTCAAAGGGTCATAATTCATGTAAAAATTTGCAGATCAGAATGAAACGGTAAGTTGATCTGTAACTCATCATGGTAGACTTACATACCAAAAATCAGTTTATTATCTAAAAGCATTTAGAAAAAAAGTGTGGAAAACTGAGGTGTGACAGAGGGATGGACGGACAGACAGACAGACAGAGCGCAAACCTAAAGTCCCCTTCGGCTTTCGCCGGTAGGGGACTAATAAAAGAAGTAGAGTATAAATAGTCATACCTCTATGGTAGCCCAAAACTGTCTTAATGTACAATTTGGGTCTGCATCTGGATAATCTATTAATGAATAAAGTAAAGTAAAGAACATCAATTACAGATATACAGTAAAACTTCATTTTACTGTCCATAGATCAACTTTTGTAAACTCGCTTAACGCTGCTCAATAATAGGGATGGGTATTATCAAAATTTTTGTATCAGGATATATTATGATATGCACAAGCTGTATCACGATACGTATCATAATATATTATTTTAAAACTGAGGAAGGCAAAGAGACTTTTGCAATGTTGAACTCGCAGCTGTCGGCTATGCTGTTAATAACATGTTGTTATGGAACTGTTATCTGGTTGATAGCTTTACCTATTGTATGACGTAATATATATATAAATTCAGTTGAGTTTATAAACAAATCGGACACCGTGCTCCGGCAGCTTGTGCATTCATTTAAGCTATAAAAAGATAGGTTACTTGACTTTTAAAAAATACCGGTATTACCAGATTGGAAGTGTCATATCGTGATATGTATGTATTATCAAATTGTATTGTGATATACCAGTATACCAATAATACCGCACTTCACTACTCAATAACTTTACCAGCTTACTTAATTTCACTGTATTTTGAAGTCCAAAAATCAATTG